>OX451738.1:1293093166-1293642741 GCA_948472305.1 Vicia faba
ATTTAATATTAAGATGTACGAAGCTATATAGGTTCTCCAAAACGAGGTGGCTACATCTTCTTTTCTATTATTATAATTATAATTATATTTACTTGGCTATCAATTAATTGCATGATTAGAAAAACGGGTAAAGTGATTAGGTATGGAAAGAAAGTACACCTCTAATAGAAATATTAGGATTGTTAGGATAAGGATTAGGGATATATAGACACATAATTAAAGATGTTTGATAAATAATATCTGTAGATAACACGTACTGATAAAAAGTTGTAGCCATTATCAACATAGGGAAGTAATTTCAAATAATTTGAGTTGGATGGTTGGGGGAGCAATATCTTTTATATTCACAACAACAAAATTCTTAGTCTCTTAAGGGTAATACATAGAGGTTTTAGAGGTCGCTCACACCACAACTTAGATGTGTTTTTCACGAAATATATATAATTATTATATTTGACATAATATTTTCTTATAAAATTAAGTTAAATGAAATATATCATATTTATTAGAAATCTTTAATAATTCAAATATATCGCGGAAATTTCTAAAATCATTTCGTTGAAAACGATTTATTAAAAAAGTATTTTTAAAAATCTGAAAAAATAAAGTTTTAAAGACGAAATCGATTATTTAGTTTGGAGAAATCGATTTTCAAAGTTTTTTGTTTTCTATATTTTCAGTTTATAGTTGGAGAAATCGATTACTCCCTTTTGGAAAATCGATTTCCTCCCTGTGTTTTATATTTTTTTTTTGTTTTTTTGGGATATTTTGGTTCCAAGGTGTATGTATGTATCGTATAAGTACTCTCTTATGTAATTTTTGAAAAACTAATGCCATCCTATCATTTCCTCCTCAATTACTCTCTCTCTCTCTCTCTCTCTCTCTCTCTCTCTCTCTCTCTCTCTCTCAATATCTCCAAATTTACTTCATCTTCTCAAATTAAACACATTTCACCATTGATTTACCACACAAGCTTTGTGCTTGTTCCAACATTTGACATCAACAACCTTGGTTCTGATCCATTAATCTACTGCAAAGATGACTACTATTTCCAATTATTGAGTCCCAACCAATCTTTCAACCATTGATTTAAAGAACTATGATAAATGGTGTAAACAAATGAAAGTTTTGTTTGGGTATCAAGACGTTTTTGAAGTGGTTAACAATGGTGTTACACCACTTGGGGAAGAAACTACAGATGCTCATAAGGATGAATTCAAGGAAGAGAAGAATAAAGACTACAAGACACTCTTCTTGATTCATTCTTGCGTTGACAATGACAACTTTGAAAAGATTGGCGATTGCGACTCGGCGAAGCAAGCATGGGAGATCTTGAAGAAAGCTTATGAAATGGATGATAAAGCAAAGGTGGTGAAGTTACAAACTCACAAGCGAAAATTTAAATTGATGCAAATGGAAGAGAAGGAATCGATCAATGATCACGTAATGCGTATTACGCATTTGGTGAATCAAATGAAATCTTGCGGTGAAACCATTTTGGAGCAGAATGTTGTATCAAAGATCTTACGTTCTATAACGTCAAGATTAAAAAATATTGTAGTTGCAATCAAAGAATCTAAGGACCTTCATACGTTGAGAAAGGAGAAGCTTTAAAGATCATTTGAGGCTCATAAACAAAGGATGGATGAAAGGGAAAATGATAAAGTTAAAGTGGAGATTATGTTGCAATCATGGTTCAATGAGAAGAGTAAAAGATCGAAAGGAAAGTGGTCTTCAAAGGAGAAGAAAAGTTTTTAGAAATTTGGTGGAAAAGATCCACAAAATTCAAAGTCTTCGATGGTGCAAAGAGGTGAGAGTAGCTCCAAAGGTAGTTCTCAAAGCAACTACAATAAGAAGTTTAAAAAGAATAACGTAAAGTGTTACAATTGTCATAGACTTGGTCATTTATCAAAGGAATGTAATGCAAAATCAAATCAATTAAGATAAGGTTTATCAACAAGAGGTGGATGATGATAACACACTTCTGGTCATGATCACATAGAAGAATTATGACAATAATAAGCTGTTGGACAATAGCTGCAAGTTACTGGACAGTAATGGCAGCAGCTCAAAAATGTTGTAGAAACACATTTGGAGCAAAACATAATGGTAATTATTCAAGATGGATTCCAAGGCATTGATGAGTGGTACTTGGATTCTGGTTGTTCGACACATATGACGGGTAGAAAGGATTGGTTTGTCAAAAATCAATCAAGCAACGAAAAATAAAGTGAAATTTGCGGATGACACCACTTTAACAGCCGACAGAGTCAATGATGTTTTGATCATGAGAATGGATGAGGGTCATTCCTTGATCAAATATGTGATATACATTCCTAGAATTAATTGTGATCTCTTGAGTATTGGCCAATTACTTGAGAAGAATTACATGATTCACATGAAAACAAGATTTTGCGCGTTTTGGACCAAAATGAAGTTTTAGTCCTTAAAGCATCCATGGATGCCAATAGAACTTTCAAGATAGATTCAAAAGCCATGGAACATAGGTGTCTTGATACAACAGAAAGTCATGATGAGTGGTTGTGGCACTACTGTCTTGGACATCTCAATTTGCGAGGCGAAGCGTTACAAATGAATGGTATGGTGTCCAGATTGTCATAAATCAATGTTCCAGCTGAGATGTGTGAAGAGTATGTTCAAGGGAAGCAACACAAGATTAGTTTCAGCAAGGATTCTTGTCATAGAACCAAACATCACCTTGATATGGTGTACTTCTACGTTTGTGGTCCAATTCAAGTCGACTTGTATGGTGGCAATAGCTACTTTGTCACATTTATCGATGATTGTAGTAGGAAACTATGGACATACCTAATCAAGAGGAAGGATGAGGTATTTAACGTGTTTAAGAAGTTTAAGCCCATGGTTGAGCGACAAAGTGGTCACAAAATATAAATTCTCAAAACAGATGGTGGATGTGAGTATACCTCGAATGAGTTTGAGAATTATTGTGATGAGGAGATGAAATTCTGGTAGGTCAAAACTCAGATGTCCTATAGGATTCCGAGATAATTGTTCATACAGAAACAACATGGCAAAGCATACAACGTTAAAAATAGTACTGAAAAGCATAAATAACACACAAAATTATTAACCCAGTTCGGAACAACCTTGCTACTCTGGGGACATACCAAGCCAGAGACAAGTCCACTATGATAGTATCAATTCATAGACCCTACAACAAACATACCCGTTTACAGTCTAATCACTTAATAACTACTCGTGATATACTTCTATCTAAGACTCACCCAGATATGAGGCCCTCCTCAATCCCTCTTTAATCACAAATAACGATTGGATCAAAACAATTCTGAACAAACAGGAAGACACACTTCCATGACAATACCTAACTAAGACCTAAAGTTAAACTCTACCATTTACAAATTTACTTCTAACTAAGAACACAACTTTTAGTTTCTTAAAAGCTTCCTCTAAGAACAATACTCAACTCATTACTTCACAGCTTTTGAGTAAGAACACAATGACCATCTCACAAACTGAGTGGTTCACACATACCAACTCTCCTAAAGAGCAGCACAAAGACAAAGCCCTAGACTTCTACATCTTGAACATGTGCCTTTCCTAGGTTACAAAGACTTATATATATAACCTATAACCAACTGTAGTTGGGCCTTAAAAACACAACTCTTTGGCTGTTACATATCAGCAGTAACTTCTGCTACAAACAAGGTCTTCAATCATTAGTTTCCTAAAATATCTCTATATTTAGAAACTGCATATTCTTCAATATTCTGAATTGATTCTTTTTTACCTACAAAACATCGCCACATAGGATAATATTTTATCCTTAAAATATATTATGTTTTTGTAACTTAACAAAATATATTAGTCAGTTCAGCTTAGACGCGATGTCGTATGCTCCTTCATAGGACATCTTATCCGACATGTTGTTCCAGATGTGGAACCATTTCAACTCAACATGTCCTAACATAGAATATGACTTCTTGCTCAAACATGTTCCTTTTAGCAAGTTAACACATCCTATCTAACATATTTCTGCTATATTTGTTTTACAAAAATTAATTCCAATCCTTAAAACTAAGGAACTTACAATCCCCCCCCCCCCCCCCCCTTTGGAAATTTTTGGCTAAAACAAATACATTAAAAATTACAACCCAATATTACAAAAATAAACAAAAACATCCATCAACAATAGTCCTCAGAAAATACTGAACACAATAGCACAACATCATGGAGTCAGTCTTCAATAAAGATGTCAGGACATCTTTGTTCGACATCTTCTTTTTATCAGCTCCATTTCAATACAAACTTCAGCATCAAGGAACAACAACCTCAGACTAAAAGGAAGGAAAGTCCTGAAGATATTTGATGCAACTGATCTAGAAGAGTAAGATGATAGTCTAAACTCCCCCTCAACCCATGAACCTATTCTTGTCATAGATGAATAGATCTTTCTTTCAACTGGTGGAAAAAGAGGACCAAGAAGCAACCACCCGTTAATATGTGGTATATGAGGAAACTAAAGAAGTATCCAACCACTACCTTGGATAACTCAGAACACATGTCACAATTGTGTTCATAACTCAGATCACAAGTCACAAAACCAGAGTACAGACCACAAGATAGAACATCTTGTTCGAAATTTGTGTACAACGTCTGGAAATGTAGACTCCGGACTGAACCTCTGACCCAGGCACAGTTCACCCAGACCCAAACAAAACCCATATGTATGATGGATACACTAAACACTCCATGGTGAAAGAGGATAGGAGAGACCTCTATAAAAATTCGAGCAGTTTCTTAGAAATCAACGGTCTTAAATGACACAAAATTCTCGGTGAAGGAAAATGTTAATTTAGGAGAAGATTACTTCTAAAATAAAGTACACCGCCCAAAAATGCTATGACTGTCTTTATTAGCTCTGGACTATTTCTGAAAAGAAAAAGTCGCAATACATGTGCATGCACATTCAAGCACACTTTATACACTCTCTTGAAACATGTGTTTAGTCACATTGTCCATATAACTTCTTTGTTGATCACACGGGAAACATGTGCTGAATAATGTCCTGACATCTAGTCGGACGTTGTCTTCTTTCTCTTGAATGCATAAACCCATGACCAGCACCACTTCATCCATTAGTAAGAAAATGCTTCAAAAAATCCACATATGTTTTGAAGCATACACATAATGCCTTCAACTGAACTCTAAGTGATCTCTTTTCACTTAGACTTAGTGACATATACCAAAACTTCAGAATATCACATATGTGACATCTCTCAAATATACAGACCCTCAGAGAGTCCTTCCAAAATTCTGAAGAGAAAAATAAATTCTTTCAGACACAACTATTGACCATTAGAGAGATATGTGTACTTCTGATTCAATCACCCAACTTCATTATGTTACAACATGTTGTCTGATATCACACCCTCATAAGAGGCATAGACTCTCCAAAAGCTTGAAACACACGCAAGCTTCATCGAATTTCCAACAATCCATAGACAGTCACTTGACTCCCCTTGTCATGGATAACCAGTGCTTTTGCTGAGAATAACTATTCAAGTACCAGAAGAGCACACCAGAGAGAATTCATTCTCTTCAGCTTCACACAAATGCTAAAACCTTCCACACATGTTTCCATTATTCTTAGAAGCCCAAAATATCACGCGCTCTACTCCAACAAAAATCTCAGTTTGCTTAAAAGCTTTACTGAGAGTCAGACAAACATCCTGATCAGAAGAAGAACACCTCAAGAAAATTTAGATCAGACCTCAGTATCTAATAATCTTCTTCTTTCCTTTCATTCATTAGTAATTGTTGATACTAGTGAAGACTTTAACATAGTAGTCATGCATTTTCAAAGAATTCTACTATAGACGGGATCAAAATCTGCACATTCTAATCCACATAGTCATAACTCTATTTTCTGACAATAATGTTTGTCCTTAATCTTCCATAATCATAATCCCAGACCTCCTTCAGGGATGACACAATGATGTTACAACATCATTTAGGACATCAGCTTTTTTTCACACAATCCAATCAGTTGGTTCATGATTTATCATTCAAAGAGCTCATTATACTTACTAGTCCTTTAACACGAGAAGATCTCAAAAGTATACACCTTCTGTAGCTTATTCAGATAATCATAAACACTTGAACACCAAATGAGAGAAATGAACTCTCATAAAATTGCACCCATATAACAGATAAGTACACAGCTCCCGACAAGGTCTTCACCATCAGCAACATGCATATCTTCAGACTTATACCCAGCTCTTGACAAGGTATTTATCACAAGAAAAAAATTTTCTCACATAGCAACTATAAATGATGCTTCTCTTCAATAAATGTTAGGACATGTAATCTGACATCCTTCCTAACACTAGAGGATTCTTCTCAACATTCCAGACTTGATCAGAGACTGGACCTCATCATGGTCATACATTCCAATTTTGGAATCCAATAGGGATCAACAATTCTCACCCCATGATCTTCAATAAAGCCACTTTCCATGAAGCTACAAACACCAGAGATGATGTCTCAACATCACTCTCAAACATATGGATTTTACACGATGGTTTTGAAGACAAAACCATAGTAGTCCATACATCTCTCTTGAAGGAACACAAGAGGATCAACCATCAGTAGTTGATCATCCTTCAAAACCAGACCACAAAATCATGTAGAACATGCACACTTCAAGAACCTTCTCCTTATAAGCATAATATTTAGGCCTCCTGTATAACTTTGAGGTGTTAGGATCCATATTTTTGTTTCTAAGAAGGAGATTCCCTCTAACATATATCTAGAGCAGACTTCAACAAACATGGTATTAAGTGATCATTATATGCCACAAGCAGATTGTTCAGATTAAGTCTGCTTTTCCCAATCCTTCTATGCAGCTCATCATGATTGTAAGTTAATCTTCCTGAATATTAACTTACCTGAGGTTGATGGATCTCCATTTCACACAACCTTAAAGTGTCTCTTTCATTTTATCATAATAAGAGTTTAATGTTCTCATAGACTTGATAAGGGATGTCAAGTTTGAGTAAACAATCTCCATCCTGTTTGAGAGAAACACCAGTCAAACACATTGAGAAAAATAAATTCTCAACACAAAGATGTCAAGACATTAAGTTTGACATATCTTCAAGAATCTTCAACTCCATATTTGAGATTCTTCTTCATTAACTGTTGGGAGTACCTTGAGAATCAAACATTCTCCCCCTCAAAAGCAACACAAGATGTGGTTAGTTCATACCACACATTACTCTCTTCAAACAAAATTTGTTCTATGGCCACAAACAAGATTCCATAAATATGGCTCATTTGATCAGAAGGATCCTTCAGATATCTGAGAGAATGATCTTTACATTTGACCTTAATGTACAAGGAACCTGACTGAGATAACACAACTCTACTGGACACTAGAGCTCAACCTATGAACTTCTACTAACTTGGATCAGAAATAAACTGAACCAAGAAGTAACCAATTGGTTGATCAATGTTGTACCCCAAAATTTGCCCTCACATTTTTTCCACAAGAAATCACAACTTCAGGCTTTTCCTGATTTTTCAAACTGGCTCAAGAATCGGTCAAACAGACTTTTCTCGTCAGTCAGACACAATTAGGGTTTTACTGATTTTCAGAGCTCTAGAATGTTTAAAACAGTTGGTTTAGGGTTTTGGTTGATTTTGGCTCAACTTTGATCAAGCGAACGTTCTTTGGCATTTAATCAGGAATTAGGGTTTTCATGCGCGGTTCCTCAGAAAGATCTAATTCTACGGTGCTTTGCAAGATATTCTGAGATTTGGATTGAATTCGCATTGTTTGACTTAATCAGTAAAAGAATGCATTTGGATTGAATTCACATTTGTTTGACTGGATCAGTAAAAGGTTGCATTGGGTTTGAATTTGCAATGTTTGATTAAAGTCAGTAAAAGGAAAAAGCGTCTGGGCAATTGCTGTAGTTGACTGTTATTTTGCTTTGGATGTTGGAAGCGCCAAGTTTAATTGATCAATGCGGAAGCAATGTTTATTTAATTGTTTATTATTCTAAGTTAGATAATTGGAATTTATGTCCATTTATTATAATTTTAGAATTATAAATAATAAAATAAGTAATTGAAAAAGATAAAAAAGAATTAATTGGATAAAAACTTTCTATTTATTTTTAAATTATTTGTACAATTATTGTTTACAATTTGTTTACAACAATGATTTTACAAGTAATTTAAACCTAAATAAGACTATCCTTTTTTTTTCTCTAAATCTTCAAATTCTTCATCTTTTGCTGTTCCTCCCCATTTTAATTATTTATCTGCAAAGAAAGGAAGAAAAGTTAGAAGCAGATAAATATTTAAAAAGAGACAGATAAAAATAAAGTTCATCATTAAGGGCAACTGACTGGGATCAGTTAGCCCTCTTTGCAAATCACGGGATTTCTCCCGGTTCACAAAGAGGGATGAATATTTGCTTGCTAAACTTTGAATGCAAAAATATAAAGAATGCACAAGTCAAAATTGTCAAACTGCATAGTTCAAGTCTCAAACAGCATGATGCAAAGTCCAAATCAAACTACAAAGTCCAAACTGAATCACAAATTCCAAACTGTCCAACAAACTGTCAAAGATGTCAAACAAGTACAAGGCTACTCAAAGCTGTCAAAAAAGAAGATTTGGAAAGATATCAAAGATACAAAAGTACAAGAAGCTGTCAAAAGAAGATATGAAAGGATATGCAGAGAAAGATTAATATGCAAGCAAGCTATTCATTTTCATCATTTTCCCAATGCTGCCCTTTCAGAATAAAGTACCAGCATAAACATATAAAATGCAAAAAGTTGTACTGGAGAGAGAAAAAAAAAGAAGAAATAGGCTTACAGGTTTGGCTTTAGACAAGATATATAAAAACAAAAACTGATATAACACAGCAAGAGGGAGAGAAATATCAGAAGAAAAAAAAGAAGAGCCACAAAACTGTAAGAAAAAACAGATATACAGAACTGCCCAGTAGAAAGCCACAAGGCCACCAACCAGTATACCCTGCTGTCAAAAACCCCAGGCCATAACATAACTTGAAGCAAACCTTCAACCTGTTTTACCAGCATAAACAAATCTAAGCCAAAACCTTCAAAACCTTCATAAGTGAACCAGTTCAAAATCCCAAACCAGCAGGCCAAAGCTAACAAACTAGCCTAACCAGTAAACCCTGTCAAGCAACAATCCAAAAAACCATAACTGTCAAGCCTAAACTGAAAAAAACACAAAAAAAACAAACATCAAACCAAATCCAACCCTGTACCATCTTGCACAAACCTGTCAAACACTTAATAACCACAAACTATCCAACAACTAACCACAACATAAAGCCTGAAATCCCTCAAGCCTGCTCAAACCATGTCAAGCCTTACCTGCATCAGTCTTAACCACCAACAACCTACCTAAAACCTTCATCCATTGAACCCTCAGAACTCAAGGAGTTCATCATAGGGGTATTAACCAACACATCGAGACATCAAACATTTCCAAACCATCCAGCTAAAGTGTTCAAAGGCAACTAGGGTCAAATATCACAAAGGCCCTCAGAATACTCATCATTGGGCCATTAAACAAACATACAAGGCAAATCAAATAGGCAATAGAAGCAAAGTATCGAGGCAACCAGAAGAGAAGTAAAAAGAAGCATCTCAGTACAACAAACTCTCAGATAATCATCATCAAGATAACTCAGCAAGCCCACAGAAAGGAGAAGGAAAAGAAGCATACAAAGGCTACCAAGAGGAAGAGGAGATAATAAAGGCATCCTAAAGAGACTCAAAGGCAAGAGGCAACATAAGCATGTAAGCCAAGTTAACAGAAGAAGAGAAAAAGAATGATATCACAAAAGGTTCAGTTCATCATCATCACCAAACAAAAGAAGAAAGACACAAATACAGAGTACCAGATCTCCTTGCAAAGCTAGCTTCATTCACGTTTCCCTCGCCGTCCGGCCCTCCACGCACCTCCGCTCCACCTCGTCTCCACCTTCAAGACTAGAGGTATAAACCCATCCCCTTTCTCCTTTCACAAAAACAACAACATTTAATTCGAATCAGTAAGCAAAAAAGTAAAACCATATGAGATATAAAACCCTAACACGAACGATTAAGATTTTGTTACCTTGAACAAACACCGCTGGAGCAATCGTTGGAGGGAGAAGAGGTGGAGGCTGCACCGGTGGCCCTAGACGGAAGAGAAGCTCAGGCAAAGGCAAAGGCGAAGAAGACGAAGTGAAACGATGAACAAACGGCGCCTCTGTCTCAACAAAACCCTAAGCGTATTCCAAAGTGAAACAACAATCACAAACCCTAAAACTATTCGTTTCAAACAATTGGGCCTCGCCCACTCTCACAACCATAAGCCCAAATTCTAATTGGCACCCCCCTGCTTCTGAATACTTTTGGTCTGGGCCCTAAGAAAGCCACAAGGCCCATCCAAATCTCCAAACCCTTTTCTTTAGAATTTAAAACCTATTATTTTCTTTTGATTAATAAATCAACATAACATTTTTTTATATCAAATTATTTTTTATTTAATAATACTTTTTATAACATAAATTTTAAACACAATTTATTCTTCCTCAAAATATTTTCTTTCAATTAAAAAAAAAGCTCTTGTATAAATATATATATATATATATATATATATATATATATATATATATATATATATATATATATATATATATATATATATATATATATATATATATATATATATATATATATATATATATATATATATATATATATATATATATATATATATATATATATATATATATATATATATATATATATATATATATATATATATATATATATATTAATACTAATATATAAGAAACAAAACTAAAAATATTTTTATTTACATTAATACATTAATACAAAAATACACAATATAATTAAAATGTAAAACCTTTTTTCCTTCTTTTAATTAAAATATTCTTTTTGTACACAATAAATGAAATACATCTTTTTTACATAATACAATTAAAATTGAAAAAAAACATTTTTTTTCTTTTCATTTAATTAAAATACCTCTCTTGTACATATTAAAGAAAAATACGAGATTACAAAGATTAATTAAATAAACATTTAATTCTCACCATTAAGTTAAACAATACTTAATAATACATTAAATTCACATTTTCCTAACTTGTAAATAAATCTCATATGTACACGTACACTTACACAATACATTTCACATTATACACTTGATACACATACATTTACTATTCTTATACCTTGCTATACATTGATTACATTTGATCGCAATTCGATTTGGTTGTAAATTATTGGACACTACATTCCTAAAGTCTCATCCCCATTTGTAAATTTGTACCCCCACTCCCGGATACTATTTGTAATAGCGTAGACTTTAAATTCTTGCAATTTATCGCTTTTCAATTACACCATGGTTAGACCTAGGGTTTGCATGTACATAAAATCAAACGCTAGATAACCTAATACAAGACAAATACATGAAATCAATACACAATCACACTTACACCCTCTAGGGTAATCCCACATGTTGCCTTCCAAAATGGGCCATGCTTGCACGTCAAGTTTCTTTGGCAAAACAAATTCAAATGATCATAAGTCCCTCGATGACGCTTTCGAAAGTTGCCTAAATGGAATGATCATAGTCCCTTCAAAGCAAATTGCCAAAGACACTTGGCATCATTGCATTCATGGTCCATACGATGACCCGCGCCCGTCCCGTTAAACTTCCTAAACGCAAGGTTGTCCACCAAATTCAATGGTAGGAACAAAATTGTTAAAAGGGGTTGAAAACATAGAGAAAACCTTTGAGTACAATAGGGGTAGACAACACTCTTAGTTACTTGAGATCAACTTGCAAAAACACTTGCCTTCTTTTCAAAAACCACACTTCATGCACACTTTCAAAACAAACTCTCAAAAACATTTGAAACATCTTTTCAAAAAGATACACACTTTTGTAAAACACTCAAACACGAGTCAAATACATTGGTTGCCTAAGACAAGGCATCTCTTCAAAAACATTTTTCAAAACACACACACATACCACAATTTCAAGCAATCGAAAATCAAGGCAAGTGATCTAAAAAACCAAGTAACTAAGAGCCCATGGATAACCATGGATGAAAAGGGTGCTAATACCTTCCCTTTTCATAATCTACCCCCCGAACCCATGAAATATCTCAAAAGGTTTTTGCTGTGCTTTTTTAACCTTTCCTTTAGGATAAAATAAAAAGTCGGTGGCGACTCTTGCTCAACCGAACAAGTGCGAATACAAACGCAAAACACTAGTCAGTTCTCCCACCGTATCACAATCAATATTCAACCAACCAACCAATAAATATAAGACATGTTTTTATGGATAAAACATATTAGATACACAACCCAGATGCCTCCTCTTCCAGATCAGGAGTAGGTTCCAAAGACATGTGATTAACACACATTTATTTATCACCCAAAGCATCTGCCAGTCAACAGGAAGATGCACACCTGCTGACATGATGTCCCAACATCTGGTAGGACATCAGTTCCCTTCTTCTGAAACCCAAAATTGAGCTTGGTTCTGAAGCCATTACTGCTTCTAAAACAACAAAATACCCCTTGATCACCTTTAAGGTCTTCAAAAATAGTTCAAGCTCCAAAAATGCCAACAATTGTAATACTCGAAGTAACTTTACTAATTAGGTCAAGAATTAGGAAGAATCTTTTAGAAACCAGAATAAAAGGCTCTATCGTTTCTTCAATAATCTATCAAACAAATGACAAGTTTCTTGAGAAGTCCAAACCCTAATTCCATGTCAACCAGGGCTACAACAGATACCATGTAGCGAAAACACACACCAAATGCTCCTTAGAATTCTTCAGGAACAACAAACCCTTGCAAACAAACTCCACACTTCAGGTGCATCGGGTTAACATAGGTTTGAAAATAAATCAAACAAAAATAGCAACTCTTCACCAAAGCTACAAGCCTGATAACAACAGACAGGTCCAATACAACCCCGTCATGAATAACCCATCCTCCACTTCAAGGGACCATTCAAAAACAATATGAACTATCCAAGTTCAAACATCTTTTCAGTAGAAACCTTCTACCTTGCACATAAACCATAAAACATGCCCCACATATCTCATCCAGAAACAGACAGGATGCCTTCTCTGATACCAATTAAAAATCTGGTAGGTCAAGAACTTAGGTGTCCTATAGGATGTCGAGACAACTGTTTTGACAGAAACAACATGTCAGGGCATACAAAGTTATAAACAGTAATAAAAGCATAAGCAACAAATATAATTGTTAACCCAGTTCGGAACAACCTTCCTACTTTGGGGGCATACCAAGCCAGGGATAAGTCCACTATCATAGTATCAATTCATAGACCCTATAACAAACATACCAGTTTACAGTCTACTCACTTAATTATTACCCGTGTTATACTTCTATCTAAGACTTGCCTAGATATGAAGCCCTCCTAAATCCCTCTTCAGTCACAGACATCAATTGGATCAAAACAATTCTGAACAAACAGGAAGACACACTTCCATGACAATACCTAGCTAAGACCTAAAGCTAAACTCCACCATTTACAACGTTACTCCTAACTAAGAACACAACTTGGAGTTTCTTAAAAGCTTCCTCCAAGAACAATACTCAACTAATTACTTTACAGCTTCTGAGTGAGAACATAGTGACCATCTCACAAACCGAGTGGTTCACACATACCAACTCTCCTAGAGAGCGGCGCAAAGACAAAGCCCTGGACTTCTACATCTTGAACCCGTGCCTTTCCTAGGTTACAAAGACTTTTATATATAACCTATACCCAACTGGATTTGGGCCTTCAAAACACAACTCTTTGGTTGTTACATATCTGCAGTAACTTTTGCTACAAACAAGGTCTTCAATCATTAGTTTCCTAAAATATATCTATATTTAGAAAATGCATATTCTTCAATATTTTGAATTGATTCTTCTTAACCTACAAAACAATACCACTTAGGATAATTTAGTATCCTTAAAATATATTTTGTTTTTGTGACTTAATAGAATATATCAGGTAGTTCAGCTTAGGCGCGATGTCGTATGCTCCTTCATAGGACATCTTATCCGACATGTTGTTCCTGATGTTGAATCATTTTAACTTAACATGTCCTAACATAGGATATGACTTCTTGCTCAAACTTGTTCCTGTTAGCAAGTTAACACATCTTATCTAACATATTGCTACTATATTATTTTTACAAAAATTAATGTCAATCCTTAAAACTAAGGAACTTATAGGAGAGTATAGTGCATGAGGTTGTACCACCCTATACGCCTCAGCAAAATGGTGTTTCTGAGAGGAAAAATCGTTCCATAATGAACATGGTTCGTAGCATGTTGAAGGGAAAAAAGATTGTCGAATAGAACTATGGGGAGAATTCGTTTCTACAACCGCTTATTTGTTGAATAGGTGCCCTACAAAGAAGCTGGACAATGTAACTCCATAAGAGGTATGGTATGGATTTAAACCGAGCTTAAGTCATTTTAAAGTTTTTGGCTCGGTAGCATTTTGACATATTATGGGTCAGCTTCGAAAAAAGTTGGATCACAAGGGTAAAATAATGTTGCTTGTTTGTTATCATCCTACTGGAGGTTACAAGTTGTTTGATGTGAAAACCAAGAAGATTGTAATAAGTCGAGATGTGGTTGTGGATGATGTAAGACTGTTTGGCAGTAGAAAAATGACCATGGAAAAACTGGAAATCAATTTTCTGGATGAGGGTAATCGATTTTCGTCGCGATTTTTGCATAATGAGGCTCCTGGGACTGATTCTGCATAAGAGGAAATTGATTCCCCACTTTCTAGAAATTCATTTCCACAGAAAAATGCAGAAAATCAGAATTTTGCATGTTTTGGACAGCAGTCGGTCGAAGTCAAAAACAGTGAATCCAGTAGATGACCAACTAGGCAAAGAGTTTTGCCTTAGAGGCTCTGAGATTGTGAAGTATTCCATGATAATGAGATCAATGATGATGGTGATCTCATTCACTTTACGCTTATGGCCGAATCCGAGCTTGTTAACACGGAGGAGGCATTAAGCGATCCAAAGTTGATGTGTGCGACGAAAGAGGAGCTGAAATCGATTGAGAAAAATAGTACTTGGGAGCTGGTTGATCTATCAAAACAAAAAAGCCAATCAGAGTGAGATGGGTCTATAAAGTGAAGAAAAATCCAAAAGGCGAAATTGTCAAGCATAAGGCTCGACTAGTTGCGAAAGGATTTTTGCAAAGAGAAGGTATAGACTATGATGAGGTGTTTACACATGTAGCTAGGATAGAAACCATACGCTTGGTTATTGGTATTATGAATAGTAACAATTGGTAAATTTATTAAATAGATGTGAAATATGTGTTTTTGAATGCTCCACTTGAGGAGGAAGTTTATGTAGAATATCCCCCTGCTTTTGTTGTGAAAAATCAAGAGGTAAGGGTCTACAAATTGAAGAAAACACTTTATGATTTGAAACAAGCTCCTAGAGCTTGGAACAAACACATTGATGGTTTTCTAGTAAACGTTGTCTTTAAGAAATGTGTTTCCGATCATGGTGTCTATGTGAAGACGAATGCAATCATAAATGTGATCATACTTTGCTTATATGTGAACGGATTATTGATCACGGGCAACAATGAAGTGAGTATTTCTAAGTTCAAGAGTGAACTTATGGAAGAATTTGAAATTAGTGACTTTGGAATCATGACTTACTTTCTTGGCATAGAGTTCCGCAAGTCAAAATTAGGACTGCTCATGCATCCAAGAAAGTATGCTCTTGAGATTTTAAAAAGGACAGATATATAGCATTGTAATGCTGCCAATACACCTGCTGAAGCAAGGTTGCAGCTGTCCAAAAGTGATGATGAGCAGAATATAGATCCAACAAAATATAGGAGGTTGATTGGATCGTTACATTACTTGTGCAATATGCAGCCAAATTTTCCATTTAGTGTCAGTATTGTGAGTAGATTATCTGAGAGACCAAAGGTGTCTCACTTGGCAGCAGTTAAGAGGATCCTAAGATATGTATATGGAACTCTTGGCTATGTAATTCTCTTTCTCGCAGCTGATATGGCCAGAAAATGTGAGTTGCTCGGTTACACAGATTCCAATTGATGTAAAGATAAGGACGATTAAAAGTCTACGACTGATAATGTCTTTATGTTTGGAGGAGCTCCAATATCTTGGTGTTCTAAAAAGGAACTTGTGGTTGCACTCTTTTCTTGTGAGGTCGAGTATATCGCTGCATCTTTGTGTGTGTGTGTGTGTGTGTCAAGCTGTGTGGCTTGTGAATTTGCTGGAAGAGCTGGGCAACAAGGTTGAAGAAGCTGTTACACTCTTGATTGATAATGTTTCAGCCATTAGTCTTGTTAAGAATCCCATTGCACATGGGAGGAGTAAGAATATTGAGATTATGTTTCATTACTTGAGGGATCTAGTGTGTGCAGGCCAATTGAGATTAGGATACTGTCGAACCGAATAACAAGTTTTCGATTTGTTAACGAAAGGTGTAACAAATATGGTGTTCAAGAAGCTTGTGATGATATTGGGCCTAAAGAACTTGGAGCATTTTAATTAAGATGGTGTATTGGAATTCCTTAATAATTCAAATGTATTGTGGAAGCTTCTGGGATTGTTTGTTGAAAACAACTTATTGAAAATGCACTTTTGGAAATCTGAAAAAACAAAGTTTCAAAGAGGAAATCGATCACCCAAATTGGGGAAATCGATTCCACAATTTTCTGCTTTCTATATTATCAGTTTTTAGTTGGAGAAATCGATTACTCCCTTTTGGGAAATCGATTTCCTCCCCGTGTTTTGTGTTTTTAAGTTGTTTTTTGGGCATGTTTTGGTTCTAAGGTGTATGTTTGTATCCTATGAATACTCCCTCATATAATTAAAAATTAATATCATTCTAACATTTTCTCCTTAATTACTCTCTCTCTTAATATCTCCAAAATAACTTTATATTCTTCAATTAACCATATTTTACCATTAATTCACCGCAAACTTTATACTTTTTCAAACAATATTATATTTAAAATTTCAATTAACTCGTTCTTACAAAATCAATTTATCGATAAACTAAGTCTTCAAATATTAACGTTGAAAAAAATTAATATGAATACAATTTCATAGAATCAATTAAATTTTTGTAAATATTTGTACTCCCAATGAGCTATTTGAGAGTGTCCTACGTAGGTATGGACTAATTGAACCATTTACACAATATTTTGAATTTGAATCCCCCGCTCTTATTATTTTCACAAAATCACACAATTAATAGTTTAATAGCCGTTACATTTTGATCGGATAATCAGAAATAACAATATTTTATAACAAGAAATTACCAATTTAAATCAAGACCATTTGATTTATATCAGATAGCTACCATTGCATAACTGCATAATTATAGGTTTCCCCAACTACTGAATCATGATCCCAATTTTTATCATTAAGAGTGAGACTTGTTAAATTGTAATTCAGTGTGTCCAAACTATGTGTCGAAAAGATTTGATTTGTTTTAGATTTAAATAGATTTGATTTAAGTCTAGAATAAATTAGATTTGATTTAGTAACAAAAAGATATTTTTGGCTTTGGGCTTAGGGTGTAAGCTCAGTTATAAATAGAGGGAGTAACCCCTATTTTTGTAAGCAAGTCAAGCAAGTTGTATTCACATAATTTGCAGTTGCAAGTGAATAACAAAGTTTTCACAGTTTGTGAGCAGAGAGAAACTCTGCAGAAATTATTTGTCTTGTCTTCTTTTTTTGTTTGTCTCATAATTAAATTGTCATTGTGGTAGAAATTCATCATAGACTTTGGTGAGTTTCCAACATCTGGTATAAAGAGCTTTTGTTTCGATTCAAGAGATGTGTCAATCAAGAACGATTGAAGAATTCGCGATGACAAGTTATGGGAATGCAAACTATCCAGCAACGCTACCAATTCTGAAAGTTGACAACTATGAGAATTGGTGCAAACAGATGAAAGTATTATTCAGGTGTCAAGGTCTTTGGGACCTTGTAAAAGATGGAGTCGAAGCGCTTGGAGAAAACGCTTCAGAAGAAGAAAAGAAGAAATACACAGAATCTGAGAAGCTGAGTTATAAAGCATTATTTATAATTCATCAATGTGTCATCCTAGACAACTTCGAAAAAGTTAGTGATTCAGAATCTGCAAAAGAAGCTTGGGAGATCCTTGAGAAGTCTTTTGGAGGCACTGAGAAGGTGAAAGAAATGAGGTTACAAACTCACAAAAGGACGTATGAACTCCTTCAGATGGAAGACAGTGAAAGCATATCTGATTTCTTCACTAGAGTTACAAAACTAGTAAATCAAATCAAGATATATGGAGAAGCATTAACAACAAGAGCTGTTGTTTCGAAGATATTGAGATCTTTAGCTCCTAAGTTTGACCACATAGTGGTGGCGATAGAAGAGGGGAATGACTTGTCGAAATTGACAAAGGAAGAGCTTCAAGGGACGCTTAAATCTCATGAACAAATAATGAATGAAAGATCTGCAGGAAAATTGAAGAGTGATGTCGCCTTGCAGGCACATTCAGCAAAAGAGACCAAAGGCAAAGGAAAGTGTTTCGACAGAGGTAGATATGGATACAACAAATCGAACGGTAGAGGAAACCAAATCGAAGGAAACGTGTCTAATCAAAGAAGACCATACCAAGGCAACCAAATAGGTGGTGTTGCAAATAGAGGAAGAGGTGGTGGTCGAAAACCTGATAAGAGTCACATTTAATGTTACAATTGTCAGAAGTATGGTCACTATTCGAGTGATTGTCCAGAAAAACGAAAGAATCAAGAAAGTGATGCAAAGCTTGTAAAACATGAAGAAGAAGAAGTAGAGATGATGCTGATGGTCACAACAAAAGATGAAGATAGATTCAAGGACCAATGGTACTTGGATTCAGGATTTTCATCACATATGGCTGGAAGGAAAGACTGGTTTGTCAATATAAAGCCCTCAACGAAAAATATGGTAAAATTTGTAAATGACAATACCATAGCAGCTGAAGGTATTGGTGATGTTATGATTATGAGGAAAGATGGCAAGAGGTCAGTAATTTCCAATGTGTTGTACATACCAAGCATGAAGAGCAATTTGCTCAGTATAGGGCAGTTGGTCGAAAAGAATTATAAAGTGTCAATCGAAGATAAGATGATGAGAGTCGTTGATGCAAATGGGAGATTAATCTTGAAGGCTCTTATGTCTCAGAATCGAACCTTCAAGATTGAACTAAATATGATGGAGCACAAGTGCCTTTCGACTGCAGCTAGTAGAGATGAATGGATATGGCATTATAGACTAGGCCATCTCAACTTCAGAGACATAAGAGATTTGAAGAGAAGAAATATGGTTTCAGGATTACAAAAAATCCACATTCCAAACATGGTATGTGAGGAATGTGTGCAGGCGAAGAAACACAAGAATAGCTTCAGCAAGGATGCAGGAAGCAGGTCGAAGGCTAGTCTTGAAGTCATATACTCTGATGTATGTGGACCAATCCAGGTGGATTCGATGGGAGGTAACAAATACTTTGTTGCATTCATAGATGATTTCAGTCGAAAGCTGTGGACTTATCTGATCAAGAAGAAAAGTGAAGTGATCTAAGTATTTGCCAAGTTTAAGTCTATGGTCGAAAGACAAAGTGGTCGAAAGCTCAAAGTTTTGAGAACTGATGGTGGTGGAGAATATGTGTCGAAAGACTTCGACAGGATATGTGAAAAGGAAGGGATTGTGTATGAGGAGGTGCCACCCTATACTCCACAACAAAATGGAATTGCAGAAAAGAAGAATCGAACCATCATGAATATGGTACGAAGTATGTTGAAAGAAAAGAATTTACCTAAAGAGTTTTGGGGTGAAGCTGTTTCGACTGCAACATACTTTTTGAACATATGTCCTACATAGAAGATAGAAGGAATTACTCCAGAAGAATGTTGGTCTGGTGTGAAGCCTAGCTTGAGTCATCTGAAGGTATTTGGATCTATTGCACATAGACATGTTCCAGATCAGTTGAGAAGAAAACTTGATGACAAGTCAAGTCAAATGATTCTAGTTGGATATCATTCGACAGGAGGCTACAAGTTGTTCGATCCAGAGAACAAGAAGATAGTGATCAACAGGGACGTGATCATAGATGAGTTTAAAGAATGGGATTGGACTGAAAATGTCAAGAAAGATTAAGTGGGAATCCTACTTGAAGATCCAGAAACTCAAGTCGAAAGAGAAGTTCGACAAGAGGAACCAGCAGATATACCAAGTACAAACAGGCCTCAAAGAATAAGACGTATGCCTGCAAGATTGCAAGATTGTGTGATTACATCATATGATGTAATAGATAATGAAGGTGAGCTGGTACATTATGCTTTCTATGCAGATGTTGAACCCGTTAATGCAGCTGAAGCATTGAAGGATTCGAAGTGGGTGAAAGCAATGGACGAAGAAGTGAAGTCTATCAAAGACAATAACACTTGGTCACTTGTCGAATTGCCTCAAGGAAAGAAGGCAATTCATGTCAAGTGGGTATACAAAGTGAAAACGAATTCGAAAGGTGAAGTAACTCTACACAAAGCAAGGCTTGTGGCGAAAGGATTTCTACAAAAAGAAGGAATAGACTTCGATGAAGTTTTTGCACCTGTTGCTAGGATCGAAACAATCAGGTTGGTTGTTGGTCTAGCAGAAATAAATAGTTAGCACATATGTCAGATGGATGTGAAGTGTGCATTCCTAAATTGACCCTTAGATGAAGAAGTCTATGTTAAACAACCAGTTGAGTTTGTGAAACATGACGAAGAAAGAAAGGTGTACAGGCTGCATAAAGCCCTGTATGGATTGAAACAAGCTCCAAGAGCTTGGAATAAGAAAATTGATAGTTTTATAAGGGAGAAGGAATTTGTAAAGTGCACAACTGAACATGGAGTATATGTAAGAAGAAGCAAGAGTAAATTGCTTATACTATGTCTCTATGTAGATGATTTGTTGATAACAGGTAGCTGTAAAAGTGAGATCGAAGACTTCAAAGGTGATCTCAGTAAGGAATTCGAAATGTCTGATTTGGGTGAGATTTCATATTTCTTTGGTATCAAATTCTACAAGAGCAGTAGAGGTTTGATGATGCATCAAAGATGATATACAGGAGAAATTCTCAAGAGATTTGAGATGGAAGAATGCAACCCAACTTCGACACCTGCAGAACCAAGACTGCAACTATCGAAAGATGCAAATGAAGATGATGTTGATCCAACCCAATACATAAGACTTATTGGATCATTAAGATATCTTTGTCATACAAGGCCTGACTTAGCATACAGTGTAGGTATGGTAAGTAGATTCATGCAGAAGCTAAAGGTATCACATCTAGCAGCAGTGAAGAGGATACTAAGGTATCTCAAAGGAAATTTCGATTATGGCATTTTGTTTCCTGCAGCTGATAAAGGAAAAGAAAGCAAGTTAGTGGAATACACTGATTCGAGTTGGTGTAGTGATGCTGAAGATCGAAAGTCAACAACGGGATATGTGTTTATGCTAGATGGTGCACCAGTTGCTTAGAATTCAAGAAAGGAACCAGTAGTGGCATTATCATCATGCGGAGCAGAATACATAGTTGCTTCTCTTTGTGCATGTCAAGCAACTTGGATGGTGAACTTGGTCGAAGAGATAACAGGGAAAGATCATGGAGCAATTACCATGAAGATCGATAGCATGTCAGCTATTAATCTGGCGAAGAACCCAATAGCACATGATCAAAGTAAGCACATCGAAATGAGGTTCCATTATCTTCGAGAGCAGGTAGCAGATGGGAAGATGAATTTGGAACACTGCAGAACTGAGAATCAGATTGCAGACATCATGACGAAGGGAGTGCAAGGCGAAGTATTCAGAAACCTAAGAGCCATGATGAACATAGATAGTTTAGACACAATGAATTAGGTGGTGTGTTAAATTGTAATTCAGTGTGTCGAAACTATGTGTCGAAAAGATTTGATTTGTTTTAGATTTAAATAGATTTGATTTAAGTCTAGAATAAATTAGATTTGATTTAGTAACAAAAAGATATTTTGGGCTTTGGGCTTAGGGTGTAAGCTCAGTTATAAATAGAGGGAGTAACCCCTATTTTTGTAAGCAAGTCAAGCAAGTTGTATTCACAGAATTTGCAGTTGCAAGTGAATAATAAAGTTTTCACAGTTTGTGAGCAGAGAGAAACTCTGCAGAAATTATTTGTCTTGTCTTTTTTTTGTCTCATAATTAAATTGTCATTGTGGTAGAAATTCATCATAGACTTTAGTGAATTTCCAACAAGACTTACCTATTTCCTAATCTATATAAAACATGAATGCAATAAATACTAATATTTATGACCAACTAATTAAGTGAGACTTACCCATTTTTTAATACATGCTCATACGTGTGGATATAAATAGTAGTAGATCTAAATCAATAAATTTTAATATCATCATAGATTTTTATAGTTATTCTAATTCAATTTTGTAATCAGTCTTCAAGATTAAGGATGTAGATTAAACTTTAATAATTATAATATATTTTTAATTCATGATTAAACATGTAATTTAAAAAAATATTTTATATTATCAACCAATCATATTATTGTATGCAATACTTAGATATTTTTGAATAATAGAAAACTTTAATATGATTATTAAAAAATATTTAATTCATTTTTTAATTAATTGTAAAAAATTTATTTAATTAATTGTGATTGTTATTATTATAATTTTGTTACACTAGGATATAGTGTTAGTGCATAATTACCAACTAGATAATAGTACTATTTACATATCCTTTTTAACATAATACTCAATCACATCAAAGTAGAAATATAGATAATGCGCATGAACTTTTCTTTTCTACATCTAATGGCCATCTAGTGTCATTAGTGGATATTCGATTAAGTAATTAATGTCATTATTCATATAATATTATAACACTAATAATTTGACTCTTATGCTAAACTTTGAGTATAAATATAGACATTGATAACCACACTCTTGCACTCATCCCAAGCAAACACATATAAGTTTCTCTTCCTCAAAAAACTAAGAAATCAAAAGAGGAAGTGAGATTAATATACATAAGATGGGTGAGTTAACATGTTGTGAGAAAGTTAATGCATGGCTAAGAAACTCAAAGGTTTATTTGCTTATAATAAGCTTGCAATTTGGTTCTGCTGGCATGTATGTTCTCACCATGGATGCACTTAATAAGGGAATGAGTCATTATGTTTTTGTGGTTTATCGTAATGTTATTGCCACTGTTGCTCTTGCTCCATTCGCATTTTTTCTCGAAAGGTATATAAATAATATTCATATTATACCAATAAAAATAATAATTATATTCTTTTATTACAAATAATTGGGAAATAACTATTTATGTATTTATTTCTAATATTTTGTTCAGAAAAATTAGGCCAAAGATGACTGTGCGAATATTTTCGGAAATTATGGCACTGGGATTTGTCGAGTATGTGATTTTATTTTATGCTTAAGTTGAGTAAATTAAATTTTTATTAGGTTGTAGATGATGATATATTATTTTTTGTTTATATGTATATTTATAGGATAATACTCGATCAGTGTTTTACGTTTTTGGGAATGAAGCTAACATCAGCATCCTTTGCATCTGCTGTTATGAATTCCGTACCTTCCATCACCTTTGTACTTGCAATCTTATTTAGGTAAGATACTCATTTAAATTATAATATAGTATTGTAATATTTTCATTATTAAATAATAGATAACATATAATATTATTATTTATTATTATGTTGTGTCCTATAAGGATCCCACTCCCAGACTTACGCATGCCATTAATTTAGTGGACTTAGTTCATTTTCTATAAAAGAATAATTTGCATTTTAATTTTATGTACTTATATTGGAGAGATTAATTAATGAATATGAAATATGATTTATGTTGGAGCAGATTGGAGAGGATGAAACTTAGAGAGATAGGATGTCAAGCTAAGGTGATTGGCACGGTGGTGAGCCTTGGAGGTGCTTTTCTAATGGCATTATACAAAGGTCCCGTTCTTCAAATTGTTGGCTCTTCAGCAGCAACACAGATGCACCAACCTGAAAATGTCAATGATCCAACTGGTTCACACTGGCTTCTTGGTGCATTGTTTCTCCTTATCGGTTGCGCTGGCTTCTCTGCTTTCTACATTTTACAAGTAAGTTCGCGTATATATAAACAAAAATGTATTTGATATCTGATATCTGATACCGTATTAATGTCTGTCTTATATCTATGTATTTACTTGGAGTTGAAGTTACCAAACTAAAACATATATTTTCTAATTATAGGCCATAACATTAAGAAAGTATCCAGCAGAAATGTCTCTTGCCACGTGGGTTTGTTTCATTGGGGCACTTCAAAGCAGCGCAGTAACTATTTTCATGGAACGTCACAGCCCGGAAGCTTGGGCCTTGGGCCTGGACTCTAGACTCTTCGCTTCGGTATACGCGGTTAGTGCAAAGGCCCAATAAGCCCATCAAGCATATATATATATATTCTAAATTTGGTTTTTGACATTGTTTTTGTTCTAATGTATTTACACAGGGAATAGTTACATCAGCAATTCAATTTTATGTGCAAGGTTCTGTAATTAAAACTATGGGACCTGTTTTCGTGACCGCTTTTAATCCTCTTCGTATGATCATAGTCACGGCCTTAGCTTGTATTGTCCTCTCAGAAAAACTTCATCTCGGAAGGTACATTATAGTAACCGATAGCGTGTTCCTACCACTCTTAATTAAATACGAAATAAATAATCAATTATATGATTTGTTTTATGTTCATCGCAGTATTGTTGGAGGAGTTGTTGTGGTTACCGGACTATATCTTGTTGTATGGGGCAAATCGAAGGAACAAAAAAGTATCATGTTAGAGGAAGAGTCCCCGCAAAAAATCTCTCAACAAGGACAACAACAATTACCTATTACAGTCTCAAAAATCGATGACAATGTTAATATTAATAAAGCTCAATTGGTCACGATTTAGATCCAACAAGTGCAGAGAGACAGTGATCACATTATTGGGATGTTTGTGACACTGGCTTACGAACATCTTGTGCTGAATTATGATTTTACATGTTGTAGAAAAATATCCATTTCAAAAGTTGGATGATTTTGTTTTTGTTTTTGTTTTTGGTTTTGAGTTTTACTTCTGCATTTAACAAAATATGAAAGGGAAATCCTCCTTTTGTATTGCATTGTTGACTTTAACAAAATATATAAATAAAAGAACTTCAATTATGTCCATTTAATTACTACGTCTAAGAAAAAGATAATAAAGTTTATAGAGAAAATATTTCGATAGTTTACAAAAAGTGATTTAGTGTGTATATCTAAATTGATGCAAAATATTTATAGTAGTTTGCAACAACATTCCTGAAGAAACGAAGGATCTATATTTCTTTGATATATCAGTAAATAATACATAAAATGTATTTATAGAATATAAGAAACAGACCAATAAACAATAATCTAGTCTGAGAATCATGGCAATTATTCTTTCTATAAAACTCAATTCTAAATATTGTAGTATTAATTATTAACAATTAATTACTAATTATTATTTATAATAAATCACTACAAGAAAATTAACCTTTCTTGACATTCATTAGATTTCACAAAAAGTCAAATATGCTTCATTTGCCTCTTCTTTAGTTGTTGTTATCATGCGAGATGCTTAAATCAATATTTCAGTAGAGAAAATTGAAACTTTGAAGTTAACCTGCTATTTTACAAATCTAGTAATTTAATGTAAAATATTTAGTAGATTAATGTAAGATGTGATACAATTTTAGTTGACTAACTGAGACTAACCTTCGCAATTCTGCAATGAATTCTTGCTTTGTTACAACTTTCATCTCTTCTTATTCCTTTCTCACAACACCATTCCCTTCAACTCGAAGTCCATCTTCATAAAAAGGAGCAACCTGCATACATTTACATTACCAATCAACATTTGTCATAAATGTTGCATAAAATTTTTAGCAAATAATCTTCCTTTTATCTAAATTTTCCGAGTTTCACCCATTTACCATTTTTGCTTTTTCATTGGCATCAGAGTATTTTGCAGGTACCTGTAGTGGTAGAAATGTTAAGACTAAGTCATTGGATTGATTTAACTCGCACAAATTAAATAAAATCGTCACCACGCTTTATTGTTTTAAGAGGAATGAGAAAAGAGAGAATAACCCTAAAAAGAGGGGAAGAGAATCTAGGTAAGGGGGTTGGTTATACAAATAGAAGGTATTAGGACCCTAAATATCTAAGGTACTCCGCATGAACCTCTTTGAAAATTTGTGTATTTTGGCTATAAGTGTTGTATACAAAAATAGATGGTGGAGATGAGAAAAGAAGTATTTTTTACAATTTTTGCATCCGCCGCAATTGCGAACCTTTAGTGCCTATGTACCATCTTCCGTGCAATAGGGGATCAGGGTACTCGTATTTCAACTTTTAAAAATTTTGAAACACAAGTGTGTTAGTTAATTTTAAGAGAAGAGGCATCATCGTCATATCCGAGTAGAAAACATACTTACTACCCACGATTATCAGAAAGAAGAATTTGCATCATCTCAAAGTGGAGGATATGACTTGGACTTTAAAATCAACAAAACCTCACTCAACACCCAACTGGAAAATATCTCATTTCACTACATATCGTGGAAGCATAGTAACTCGCATCACTACAAGAATCGACAACAGTCTAATCTTTTGAGAAAAGTTTTAAAGTAAAAAGTCAAAGTGGAAAAAATGGTTTGAATGAGGTTAATTGACTTTTAGTCTTCTCACAAAAATGTCAAAGTATGATTAAGTTGGTTAAAGTCTGGTTAAGAAAGTATTTTTGAAAATGAATGGACCTAAGTCCAAGTTTATAATGAAAGCAGTTAAAGTTAGAAAACAATAAGAGTTTTGAAAAGAAGGGAAAAGATTTTTGAAATTAAAGAAGTTGGGAGGAGATGAAGGGACTATCATAAAGCATAAGATAAAAGCTAAGTAAAAGAATCGTCTAACTAACAAGAATCCTACACTTGACATAAAAAGTCAATGTAGAATTCCCATCCTTTGGATTAAGTCTTCTCAAAAATTGGACAGAGTAACAGCTGTATATAGAAGAATTTTCAATCACAGACAAATTATATAATCAGAATAACATGCACACAAAGAAAATCAACCCAATATCTTAGAGTAAATCCCAAGAACTCCAGACAAAATAACAACAAAGTCACAAGGTCCCAAGGGTAATCAAGGCTTCTAATCCTAAGTCCAAGAAGTCAACAACTCCATAATATCAAAGATAGTAAACAAATAGTCCAAGTAGTCTTAAAAAAATTTATGTTCAAGTTGGTTATTAAGTGTCTTCAAAAAGAAAAGGAAAGCTCAAGTAAGAAAAAATAAAATGAAATAAAGATAAGTGCTCAAGTGAGCAAAGGTGAAAATAACATGAAATATAAATGCTAAAATAAAGGGTACATAAAAGTAAAGACATAAAGATAAAAGGGAAGAAGTAAAAGCACAATGTAAAATCACAAAGTAAAAACACAAGATAAAGTCAATGGTTAATGAATTAGAAGTTAAAAGTTAGTTGAATGATCATCTTGAATCTTGCATTTGTAACTTCATTAGAAGATTGATAAAATCAATTCTTCTTATCAACAAGTCTCATTTGCTTTTTGTCAAGTATATCATTAATTTCAAATGCTCAAGACGACCTCATATGATCAACGATGTTTAAATGATTCACTTAGACTAAAATTTATGAAGGTTCATTAGAGGATTGATAAGATCAAAGCCTCCTAATAAATAACCTCAAGATTATTGGATCAAAGGTTTCAAATTAAACATGCTTAGGCTTGCAAACACAAGTTTGGGCCATGAATGATAATTTTTCGAATCGGAACAAATTTAGCGTTATGTTAAGCAATTGTAAGTGGACTTATGTAGAAGTCACACCTATTTTGAGGCTGATCAATAGCAATATATGTACCACATATTAGAGAAATGATATGTAAATTATTCTCCAACAACATGTAACAAAAGTAAGAAAGGGATAAGATGAAGAGGGGATGGATGTATCAAATGAAATTAGTATTTCAAATATCATACACATCATTCATTTATTTTGGTGGATTTGGTTTTTTAACCTATCAACATCCAAGATTCAATGAGGTTGAGGATCTTGTCCCAAAATAAAATCCAAATCAGGACCAAACAAAAATAATAAAATAATATTTAATAAAAAATATTTAAGAGATTAATAAAAGGGAAATAATTGGTAAATATACACAAATTATACTAAAACACCAAATAAAAATCTTCAAAAAATAGTCAGAGGTCAAACATGATTCAATAAGTGTTGATAAATTTTTTGGAATTTTTTAAAGTAATAAACTATTTTTAAAAGTTAAAGAAATAAGTAAAATAAACCAAAAATTGTGATAAATAGTAAAATAAGAAATAAAAATAAAATGAGATCACCAATAATTGTTCAGAGGTCATTGGATCCTTCCATAATTTTTTCAGAATCTAAAAATTAAGAAAATTATTTTTAATCAATTAAAACAAGTTAAATAAAATGAAAAATCATAAAAAATATCAAATCACAAAATAAAATTGTGAAAAAATAAAAAAATAAAATAAAAAATCAAAAGTATTTTTGAGAATTTTTTTAGAACTTTAGAAGTTGAAATGAATTTTTGAAGCTTAAAACAATTATAATTTAAAATCAGAAAATAAAAATAAAACCAAAATGATGTAGACCATTGGATTAATGTCAAAACGCATTAGTAATCAAATCTAAGGGATCTGGCGCGTTGTGCATATCATGGACATTAGTGAATAAACCACCAGATTATTAATTAAAAACAAATTTCAAACAAACAAGTGGCGCCTTGTCATTGATCATCTTTAATCTCCAGCCACGCAAATTGCAGGTTTCACAAACTGTAAAATCAGGAGCTCAGACTGGTGTCATTCGCTTCATCTCTTCAAGACAATTTCAATGGTACCCTCGCGAAAAATTTATATAAATTATAGCTTAGTCGATTTGAAGAAAACCAGAAGAAAAAAGTTGAATAAGGATTTGAAAATTCATGATCGAAACTAACTTCCAGTTAAAAACAAATTATGTGAGGAGTATCAGAGTGATGAGAGCTTCATTGTAGTAACATATTTTGAGAGAATTGATGAAAGAATCTACCTATTGAAGTTCAAATTCAGAGCTCTGAAACTTGACTTTGCTAGCACGATTTAGGACAATTCAAGGCTTGGTTCTTCTTCTGTTAGCTTCAGTGAAATTCAAGGATGAAGAATCAGCAAATAAATTGGATGGAAAAAGGAGGTAGAACCAAATTCAAAATTACAGAATTATGAGTTATAAAGAGAATTTGGCAGGGTGATTTTGGTTATCCAAGCTTGTGAAAATGAGTGGAATGGGTCTGTATTTATAGAAGAAGTGAATGGAATCAAAAGGAGCGGTGAATGATACAATTTTAGTTGAAATAGTGTACACCTGCATCATGAGCAAAGTGTGACTTGCAAGTTGTTAAAACTCAAACATTCCTTGCGTTTTGATATATTAAACCTTTCAGGAAACTTAGTTAATCTTGTTTAAACATCAAACGCGTGACAAAATTTTGTTTGTGAAAAAATTCATTTGGATAATTGAGTTGAAAGTTATGGCCAATTGAATTTGTGAAAAACACACAAATCTTTTGTACTTAGAAAAATTCTAAGTGTTGAACTTCAAAATGACCTATAATGTTTTTCAAAATTACATGACTTTTTATTCAAAATCTGATCTTGATATCTGAAGATGACATGAAGCAAACTTCTTGAATTAAAGTATGAAATTTAGATCACTAAAAAATCATAAAAATTTAATGAGTTATTGTCTTTGGAAGATGATGGACAAATTTGGGGAAATTCACATATGACCTATAATCTTTTCAAATTTTCAACCACTTTCTAAGCATCTTTGAGGCTTGCACATTAAAAAAAAGATGTATTAGACATCCAAAAGATTATTTTGGAAAAATAATGGGCTCAAGAAGATAAAAATTGACCAAGTTATGATCATTAGAAGTCAAACCCTAGAATTCAAAGGCTTTTCAAAGAGACTTGTAATCTTTCTCAACTTTTAGTGATCTTCCATTCAAAATTAGCCTTAGACTCCTGAAGAGAGATTGTTAAGGAACCTTTAAAGAGGATGATGGATTTGGAGTCACTAAAAAATCTCAAAAAAATGATCAAGATATGGTCCTTAGAAGTCAACAAACCCTAGCTCAGAGAGTGTCAAAAATGACTTCTAACCCATTTAAACTTTTGATGATTTTTCTTGCACAATTGGATCTTGTCATGTGAACAGAGGTTGTTGTATATGATGATAAGAATCCATAGAAAACAAAACCAACTCAAAATTTTGAAAATTGAGAGATTTATGCACTCGTGATCACCGAATCTAGTATTTGCTCAATTTGGTCAAACTTGTTGAGTCAACCTTGAATCTCTTTGAACTTTCTTAGAAAAATAAGCATGATAAATCATAAGAGGAATTGAAATGATGTTTTCTTGAATCACACTCAAATATAGAGCTCAATTATCAATGAAGTTTGTTGAAGAAGACATGGAAATAAACACATAAACCTATGAATCTTCTTGATGACTTCCACCACCAACTTTGAGGAGATCTTGACCTAAATAAAGGGAGAGGGATCCTTGAACCACAAATATTTAATTCCATAGGCATGACCTTGAATATTTAGCTCTTACAATACATTACATAACCATTTGATTGATAATCACCCTTCAAACTCTAGATTAGATGGTGAGATGAATGCAATTGTGATCACCTATAATACGAACATTTAAAGGAATATATATATACACACACACACACATATTGATGTTAGTTAAAATAAAACATGTACAAGATACACAATTCAAGGTACTTGGTAACCTCTCAAGATCAAACTAAAAGATTGGATAAAGTAGAAAGAGCGAACCAACCCTAATGTGTGATCTTGACGCATTGTGACATGAGATGATGAGGAATCTTAGAGGAAAAATTGGGGTATAACAACTGCCCTTATTTAAGTGTCTTCTATCCGGAGATATGAAGGTTAAAATCTTCGTCTCGACCCGATTGAAGATACTTAAATATAAAATAAACCCCATTTTCGGCCCTAAGATGCCATGAAATTCTTATGATAATGCATGAAAACAAACAAATATAAAGGTGACAAATGACACCACATGGGAAATGGGAAATAAAACAAAGGATAAAACGAAAGTTCAACCAGGAAAATAAATCGCGTGGGAACAAAAGACTCAACTCTATTGGGGTAAAGCCCAAAGAGGAGATAAGACATCACTAACTTAATAATGAGGAAAAAACAATGAATAACAACAACTTATGGATAGTTGTGAAGTGCCCACTCACATGGGAGGTAGAAAAAAGAGAGAGTAACATCGACTCGGAGGGGATCATGAGCTACCAACTCGAAAGATACAATTGGAAATGGTAAGATAATATCGGCTCAGAGATGATGATAAACATCAATCTTGAGGTAGGTGACGAACGATTGACATCATTACTTATGACAGGAAACATATGAACTCTTTTAGAGCAAAGTGAATCTCAACAATAAACTATCTTCCATGATGACGAGACTACTATCCGTCAGAGTAAACATCTCAACAATGAACTATCTCCCATAATTACGAGACTACAATTTATCAGAGTAAACATCTCAACAATGAACTATCTCCCATAATGACGAGACTATCATTCATCGGACTAAACATCTCAATAACGAACTATCTCCCATAATGACGAGTCTACCATTCATAGGAGTAAACATATCAACAATGAACTATCTCTTATAATTATGAGACTACCATTCAACGGAGTAAACATCTCAATAACAAACTATCTCCGATAATGACGAGACTACCATTCATCAAAGTAATCGTCTCAACAATGAACTATCTCACATGATGATGAAACTACCATTCATCAGAGTAAACATCTCAATAATGAACTATCTCCCATAATGACGAGACTACCATTCATCGGAGTAAACATCTTATTTGAAATTAACAGACTTATTGGGGAAGAACATGTTGCTCAAATAACGAGACCTTCCACTTGCTATTTACAAAGAGGATTGCGATAATGCTATGGGGAAATGAATCTTGAAATTATGGGGAAGTTTTGATAATTCCTGTTGAGGTAATAAAGTCTTCTAGTGCAAAATAAATTCACATTCTCAAACCAGGGCTCAAAGCCCACCAAAATCAAAATAACAAAGTTGTCGGGGACCACAAATTCAAACCAGGAATAAACCAGAGTGAAACAGTCAACCAAGACAACACTCAATGAGGAATAAGCTTAAAAGGGGATCACACTACATCCAGATAATGAGCTGAATAGGAAGGCTGAAACAAAATTCTTCCACGAGGGATAACTCAGTGGGGAAATTAAAAGGATATACATTTTATGCTTAGGGTTGACAATATATTGGAGAGAGAGTAACATAACATTACAATGAGGAAAATATGCCAACAAAAATAATAATGAATTCAAATGAGCAGTGAATTTTAAATTCAACAATGCATGATGTATGTATGAATGTATGAATGTTATTACGTATATGCTGACAAAACAAATACACTACACCAGGGATAACCAGGAAAAACCAACTTGGGTAAAGTCAACACTCGGCTAAATCATATCCAAAATGAATATTCCATAAGAGAGTAAGCACCAACTTAGGAAACAAAGTCCTACTTCATGGCTTAACTCTACTGGGAAGAAACACGGCTTGAAAATAATCAAAGTACAATCCGACAGTAATAAACCAATACAGTTGTAGGGATATAACACCCTCCTCCAAACTTCACCAGGGAATATCGTACAAACTTCACCAGGGAAGATAACACTACATTGTCTATACTCCAACCGAGGATTCCAAACTGACTTCAATGGGGAAAACAACACCACATTGTCGAGGAGAACCCAAATAATTTCTTTGATATCAAGAGTAATGCTTGTGCGGACTTTTCTGGGGATAAATTATGAAACTTCATAAGGATAATAACTTTCAGAGAGAAGCATCATTGTGATCGGTGGATCTGGAACTGACTGTTTAACGCTGGTTCGCGAAATGTCGCAGAAGCAAGAGTCGCCACCGTCTTTTATTTTCTCCAAATGGAAAGGACAAAAGCACAGAAAAATTCCTTAAAGAGATTGCTCTCGGTTCGGGAGGTAGATTATAGAAAGGGAAGGTGTTAGCACCCTTTCTATCCATGGTTATCCATGGGCTCTTAGATACTTGCTCATTTGTGTTTTCAAAATGGTTTGTTTGTTTTTCAATTGTGGGTTTTAAAAAGTTTCTCTGAAAATTCCAGTTCGACTCTTGTATTGGTCCTCAAGAGTGTTTGAAAAGTTGCTTTCGAAAGCTTTTTGAAAAGATGTCGGTGTGAAAAGTATTTTTTTTTGAATTTGTTTTGAAATTTAGAGCAATTATCTAGAGTCGTCTACCTACCCTAAGGAATTCGTCTGTGTAAATGTCCTTTAAAGTAGTGCCATCCCACCATTGAGAGGTAGGTAGCACCACCATTGGAGGTGTTCGGGTCAATTCGAAGTTCGGGACATGGTGATCACCATAGCAATGGGAAGATACCTTAGAAGCTACCCTCATGCCAGGTTTCCGGATCATGAGGACTTACTAAGACATCCTCTACTCGACGATCACCTTTCGAGAGGCAAGGCAACAGTGAGGCGTACCCTAGGGGTGGTGTGTGATTTGTGTGTCGTTTTCAGATATTTTTGTCTTATTCATGTATTGGTGATCTACGCTTTTGTTTTATTTTGACATTCATTCTTGCATGCAAATTTATTAACAGTTAAAAGGTTGCGAGAAATATAAAGTTCCTAAACTATTACAAAGGCGCGGGTCCACATCGCCAAATTAAATCCAGGACCCGATTTGACATAAAATAAAGTGCGAAAGATAAATATCAAATTTACACGGCTTTGGGAAAATTACATAAAAATCATAAGAAAGGAAATAAATGCGCGAATTGGAATTAAAATCGAATGCGAGGGCGTTGGGCCCTTTTTAATGAAATTAAATTACGATTTAACAAATTAATTAAATTAAAATAAAAAAAAAAGAAAAGACTTTTGAGTTTTTGGTATTTATGATTTTTTTATGAGAGAATTAAATGAAATTTAAACCTAATTCTAGCTATTTTTAATTTATTAAGAAAATATGAAAATTAAACCTAAAGTTAACCTAATTAATTAATACAATTTTATTTACAAAAATAATAATTAACAATTAATAATTAATAAAAGAAAAGAAAAAGTAAAATTGATTAAAACCCTAATTCTACAAATTTTAAGTTTATTAAAAAAACATTAAGACTTAAACCTAAAATTAAGACTAAATTATTTAATAAGATTTATTTACAAAAAATAACATTTAAATAAAATATTTTTTCTATTTTTTATGACTTTCTGATTTTTATTATTTTTATGTTTTATGAAAATAAATTGATTTAAAGAATTAAAAAAAAGAAATAATTGAAACAAATAAAATAAAAAAAGGAAAAGAATTGCAAAAACCTTGGGGGGTTCTGTCCCCAATTGGGAGGTATCACCAGCATTTTAGGCCCATTGAAACTCTGGCCTTGTTGACTTTTCTGAACCACATACGTCTGCCTTGACTGATACTCATGGTGCTCTTCAAATCAGGACCCTTGGATTGCCTTCAGTGGCCATGTGGCACGTTTGAGTCATGGGCGTATGGTAGGCCTTTGGATAGAGTGCTGCATGCAAGTATGATTAGAAAAATAATATGAAGAGAGGAAGGGACCTGGGAATCGAACCCAGGTCCTAGAGATTACCAACTCACGCTTTGACCAACTGTACCAGCCACCTTCTTTGTTTATTATATGGCCAACAATTAATATGAGATAAAACAAGAGTTAGTGGACATTTTCGCGCGAAATTTGAATACACCAACCATCGCCTTACACATCACCATCTTCTCCATTGGCCCTACATTTTATCTGAAAAAACAAATTGAATAGCGGGGGTTTTAAACCCCCACTAAATAACAAGCACAAAAATAGCGATTAACAACCCTTTGATTATAAATTAGGCGCGATAGGGTAGTTATATTCGTCCAAGTTTCCTGAGTTTAATGGTCCAAGTCTCGTGTCCTGATTTTTCCATAACTGAGAAACCCCAATTCAAGGTTTCTGAAAACCTAGAAAGCTTCAATGGTGGATCCTCCAATTTTGCACGAAAACTCAATTAAAGTATACAGTTAGCTTTAGAATCAATCAATTAGTGTAAATCCACAAAAAAATTGCAATGAGAATGCTTGAAAACTGAAACACGAATATGCAAAAAAGACGACACAGTCTGACTTATAGTTACCAATTCTTGATGTTAGGGATGATGGTTTTGATTCAGGCACGTTCCTTGAAGCCTCAGGAACACAATGGAATGATTTTCTTGCCTTGAAATGCTTTGGAACCACGTTTTCAGTTTTAGAATTTTTCACAAAAAGTGCAAACTTTGTTCTTCTTTTCTGGCGCAGCTTGGAGGTCCTGGTCTTTAGGTCTAGCTTGTGGCTTATGTATGGAGTGTATTAGAGTTAAATTCTGAGCCAAGGGATCAAAGCATTGATGTAGAGAATATTTGATTTTCATGGCATAATTTTTCAATCTTTTCCATGCCTATTTGATACCAATCATGTCCAAATCACATTGATTCTTTCCCTATCTGATTTGCACGAAATCTTGGAGATATTTCATGCATAAAAAGATTTAAAAAGTTTGCCTTGGTATTTTTCACATATTTATTTTATTAAATGAATTAATAGCAATTTAAAAATTCAAATAAATAAATAAAAATGATGAATAGCTTCCCTTTGGGCCAAATGGTCGTGCACATGCTTTGGATGATGAATCTTGGAAGAAAAAGAGGCCCATTAGCAATTTTAAGGCATTTGAAGCAAAGTTGACTTTTCAAAATACCCAAAAATTTCCCAACTTCCACAAGGCACATCTTGCTCAATTTTTAAGCTTTGATCATGTTCTTGGACATTTTGGAAAGGTCTTGAAGTCCTATAACCAATGCCTTTAGTCCCATGTCATTTTGATTTACCAATATCAAGTTATGGCCTTTGACTTAAAGTCCTTTTTTGTTAACTTTTGAAAATGACCTATAATGTTGAAATTGATAACTTTTTGTGAGAGCATTTCTTGGACTTGAAGTGTGAAGAGGAGTTGTAGGAAATGTCATTATCTTCAAAATGAGCTTTGGATGGAATTTTTCTGATAATCCATGTGGAAGTTATGCATTGGTCAAGTTACAGTTGACTTTTTCAACTGTCCAAATATGGAAACTTTTGCATCTTGAGACTTTTTGAGCCAAGCTTTGAGAACCATGATCAAGCATTGATCAAATGATGTTTGTGGCTTCAAAATGAGATGTTGACCAAAAATTTGAACTTTTGACTGTCAAATGACCATTTTGCCCCTACAGTTGACTGTAGTGCAATTAGGGTTTTTGACTGTGCAATTTTGTGCTGTAAGTCTTGAAACTTGGTATGATGATGCTTGACCATGTTTGTAGGCATTTGGGACTTGATTGGACCCTTGGAAACTTCATTTTCTTTGTCAGAACCAAAACCCTAGTTTTTGACTGTTAGGAGGCCTTTGAACTGTGCAACCCTTGGGGAGATTTTGAAGCTTTGACTGGGAAAATTTTTGAAGAATATGGGAGGGCAAATTTTGGGGTACAACAGTTGCCCCTGTTCAATCTTCTTAGACCTGAGGGTGCAGATTGGCTGACGTGCCTTTCGTAATCCGAAGGTGGAAGATGATTGAACACTAGAGTGCCCAGAAATTTGCACTCACATAGTAGAATGTCAGCAGTGTGATGCAGGGAATGGGCTTACAGATGCCATTTGGAGATTGATGAAGAGGATGATGGGCTTATAGATGCCATGCTGAGAGATGATGGAAAGTGGATGGGCTTATAGATGCCATCTGGATATTGATCGCGTAAGAGATTCCTTAGCGAGAGTTTGCGTACCTGCACAAGAAAAATGAGTACCTGGCATGTTACAGGAGCTGGTCTTCAAACTCTTTGTATAGATGTGTCCTGACTGGTTACAGGAGCTGAATCTGGAGCTTCAAAAGGTGATGAATGAACCAGGGATGGTTACTACCTCAACGGGACGGTGAGAGAACCTTGAACGATTACTACCCCAACAGGAACGCTGAGAGAACCTTGGGCGACTTCAACCTTAACAGTAATGCCGAGATAATCTGGGGACGATTACTACCTCCGCAGTAACGGGGAGAGAACCATAGGCGACTTCAACCTCAACAGTAACGCTGAGAGAATCTTGGGCGACTTCAACCTCAACAGTAACGCTGAGAGAATCTGGGGACGATTACAACCTCAACAGTAACGCTGAGAGAATCTTGGATATCTTCTACTGAGTCTTTATCAGGAAAATCTGTTAGGGGTCGATTTAACTGGACTAGAGAAGGCCTTTGACTGGATAAGAAACAGGAAAATCTTAGGGTCGATTTAACTGAACCGGTCTAGGTCTTGAAATGTCTTCAACTGGATAAGAAACAGGGAGGTCTTAGGGTCGATCTGACTGAACCAGATAAGGCCTTTGACTGGATAAGAAACAGTAAAATCTTAGGGTCGATTTAACTGAACCGGTCTAGGTCTTGAAATGTCTTCAACTGGATAAGAAACAGGGAGATCTTAGGGTCGATCTGACTGAACCAGAGAAGGCCTTTGACTGGAGAAGAAACAGTAAAATCTTAGGGTCGATTTAACTGAACCGGTCAAGGTCTTGGAATGTCTTCAACTGGATAAGAAACAGGGAGATCTTAGGGTCGATCTGACTGAACCAGAGAAGGCCTTTGACTGGAGAAGAAACAGTAAAATCTTAGGGTCGATTTAACTGAACCGGTCAAGGTCTTGGAATGTCTTCAACTGGATAAGAAACAGGGAGATCTTAGGGTCGATCTGACTGAACCAGAGAAGGCCTTTGACTGGATAAGAAACAGGAAAATCTTAGGGTCGATTTAACTGAACCGGTCAAGGTCTTGGAATGTCTTCAACTGGATAAGAAACAGGGAGATCTTAGGGTCGATCTGACTGAACCAGAGAAGGCCTTTGACTGGATAAGAAACAGGAAAATCTTAGGGTCGATTTAACTGAACCGGTCAAGGTCTTGGAATGTCTTCAACTGGATAAGAAACAGGGAGATCTTAGGGTCGATCTGACTGAACCAGAGAAGGCCTTTGACTGGATAAGAAACAGAGGAATCTTAGGGTCGATTTAACTGAACCGGTCAAGGTCTTGAATATAGCTGAGAACTTAACTGGATCTTTCCTGAAAGGTAAAGGTCAGTCATATGCAATGCATGATATGGATCAAGCAATGATGTTCTCAACATAAATGAGATTTATAAGATATGATGCGTATATGCATGTTATAATGATGTATGTGATGTTTATGAATGTATCTTTTTGTCTTTTAGGAAAACAAAAATCCTTGACGGGTGCCGGGAAGTCAATCCTGGGCTGATGTTGAAGAATAGATTTTGCTTCCGCTGGGGATGATAGTTGCAAGAATACCAGTAGGAGAAGATAACTCCGTCGGGGAATAAACTTGGCGAATGGATTACTCTGCGGGGAGAAAAAAATTACTCTAGTGGTATTGCTGGGAATAATACTCTGTGGGGAGAGAGGTACTTTGCTGAGTTGCTGATAATAACTTGCTGGGGATACCCTTGTTGGGTTGGAAGTGTTAATAGACTTCGCTGGGGATGAGAAGACTTCGCCGAGGACGATCTTTTCATGGCTTTTGGCTGAGGATAACCCAGTTATACCCTGGTAGGGAAATAACTCTTTGAATAAAGCCGGGAGACGCGTTCGTACTCTGCGAGGATAAGCTTCCAGAATCTACTAGGGATAAGCTTACTGCTTGGGGAAATGGATTCCAACTTTCCTGGGGAAACTAGATTGGGCCCTCCTGGGGAAGTTCTGAATTGTATCGGGGAAGTGACTCCGCTATTGTTTGATATACCGCCGGGGAACAATCTTTAGGCCAAGACTGCCGGGGATGCTTGTTAAGAATGCATATATACTGCCGGGGAATGTTGAGCTCTGCGGGAGGATACCCAACTTCCTTGAGGTTTGATAATATAGCTTGAGGAGAGTGCACTGACTTGCTGGCTCACTCTCTGGGGAATTAAGATATATTGGCTACCTTCTTCAGCTGATCATACCTTGTACCTTGTGGACAGAGCAATTAGATCGTTTGGGACAACTCATCATTGCCCCTGTTTCTAATGTTACCTGTAATTAACCCTTTGTTTCGTATGCAAATATTCATGAGTTAGCAAATTATTGTCAATGCATATATCACAAATTGAACCTTGGACGTTCTTCGCAAAACAAAACAGAAAAGGAAAAACAATTGGCAATTTTAACTGAAAAGTATATTTGTATTGATTTTTTGAATTTGCCTGTAAAATAGGCGTTTATGTACAAGAGGCTGACGTCCTAGTAAGAGAACGCCGCCAAACAAAAGAGTTTATACAATTTATACAAAAGAAAATAAAACAGCTGTGTGAAATGAATGATCCCACTGGGTTTCAACAATGCTATTGCCCTTATATCTCCGAGCGTCTCATCACTTGATGACCTTAGTTGAAGATGAAGCTGACTGATCGATGCCGTCTGAACTTGATGTAGATACCGGATTCTCGATGCAAAGTGACCAATGAGACATAGTATTACGCTTTATCCCTAACTTTTGCCTGGACCGCCCTTTCGGGTTTTCCAGTCCACCGGGATACCCATTTTTGCCCAAGCCGCCTTTTCAGGTTTTCGACTTGCCGGGTGTACAGATTTTTTCATTTCATCCCTTCATTTTTCCGGAACCCTTTTGGTTCGCCGGGAAGCCCTAATTTTTGCCTAGGTATGTCAACCTAGCGGGTCTTTTTCATGCGTAGTATCTTTTTACCATGTCTGCATTGGCGGGGTGAGGAAGGTCGTCACTATCCATGTTAGTTAGAATCATGGCCCCTCCTGAGAACACATGTTTAACTACAAATGGCCCTTCGTACGTAGGGGTCCATTTTCCCCTTGGATCACTCTGAGGAAGGATGATTCGTTTGATTACCAGATCCCCAACTTGATATTCCTGTGGTCTGACCTTTTTGTTAAATGCCCTGATCATCCGTTTCTGATACGTCTGACCATGACAGATAGCAGCAAGTCTCTTTTCATCAATATCCGAAGAGAGGGTATTTGCACTTCGATCAGTAAGACTGCCTCCATACCGTAGACCAAGGAGAAAGGAGTTGCCCCGGTTGACGTCCTGGCTGAGGTACGGTACCCATGTAGAGCGAACAGTAACATCTCGTGCCAATCTTTATAAGTCACTGTCATCTTCTGCACGATTTTCTTGATATTTTTATTTGCTGCTTCTACAGCCCCATTCATCTTCGGTCTGTAGGGAGAAGAGTTATGGTGCTGTATCTTAAACTGTTCGCAGAGCTCAGTGATCATCTTGTTATTGAGATTGGTACCGTTGTCTGTAATGATTCTTTCAGGGACGCCGTGTCGACAGATCAGGTTATGTCGAATGAACCGGGCCACAACAGTCTTGGTTACCGTAGCGTAGGAAGCTGCTTCGACCCACTTCGTGAAATAGTCAATTGCCACCAGGATGAAGAGATTCCCGTTAGATGTCGTAGGTTTAATCTCACCGATCATATCTATGCCCCACATTGCAAACGGCCAAGGCGCAGTCAGAACATTCAGAGGAACTGGAGGAACATACACCTTGTCTGCATAGATCTGGCATTTATGGCATGTCCGAGAATGTTGGTAGCAATCTGCTTCCATTGTGGACCAGAAATACCCTGCTCGAAGGATCTTCTTTGCCATAGTGTGTCCACTGGAATGTGTTCCGAAGGTCCCTTCATGTAGCTCTTCCATAATCCTTTCTGCTTCAGTCTTATCCACACAACGCAGTAAGGTCGAATCATGGTTTCGCTTATACAGGATGCCGTTGCTAAGGAAGAACTTCACTGCGAACCTTCTCAGAAACTTCTTATCGTTGACAGACGCACCTTCAGGGTATTCCTGAGCTTCTAAATATCTCTTCACCTCATGGTACCAAGGCTTCTCAGTCACCAATTCAGTCTCGAGATCACAACAGTATGCCGGTTCGTCCAGTTTCCAAATGATGATCCGGGGAGCCTCATTATCCCATTTGACCTTGAACATAGAAGACATTGTAGCTAACGCGTCCGCCAGCTGATTCTCCTCTCTCGGAAAGTGTTCAAAGGTTATCTCTGTGAAGTGAGGGATCAATGTCAACACACATTCTCTGTAAGGAATAAGATTCGGATGTTTCGTATCCCACTCTCCTTTGATCTGATTGATCACAAGAGAGGAATCTCCGAAGACACTCAGAAACTTGATCCTTAAGTCGATCGCAGCTTGGAGACCCATGATGCATGCCTCATACTCCGCCATGTTGTTGGTACAGTTAAAACATAGCCGGGAAGTGAGTGGAGTATGAGTGCCTTGAGGGGATATGATTACAGCGCCGATACCGTTACCCAACACATTGGAGGCTCCATCAAAGTGCATGGACCATCGGGATCCTTCCTCAGGTCCTTCATCCGGTCCAGGTACTTCACAATCAGTCACTATCATGATGCTCTCGTCCGGAAACTCGAAGTTCATTGACTGATAGTCGTCTACGGCCTGATGTGCCAAGTGGTCTGCCAATACATTTCCTTTGATGGCTTTCTGGGTTGTGTACTGGATGTCGTATTCTGTCAAGATCATCTGCCATCTTGCTATTCTCCCAGACAGAGCAGGCTTTTCAAATATGTACTTTATCGAATCCATCTTTGAGATCAACAAGGTAGTGCGAGTCAGCATATACTGTCTCAGCCGGCGAGCAGCCCATACCAAAGCGCAGCAAGTTTTCTCAAGCAGTGAGTATCGGGTCTCACAGTCGGTAAACTTTTTGCTAAGATAATAAATGGTATGCTCTTTTTGGCCAGACTCGTCATGCTGCCCCAGCACACACCCCATTGAGTTGTCAAGTACTGTCAGGTATAGTATCAGAGGTCTCCCTTCAACCGGTGGCATAAGGATGGGTGGTTCTTGGAGATACTCCTTGATTCTGTCAAAAGCAGCCTGACATTCATCATTCCAACGTACTACCTGATCTTTCTTCAGTAGCTTGAAGATTGGTTCACAAGTAGCAGTTAGGTGCGAGATGAACCGAGCAATGTAATTCAGGCGTCCTAAAAAGCCTCTGACCTCTTTCTCTGTCTTAGGAACGGGCATCTCTTGAATAGCTTTGACCTTGGCAGGGTCCACTTGAATACCCTTATCACTTACAACGAAGCCTAGCAACTTTCCAGATCTTACCCCGAAGGTGCACTTGTTCGGGTTCAATCTCAGCTTGTACAACTTCAGACGGTCAAACAACTTCTGCAGATGATATAGGTGCTCTTCCTCAGTCTGGGACCTTGAGATTATGTCGTCAACATACACTTCTATCTCATGATGGATCATATCATGAAATAAAGCAACCATGGCACGTTGGTAGGTTGCCCCAGCGTTCTTCAGTCCAAAAGGCATGACCTTGTAGCAGAAGGTGCCCCACTGAGTAACAAAGGTAGTCTTTTCCATGTCTTCAGGAGCCATCTTGATCTGATTGTAACCTGAAAAACCATCCATGAAAGAGAACACCTTATGCTGAGCAGTATTGTCAACAAGGACATCAATGTGAGGTAGAGGGAAGTCATCTTTGGGGCTGGCCCTGTTCAGATCCCTGTAGTCGACACACATTCTGACCTTACCGTCCTTCTTTGGTACCAGCACCACATTGGCAACCCACTGAGGGTAAGAAGTCACTGCAAGAAACCCGGCATCAAACTGTTTCATAACCTCGGCTTTGATCTTCTCAGACATCTCTGGACGCATACGGCGGACCTTTTGCTTAACCGGAGGGCAGTCTTCCTTAGTAGGCAAGTGATGGACCACAATATCAGTATCCAACCCGGGCATGTCTTCGTAGGACCAGGCAAAGATCTCCAAATAATCATGTAGCATCTGAGTCAACCGTTGCTTCACGCTGAGCTCTAGGTTGGCACCAATCTTTACCTCCTTTCTGTCTGCCTCAGTACCCAGATTTATTGTTTCCACTGGCTCTTCATGTGGTTGAATTGCCCTCTCTTCCTGAAGTAACAGTCTTGCAAGCTCGCCAGGCACTTCGCAATCATCTTCACCTTCGTCTTCGGCTAAGTTGATCGGATTTTCAAAGTCATAACTGGCAGTAGCAGAGTCGTTACCAGTGAGATCCAGAGTGGATTGAAACCTGTATGAGTGAGTGTGTGTAAATACAGCTGTTTTGTAATATATAAAGGAAGGAAAGAAAGAAAAGGAGCATAAGATTTGAAATGCAAGAAAACGTCCAAGATCTTTATTCATGATATATGAAATGACAATTTATATGCCCTCAGAAATGAAGCCACGGTGCCCCGGGTAAGACACCGTGCCATAGAGTTCAATTTATTGTTTATTACAAATAACAAAACAAAGAAGTTTATTACTGCGTAACAAAAGTAACAGGAGTATGATCTTTGGCAATCCAATTGGTCAATCCGCCATCAGTTGTCGGGTAGATCCAGCTATCGAACTCAGCTTCATCCACTTCATTATCCTCCCCCACAGCATTCACTCCTGGATTGGTAATGAGCACAGGAGGTCTTCTGATCTTTGCCTTTCGCATAGCCTTCTGTCCCTCTGCAGTAAAACCCAGTCCGAATTTGTCAGTTTTCTGTGTAAAATCAGGGAGCCTGCCCCAGTTAGTACATTCACCTTTCTGAATCACAGCCCGGGCATCCTTTAGGGAAGCCATCTTCAAAGGAACATCCTCTTCGACCACTGTTTCTGCTGCCGCTAAAGTTGGAGGTACCTCCTCGAAATGCTGAAAGGGGGTTTCAATAAACTCCCCGTCCATCTCAATGTATCTGAAGGAATTCAAATGGCTCACCATATACTCCTCCTCTCCCTGCACAGTGACAATCTTCCCTCTGACAGGGTATTTTAGCTTCTGGTGCAAGGTAGAGGTCACTGCCCCAGCTTTGTGGATCCAAGGTCGACCTGGTAGACAAGAATACGATGGACGGATATCCATCACATAGAAGGTAGAGTCGAATACTTGAGAGCCAACACGAATAGGAATGTCAACCTCTCCATGGACCATCCTCTTGGAACCGTCAAAGGATCTGACAATAATATTGCTAGGTTTTAGTTCCAGGCCTTCACAATCCAAACGGTCTAAGGCTTTCTTGGGTAGCACATTTAGGGAAGAGCCAGTGTCCACCAACACGTGCGCCAGATTAGTGCCCCTGCATTCAATAGAGACATACAGGGCATCATTGTGGTCCCTTCCCTTAGCAGTAAGGTCAGCATCCGAGAAACCCAATCCGTTGTCCGCTGTCAGATTTGCTACGCAATCAGTGAACTGGATGGCAGATGTCTCTTGTGGCACATGGGCCGTCTTGAGAAATGAGATCAAGGCCTTAGCATGGGCCTCTGAACACAGTAGCAAGGAGAGCATGGAGATCTTGGAGGGCGTATGCCCCAGCTGCTCGACAACATTAAATTCACTCTTCTTGATTATTTTCAGGATTTCCTCCATCTCTTGTTGGGAGGCCTCAGCATTTACAGGTCTTGGTGCCTCCATCCGGGCAGACTCATCTTCAATCCCTTTGCCCCAAGCATTAGATGACTCGGCAGCAGGGGCAACAACTTGATCAGAAACAGGAACAGGTACACTAGTAGGTATTATAGTGAGGGGTCTTTGAATAGCGGGTGGTGCAATGTCAGGCGAGAAGAGCCTGCCACTGCGGGTAACCTTTGCTAGACCAGTGATATTGGTGATACTGGTGCCAGTGTTGAACTCTTGTTTGATTCCATTTACATACACATCTGCCCCATAGTGCCAGGGGACAGCTTTATCAGATTCGTAGGGGAGAGGTCCCGGAACAGTAATAACGACAGGTGCGACAGTCATGATTTGAACATGCTTCCTTGGGAGAGCCTTGATTGGATTATTAAAGATTGTAACAACAGAAACTTCTTCTACCAGAACAAACTGAACGGCGAACTTCTTGAACAGAATCTCCTTGCTGTCCATTAGGCTTTGGATGCCCAACTTCAGCAAAGGACAACCAGAAAGGGAAACAGCATAGAAAAGGCAACCCTCACTACAACCCGGAAATAAACCGGCCAGCAGTAGGTTCCTCTTGACAGTCATCAGAGGAGTAGCTACATCATTCACAGAAACAGCGTATACGTCTTCATCAACGGCATTTACTCCATGCTGGGGCATAGGAGCAGTCACCACATTTGGCCTCTCAGGCGCTTCAAACTGTATCTCTTTTGCGTCAATAAGGTCTTGTACCTTATTCCTTAAGGCCCAACTGTCATCAGTGGAATGCCCCGGGCTATCGGAGTGATAAGCGCAGCGGGCATTTGGATTGTATTTGGGGGAGGCAGTGTTTACAACCTTCGGGGCCTCTCTGACGGTCACTAGATTGGTGGACAGCAACTGCGGCAAGATCTGCGATAGGGTCATACTCAAACGGGTAAACTCTCTCCTAGGTCTTTCAGCCCTTTGAGGATTGGTTTTCCGAGGAGCGACAGCAGGCTTAACAATCATCACCGCGTTGACAGATTGGCGGCGCTCAGGCTTCTCTTGTCTTCTAGAGCCATATACAGCACTGGCCTCCTTCTTAAAGGGCTTTTTCTCAGAACTTGACGATGCACCTTTCTGAATTTTACCAGACTTCATCCCAGCCTCTATTCTCTCTCCAGTCAGAATAAGATCAGTAAACCCGGCAGACGAGTTACCAATGAGATGGTTGAAAAATGGCCCAGATAGGGTCCCCAAGAACATGTCTACCAACTCCCGGTCAGTCAACGGAGGCTGCACCCTGCCAGCCAGATCCCTCCACTTCTGTGCGTACTCTTTAAAACCTTCACTTGACCCTAGCGACATACCCTGGAGTTGGGTACGTGTAGGGGCAAGGTCGGCATTATATTGATACTGCTTATAGAAAGCAGTAGCCAACTCCTCCCAGTTACGAACCTTGGTCCCATCCAGCTGATAGAACCATTCGAGATGAGTCCCTGAAAGACTCTCCTGGAAGAAGTGGATCCATAAATTTTTGTCCACTGAGTACGGTTGAATCTTCCGCACGTAGGATCTGAGATGTAGCTTGGGACAAGACGCCCCGTCATACTTGGTAAAGGATGGTGCTTTGAACTTATGAGGAATAATCACACCAGTTGACAAACCCAAGTCTCCAAAATCCAGCCCATGCACTTGTTGGATCTCCATAGCATTCAGTCTGTCCTCCAACTGCTTGTATCTGTCTTCTGCAGGAGGATACTGTTCCTCATCAAAATCAGTCTCGTTGTCAGAGACTACCGGACTAGGACCTTTTCCCCCTTGGGGACTGCTCTTGCCTATGGAAGAACCAGCCTCTTCATTCTGCAGAGTGTTGCCAAACCTTCGACCCGAGTTAAAAAGAACAGTTCTCCTCTTCTTCTTCTTCTTCTTCTCCTTCTTCAGGAGCAGAGCCTTCAGCTCTTCTTGGCCCTGAGCCAAACCCATGATTAGTTCCTGAAATTGCGCATTCTGCGCCTGAAGAGCCTTGATGGACATCTCGGTTGATGATGAGTCAGGATTCATGATGCTGAAATAAACAGCGAAGAATAGTAAGCAACCTGAAAAGAATAAAACCTGCTATGCACATGATGAATGGAATGCGTATAATTTATGTTTTCAAAGACAATCGGGAATCAACTTTGTAAACAAAAAGGAACACACTTCATTAGATTCAACTTTGAAACTTAAATTATTCAACAGGTTGCCCTTAGGCGTTACATGAAAGGAAATACTGAAAAGGGAAATAAAACTGTAAAAGAACATCCAGAGCTCCTTATTGATCCCATGGTCTCCTCTTCTCAGTACGGATGTAGTCATTCAGAGCTCGCTCATTCTCCAACTGCTTTGTTAGCTTCTGGATCTTCAACTCCTGCTCGTTGAACTTCTCCCGGTAAGAATCCCGTTCTTCTTGCAGTTGCGACCAAGACCTCTTTAATGTCTCATAATCAGTAGGTACCTGAGGAGGAAGGACAGTTGGAGGAACACCATCTTTGTCAGGATACTCAAGAATGATAGGTCTGACGGCTTCGTATGGCATACCTAACTTCTGAGCACGGATGCGAACCCATTTGTAGTAGGCTTCCATAGGTAAAGAAGTCTTTGGCCCCAACTCTTGTGGGTCAGCTTTATGAACTTTGTCCCAAGCCTTGATGAACCTACGACGCAGCTCGTCACTATCCACCTGAAACTCAAAACTGATGTGAGGCACCAACATCTCATGGGGGCCTGCTCTTCTGGCTCTTCCAAACTGACGGAGTGCTAAACATGGATTGTAAGAGATTCCTCCTTGGGTACCAATCAGAGGAACATTAGGGTATTCCCCGCATCGATCAATAATAGCTATCTCATCCAAACCTCTGCAAGTCCAAATGATGTCTTTATCGGTGAGAGACATTAACCTATGAGCCCAACCTCTTCCTTCTTGGTTCTTCAGTACGAACTTAGGGAGGTGCGAAATAAACCACCTCACCAACAAAGGGATACAACACCACAGGGTTCCTCGTCTTCGGGCAGTACGAGCATGAAGTTGTTGCAGGATGTCACCCAAGAGAGTGGGCACAGGGTTCTGAGACATAAAGATCTTTATGGCAGTGACATTGATGAAGTTGTTAGGATTGGGAGACAAGACTAGCCCATAGATTAAGAGAGCCAAGATGTCTTCATATGCCCTAAAGTCCAAGTCATTCCAGAAACTGTTAGCTTTACCAATCAGAAACTTGGCCAAGAAACCCTTAACTCCGCTTCTAGTCACCCAGTTATCCATTACTTCTTGATGTGTCAAAGGAAGAGCTGCAGCAACCTCCTCAAGCCTGAGGGTCTTTTCCCAACCAGTAAAGGGAGTCTGATCCAAGATAGGGATACCAAGCAAATCAGAGAACTCTTCCAGGGTAGGGACCAGCTGGAAGTCTTGAAAGGTGAAGCACTGGTACAGAGGGTCATAGAACTGGGTCAGAACACTCATCAACTGTTGATCCCGCTTTGCAGTGACTAAACTGAGAAGAGAACCATGCCTCTGGATGAAGGAAGTGGTATTTGGAATTCTGCTAACCAACTCTTCAAGCAACTCAGGTGGGTGAACAAAGTTGAACCGGATAGTATTCCTTCCCACAAGCATCATGATGTCCTACAAAACAGAGCAAAGATGAAACCCTCTTGTCTATGAAATGGTCAGTCCTTATGCAGGATGCATGCAATGCTCATGATGTTATGATGTTATGATAAAGCACACCACAAATATTTACAAAGGCAAACATGGTAAGGCACACAAGTCACACAAGGCAAGCCCTTAAAGTTTAGGCCAGCATGAGGTCTAGGTACTACCCTCTTTCAGTTTGTTGGTTCATACCTGTCCTATCAAAGTAACCGGGTTCTTAGAGGATCCTAATATCATTGACTACCCTCAATCGGTCATAACTCCAGCATCGCAATCTTTTCTTGCGGCCAGAACAATCACAAGAGTTTAGCCTCAATGGGCGTAGCATACTGCTACTGTTCTAATGGCCAAGTTGTGTCATTTAAGGTTCTAAGGTCTGTTGGTGCTTAATGACTCCTCAGAAGACCCATATTCTCCTCGTTGCAACACAAGGGATATCGGTACAGACCAAGGTGCCACACCAATGTAGCCATCGTTTCACCCGTGTCGGTCTACGCCGGACATGTCCCTCACAGCTTATGCTACCTAAACAGGGTATCCCCAGATCCGGGTTAGGATCTATGTAACTCCCATGCAACCCACAAATTAAAGCAAGCAAATCAATACAATTGAAAACACAGTGATCTTAGTCCTAAGGTACACCTCACTTTAAGTAAATGTCCCCAGCAAAGTCGCCAGTTTTGTGATCGGTGGATCTGGAACTGACTGTTTAACGCTGGTTCGCGAAATGTCGCGGAAGCAAGAGTCGCCACCGTCTTTTATTTTCTCCAAATGGAAAGGACAAAAGCACAGAAAAATTCCTTAAAAAGATTGCTCTCGGTTCGGGAGGTAGATTATAGAAAGGGAAGGTGTTAGCACCCTTTCTATCCATGGTTATCCATGGGCTCTTAGATACTTGCTCATTTGTGTTTTCAAAATGGTTTGTTTGCTTTTCAATTGTGGGTTTTAAAAAGTTTCTCTGAAAATTCCAGTTCGACTCTTGTATCGGTCCTCAAGAGTGTTTGAAAAGTTGCTTTCGAAAGCTTTTTGAAAAGATGTCGGTGTGAAAAGTATTTTTTTTGAATTTGTTTTGAAATTTAGAGCAAGTATCTAGAGTCATCTACCTACCCTAAGGAATTCGTCTGTGTAAATGTCCTTTAAAGTAGTGCCATCCCACCATTGAGAGGTAGGTAGCACCACCATTGGAGGTGTTCGGGTCAATTCGAAGTTCGGGACATGGTGATCACCAGAGCAATGGGAAGATACCTTAGAAGCTACCCTCATGCCAGGTTCTCGGATCATGAGGACTTACTAAGACATCCTCTACTCGACGATTACCTTTCGAGAGGCAAGGCAACAGTGAGGCGTACCCTAGGGGTGGTGTGTGATTTGTGTGTCGTTTTCAGATATTTTTGTCTTATTCATGTATTGGTGATCTACGCTTTTGATTTATTTTGACATTCATTCTTGCATGCAAATTTATTAACAGTTAAAAGGTTGCGAGAAATATAAAGTTCCTAAACTATTACAAAGGCGCGGATCCACATCGCCAAATTAAATCCAGGACCCGATTTGACATAAAATAAAGTGCGAAAGATAAATATCAAATTTACACGGCTTTGGGAGAATTACATAAAAATCATAAGAAAGGAAATAAATGCGCGAATTGGAATTAAAATCGAATGCGAGGGCGTTGGACCCTTTTTAATGAAATTAAATTACGATTTAACAAATTAATTAAATTAAAATAAAAAAAAGAAAAGACTTTTGAGTTTTTGGTATTTATGATTTTTTTTATGAGAGAATTAAATGAAATTTAAACCTAATTCTAGCTATTTTTAATTTATTAAGAAAATATGAAAATTAAACCTAAAGTTAACCTAATTAATTAATACAATTTTATTTACAAAAATAATAATTAACAATTAATAATTAATAAAAGAAAAGAAAAAGTAAAATTGATTAAAACCCTAATTCTACAAATTTTAATTTATTAAAAAAACATTAAGACTTAAACCTAAAATTAAGACTAAATTATTTAATAAGATTTATTTACAAAAAATAACATTTAAATAAAATATTTTTTCTATTTTTTATAACTTTCTGATTTTTATTATTTTTATGTTTTATGAAAATAAATTGATTTAAAGAATTAAAAAAAAGAAATAATTGAAACAAATAAAATAAAAAAAGGAAAAGAATTGCAAAAACCTTGGGGGGTTCTGTCCCCAATTGGGAGGTATCACCAGCATTTTAGGCCCATTGAAACTCTGGCCTTGTTGACTTTTCTGAACCACATACGTCTGCCTTGACTGATACTCATGGTGCTCTTCAAATCAGGACCCTTGGATTGCCTTCAGTGGCCATGTGGCACGTTTGAGTCATGGGCGTATGGTAGGCCTTTGGATAGAGTGCTGCATGCAAGTATGATTAGAAAAATAATATGAAGAGAGGAAGGGACCTGGGAATCGAACCCAGGTCCTAGAGATTACCAACTCACGCTTTGACCAACTGTACCAGCCACCTTCTTTGTTTATTATATGGCCAACAATTAATATGAGATAAAACAAGAGTTAGTGGACATTTTCGCGCGAAATTTGAATACACCGACCATCGCCTTACACATCACCATCTTCTCCATTGGCCCTACATTTTATCTGAAAAAACAAATTGAATAGCGGGGGTTTTAAACCCCCACTAAATAACAAGCACAAAAATAGCGATTAACAACCCTTTGATTATAAATTAGGCGCGATAGGGTAGTTATATTCGTCCAAGTTTCCTGAGTTTAATGGTCCAAGTCTCGTGTCCTGATTTTTCCATAACTGAGAAACCCCAATTCAAGGTTTCTGAAAACCTAGAAAGCTTCAATGGTGGATCCTCCAATTTTGCACGAAAACTCAATTAAAGTATACAGTTAGCTTTAGAATCAATCAATTAGTGTAAATCCACAAAAAAATTGCAATGAGAATGCTTGAAAACTGAAACACGAATATGCAAAAAAGACGACACAGTCTGACTTATAGTTACCAATTCTTGATGTTAGGGATGATGGTTTTGATTCAGGCACGTTCCTTGAAGCCTCAGGAACACAATGGAATGATTTTCTTGCCTTGAAATGCTTTGGAACCACGTTTTCAGTTTTAGAATTTTTCACAAAAAGTGCAAACTTTGTTCTTCTTTTCTGGCGCAGCTTGGAGGTCATGGTCTTTAGGTCTAGCTTGTGGCTTATGTATGGAGTGTATTAGGGTTAAATTCTGAGCCAAGGGATCAAAGCATTGATGTAGAGAATATTTGATTTTCATGGCATAATTTTTCAATCTTTTCCATGCCTATTTGATACCAATCATGTCCAAATCACATTGATTCTTTCCCTATCTGATTTGCACGAAATCTTGGAGATATTTCATGCATAAAAATATTTAAAAAGTTTGCCTTGGTATTTTTCACATATTTATTTTATTAAATGAATTAATAGCAATTTAAAAATTCAAATAAATAAATAAAAATGATGAATAGCTTCCCTTTGGGCCAAATGGTCGTGCACATGCTTTGGATGATGAATCTTGGAAGAAAAAGAGGCCCATTAGCAATTTTAAGGCATTTGAAGCAAAGTTGACTTTTCAAAATACCCAAAAATTTCCCAACTTCCACAAGGCATATCTTGCTCAATTTTTAAGATTTGATCATGTTCTTTGACATTTTGGAAAGGTCTTGAAGTCCTCTAACCAATTCCTTTGGTCCCATGTCATTTTGATTTACCAATCTCAAGTTATGGCCTTTGACTTAAAGTCCCTTTTTGTTAACTTTTGAAAATGACCTATAATGTTGAAATTGATAACTTTTTGTGAGAGCATTTATTGGACTTGAAGTGTGAAGAGGAGTTGTAGGAAATGTCATTCTATTCAAAATGAGCTTTGGATGGAATTTTTCTGATAATCCATGTGGAAGTTATGCATTGGTCAAGTTACAGTTGACTTTTTCAACTGTCCAAATATGGAAACTTTTGCATCTTGAGACTTTTTGAGCCAAGCTTTGAGAACCATGATCAAGCATTGATCAAATGATGTTTGTGGCTTCAAAATGAGATGTTGACCAAAAATTTGAACTTTTGACTGTCAAATGACCATTTTGCCCCTACAGTTGACTGTAGTGCAATTAGGGTTTTTGACTGTGCAATTTTGTGCTGTAAGTCTTGAAACTTGGTATGATGATGCTTGACCCTGTTTGTAGGCATGTGGGACTTGATTGGACCCTTGGAAACTTCATTTTCTTTGTCAGAACCAAAATCCTAGTTTTTGACTGTTAGGAGGCCTTTGAACTGTGCAACCCTTGGGGAGATTTTGAAGCTTTGACTGGGCAAATTTTTGAAGAATATGGGAGGGAAAATTTTGGGGTACAACAATCATCTCAACTTTATTTGGGGATTTAAGAAGTTAACAATACATCAATAAGTAAAAATTATGGGGATTTTAAATCCAATTCAACACTTGGCGAGAGAAAACCAAAAAAGGTTCCAGTTGTTCCAACACTTCTTAGAAAAGATACTTCCCTTGTCTAGCTACGTGGGAAGCACATAACAACAACAATGTTATAACTAGAGGAAACAATGCTCTACAAGAGATTCCATATCAATTCTCAACATACAGAGGGAGAAAGAACTCCATCAAATGAGAAAAGGCTTCGTAGCCATTTAAATTTCTGCCTGATCACTGTCTGGTTGGGGAAAGAATCACACTCAACTGGAGAAATCCCTAACAAGATCTGACTGAGGAATATGGGATACAGGTATCAAACCATCCAAACCAAATAATCAACCTAGAAAAAAATATGAACCACGACTTAACTGGGGAAAATGGGATTACATGCCCAACATTGCGCCATATATCAATTAGTATGAACTTTGAATACCCGATGAAAGAAACACAAGAGAATTATGCGTATATCAGCAAGAATAATCCCGAGATATCTTTTGAGGAATCTTTTCAAAAGTTTGGAGTTTGTCCATCCTTGGAATCACTACTTTTGTTCCACTTGAGTCACAAAATCTGAAGTAAAAAGTAAATTTTAGATTCTTTATAAAAAAAATTCATTTATTATTAGGTCTTTTTGTTTTGAAAATTACTATCAATAATAAATGAAATCTTTGCAAACAGAATAAAATAAGAACTATAAATAATTGGATAAAGGCTCAAACTTTATTAATAGAATGGTAGTTTACGAATGGCGAGACTCCATGGATGATTACAAAGTCTGGAAAATGGTAAATATATGGAAAAGAGACATTGAAATACAATCACCGCTATTCTCCCTAACAAATTTAAACTCCTGAGTAGAGGCTTCAGTTGAAGTGTGATGAGAATCTGAGAAGATTATTGCTTCAATGATCAAGTCTGTCTGACGCAGTTACTTGCCAGGAAATCCCTAACTCTTGCCTAGGCTACCCTTGCGAGTTTTCAACCTACCGGGGACATTTATTATGTTTATGCCTCTAATTTTTTCCTAGACTTCCCTTTTGTGTTTTTAGCCTATCGAGACGCTCTTTTTTTCCTAAGTCGCCCTTTCAGGATTTCAACTTAGCGAGTTGTTCTTTTATTTCTCTAGGCAAAGTATTTCCTGACTACGTCAGCATTCATAGAACGTGGGAACTTATTACCATCTATAGTTTCAAGAATCAATGCACCACCAGAGAAGGCTTTCTTGACAACTGTTGTACCCCAAATTTTCCCCTCCCATTTTCTTTAAGACATTCTTCTAGGGTTCTCAAATACTCAAAGCCACTTAAGAGTTAACTTGTCAAATCTCCTCCTAAGCATTGGTCTATAACTAGGGTTTTGGTTTTTTCAAGGAAAATTGGATTTATAATGCTTCAAATGACTTTCATGGTTCATAATAAGTCCTCAACAATGCTCATGTAAAGTTTCAAGCCTTGCATCACAAATTTTCCCAGACAATTGCTCAGATGTCTGAAAATCAACTATATTGGGTAAAAAGTCAAATATGGTCAAATATACAGTCAAACTTCAATATTTTTTGTCAACATCAATATTTTGAGGTGATATTCACATTTGATCAAGTTTTGACCATGATTCCTCAAGGAAAGACCTTAAATCATCAAAGGGGAAAAATTACCAAAATTAGGGTTTTGAATGAAGATGACTGATCATTGACTTTCGGCCCAGTGCATGACCTAATGGATTGAAGCATGATATTAAGGACTCAAATATAACATCTTGACCTAATTATATGGCTCAAGACATTTCCAGTGATGCAAGTGATTGATAGTGTAAAATTTGAATCAATTGATGAAAAGTTAACAATCATTGAAAAGTCAAACTTTGACTTTTTGCTCAACATTGGAATTCAAAAGTCAAAAATCATCAAGATATTCAAAATAATCAAACTTGATCATCCAGAAATCAAAAAGTCAACAAAATTCAAATTTGGAAAATTTTCTAACACTTAGAAAAATTCTAAGTGTTTTTGTTCTTAACAAAAACCCTAACTTCACAAGCAAGTTTCCTCAAGATGCAAGTTGATTCAAAGAAAACTTTCAACATGAAAGTTGTAGGGATTGATGAATTCTATAACTTTGTTAATGAGGGTTGATTTCCAAAAAGTGTTTGGATTAAGAGATATAAGCTCATGAAGTTAGGATGTTTTTATGAAACAGTTAGAAATTTTTTTACAAGTTTTGATCAGATTGTTGTCCCAACTGCATGGCCATTTTTCACCAAGTTCCCATTTGATTTAGCCAAAACTCACAACATGAAAGTTGTAGACAATGTTTCAAGCTTTCCAAAATGTCAAAGAACATAACTTTATCATGCTTGAGAAAGGATAATCGAAGAGATGAAGTTGGGTATCTAAGGTTGCATTATAGGACATTTTTGTGACAAGTTCATAACCAGATCTCCAAGCCATACTGGATAATCTTGCTTAACAAGCTTCTAATTTTAAAATCTATCCATAATTAAATGTTTACACAACTGATTAAATCATTATCCAAATGTTTGAGCCATTATCCAAGTGATTTTTCCATTTATGGAACAAAGGCACCTTTGCCATTTACATAAGGCATGCTTTATGCATTTTGTCAACTCTCCTTGAGCCTCTCACCTGTTACTCTTGCACACACACAATGTCAAATCAAGAAGAAACATGTCTACATCTCTTAGAAACCCTACTAGCCATTGTACCATTGAATTGGAACCATTCCTTTACAAGTTACTTCAAAACCAAGCCTCAAAACCATAACATGCTATCTTGAAATTCTGGTTACTTCAAGCCCTCAAACCTCTTGCCTATAAATAGAGGAAGTATTTTCAAGCTAACACACGAATTCATAGCCCTAAAAAAACATCATACTCTCTCAAACCAGAATTTGCATCAAAAATCCATTTGTTGCAACTTCTGACCTTAAACACAAAACACTCAATCCACTCGTGCATTTTCACTCTAGATCATTTACAAAGCTTCTATAACTACACCTGGGAGCAGTCATACACATTCTAAGTTTTGCTTCAAGAGGTAAGTTTTCTCAAACTTTGAACTTCTTATTGACGCATCTTTAGTGCATACATACAAAAGCAAAAATGTATATAGCATGCCTCTAAAGCTGACCATATCATTAGTTTTCATTAATTTTGCTTGTGGAGTGAGAATCAAAGTTCTGACTAGTTAGGTTCATTTTTGGTACTGAGTAAAATTCTTGTTATTCTTTGAGTCTTAATTAAAATTAATGACATGGTTGGATTCGCGATTAAATTTCAAGCAAGTTTCATGTTTACACTTTTCAAAAAGGCTGAGAAATGAAGATTTTAATAATAAAAAATGGTGGTGGTGTTGTCTGCACACACAAGGAAGAAGAAGATAACAATTTCAAATTTACAGGATTCATTTCATATTATATTTAATGGGGGGCATTTCATAACCAAATGAAACAGCCACCCCAGTGGTAAAACATGCGCGCCTTTGACCTCAGGGACCTGGGTTCAAGTCCTAAGGACAATGAGCTCATCACTAATGTTATACCTAGTATTGCTAGAAGGCTATAGTCCAGGAAAGTCAAAGATGCAAGTATCACACCACCTCCCAAGACAATCAAGAAGAAAACCATGTATGGACCCCCAAAAGTAGGAAGTAAAGTGGTCCCTATTTCTAGCAAGAGAAAAGCTAGACCTGTTACCTCTACTGATGATGATGAGGATGTTGTAAAAAGGTCCAAGAGTAAGAAGAAAGTTGTTATAGTTGAAGAGACGGACTCTGAGTATGATGTTGAGCAAGATGTCCAGGAAATCTCTCCTACCAAAAAATATGCAAGTAAGAAACCATATGTTAGGGTTCTTGATGCCCCGCTTGACAACATCTCCTTTCACTCTGTTGGGAATGCTGAAAAGTGGAAGTATGTGTATCAAAGAAGGATCACCCTCGAAAAAGAACTAGGAGCTGGTGCATTGGAATGTAAGGAAATCATGGAGCTAATCTCCTATGCTAGACTTATGAAAACAGTTAAGGTTTGACAATTACTATGAAACTATTGTTAAGGAGTTTATTGTTAATATTCCTATTGACTGTGCTAACCATAAGAGTAAGGAGTATAGAAAAAATTTGTTAGAGGAAAGTGTGTAGAATTTTCTACTGCCATTATAAACAAATTTCTAGATAGGTATGAAGATGTATGTTGTGAGCTGGAAGTAACAGACAATTAAGTTTGTAAAGCCATTACTGCTAATCAAGTAAGTGAGTGGCCAATGAAAAACAAACTTCCTGCCAGCAAACTGAGTGTGAAATATGAAATTTTACATAGGATTGGAGCTGTAAATTGGGTTCCCACTAATCACACCTCAACCATCTCCATTGGTTTAAGAAAGTTCATTTATGCTATTGGAAACTAGAAACTTTTTTATTATGGAACTTACATATTTGATCAGATCATCAAACATGCAGGAACTTGTGCCATTAAGATGCCAATTGCTTTTCCTTCCCTCCTTTGTGGAAATATCCTAAATCAACATCATGGAATCCTAAGTGGAAATGAATTTTTATGCAAGAGGGAGTCTGTCTTGACCCTCCATTTTAAGCTTTTTTTAGGAAAACATGTCCCAAACATTATTTTAACATCTGCTTCTGGTGAAAATACCTCCACCAATGATGATATGATCAATGAATTAAGGGAAGCCTGCAAGGAATTAGATGATGTGATCAGAGTGAGTTTATCTAGGAAGTTAATTGTTGTACCCCAAAATTTTCCCTCCCATATTTCTCAAAACATTTCAAGAAAGATCCTCAAGTTGCTCAAGGAAGTCCAAGGGTTGACCAGACAAACTCTCTCCTAAGGCAGTCTACCTCAAATTAGGGTTTCATGTTGCATAAAGATACTTGAGTCCAAGAGATCCCAAATGCTCACCATTGTCTTAATATGTTGTCAAGATCATCCATGTCAAGTTTCAAGCCTTGCAGAGGAAATTTTCTCAGCCAATTGCTCAAAGGCCTGAAAATCGATTGTGTTAGGGCAAAAGTCAACTGTGGCCCACATACAGTCAAATCTCAAGGGGACCTCGTTTACCCAAGACGCCTACCATATGCCATCAGCTAGCATCCACTGGATCTAAGGCAATTCAAATCCAACGCTTGGCATAGGGAGATCCATGATGCACCCAGTCAACAAGCAGCACTGGATCATGGAAGTCAACATGGATCAATTTGTTTAGGCCCAGAAAATTGCTAATGGCACTCCCCAAATTGCTTGCAAACAGGCCCAATATTCTTTTTCTTTATTCTTTTATAGTTTCTTTTATTTATTTAAATTATTTTTACTAACAAAAATTAATTCTTTTTATAAAAAAATCATAAAAATCAATTTCCACCAAATTAGATTTAGGTTATTTTTTTATCAAAAATTAATTTAATTAGTTTATTTAACTTATTAGGTAACTTTAATTCTTTTTATAAATAAATTAAAATCAATTAGAAGAATTAGGGTTTGTCTAATTTAATTTTTATTTCTCTTTTCTTAAAAAAATCCCAAAAATACAAAAATAGGTCAAATTTAATTAGTTTTATTTAATTTAATTTAATTAATAATTAGGTTTATACATATTTAATTTAAAACCTTATTTCCTTAAAATAATCAAAAACAACAAAAATGATTTTTTCTTGTAATTAGTTTAGACGGGGTAAAAACCCTAATTTTCTCTCGTCCTCGATTCATCGCGCGCGTTTTATTTTATTTTACAATATTGATATAATTTATCCTGGGATGTAATAGATTTAATTAGGACTTTTTTGTTTATTTATCGTTTTTGCGGGTTTTTTGGTTATGTAATTAATACCCAAAGCCTTGTAATAGCGTAGCTTTATTTTCCGCACTTTAATTCCCACAAAATATTAACTGTTAGATGTATGATAATAGGGTTACATGACAAGAATGTATGTTAAATTTTAAATGGTTAGCAAACCCTAAATGTGCAAAGTTAATAACTTGAAAATGAATCACTCACACATGCGAACTCCTAGGGTATACTCTCACTTCGGTTTCCTTCGGTAAACGATCATTAAGTATATGGTATTTTAGTGGTCACTCTCTTGTCTAAACAAAGATCAAATGTCTCGTTCGGAAATGTGTCCTCGGAAAGGTTTCCTCGGAAGTGTTGCCTCGAATATTGATCTTAAGACATTAGGGTTATTATTAATACGTCCTAACATTGCTTTAGTGATCGTACGTCCCTTTTGAATTGACCCTTAAAACTCCAACAATGGTACTACCTACTCACTAATAGTGGGATAACACTGTCTAAAGGAAACAAGAACAGAAAAATTCTCTTTTTCGAGTAGGTAGATGCTAGTAGGTACTTGCTCAAAACAAACTTTTCCATACTTACACTCTTTTCAAACAAAGTTTTCAAAATGACTTCGTAACACTCTTGAAGACAGAAGCAAGGATTAAATCGAAGTAAAACAAAATATTTTCGAACACACAAACACGAAAGCAATTTTTTAAAATGATGAGCAAGTACTTAAGAGCCCGTAGAAAATTACGGATAAAAAGGGTGCTAATACCTTCCCTTTCTATAATCTACCCCCCGTACTCAAAATCTCGAAAAAAGGAATTTTTCTGTGCTTTTTTCCTTTCCAGTTGGATAAAATAAAAGTTGGTGGCGACTCTTGCTTACCGTACATTTGCGAATACAAAATGCAAACCAGCATTTAAACAGTCGGTTCTGCCACCGTATCACAGAACTGACGACTCTGCTGGGGATGATAAGTGGGGTATACCTTAGGATTAGTTCATCATAAATTGCTTCTTTTGTTTGATTTGATTGCTTTATTTTTAAGGGTCTTTTATCGGGAGTTACTATAGATCCTAACCCGGATCTGAGGGACACCTTTTAGGTAACTAGCAATAAACTGTGAGGGAACTATACGATGTAGACCGATACGGTTGAAGCAGTAGCTACATTGATGTGGCACATTGGTTGGTACCGGTATCCCTTGTGGAGAAACGAGGAGAATACGAGGCTGCTATATGGGTCGTTAAGCATCAACTGATCTTAGAACCTATAATTGACCAACTTGGCCATAGGAAGTAGTGAGATAGCCGATCTCGGTGTAAAGCTAGGAACTGGTTGATACTCGATACTTCACTCGTTGAGACCATACTCTCGAGATAGTTCCGGCTGCAAGAAAAGATTGCGTGAGCTGAAACCATGACCGATGGAGGATGGTCAGTGATATTGAGAACCTCTAGAACCTGGTTACTATTATTAGGACAGGTTGAAACCAACTGAACTTCAAGAGGGTAGTACCTAGACCCCATGCAAGCCTGAAACTTAAAGGCTCTCGTGTGACTTGTTTGCCTTTACCATGTTTGTTATCTGCTATACCTGTTGTGTGTTTTATCATGACATCATGCATCATAACATAGCATGCATACTTCATTAGACTAACCATTTCAAAGACCGAGGGGATTTATGTTTTGTTTTGCAGATTATGGCTTTCATGCGCAGAAACACCATTCGAGTCAACTTTATGCAAATACCTGCTCAACTCAAAAATTTAGCCTCGAGAGTTTCTGATACTTCCTCATTCATTAGAAGACATGGTCAGCTTCTTAGCTTGGTTACCTCAAAGTTTGATGAGCAGATGATGAGTGTGCTTTTCCAATTCTTTGATCCAGTACATCATTGTTTCACTTTCCCAGATTATCAGCTAGTTCCCACTTTGGAAGAGTTTTCTCATTTATTGGGTATATCCATCCTCGAGCAGATGCCCTTCACAGGTTTGGAAGAGACTCCTAGTCTAGAAGACATTGCTTCAGCTTTACACTTGAAGAAGGCTGATGTAGTATCCAACTGGGAGACATGAAGCGGGGTTAAAGGTTTCTTAGCCAAGTTTCTGATAGATCAAGCTCAACTATTCTGGGATAACTTGGACTTTCAAGCTTTTGAAGACATCTTGGCTCTCCTTATCTATGGTTTGGTTCTTTTCCCGAATCCAGATTCCTTCATAGATGTAAATGCGGTCAAGATCTTCTTGTCTCGCAATCCTATACCTACCCTCTTGGGTGATATCTTGCATTCCCTCTATACCCGTACGACGCGTAGAAGAGGAACCCTCATGTGTTGCATGCCGCTGTTGGCGAGGTGGTTTATTTCGCACCTCCCCAAGTCCGTGTTGAAGAATGAGGAAGGTTTATGATGGTATTACAGGATAATGTCCCTTGCCCATACATACATTCTTTGGAGTTCTAAGGATATGGAAGGTGTTGCTATCATTGATCGATGTGGGGAATACCCTAATGTTCCGTTTCTTGGAATTAGAGGGGGAATAACCTACAGTCCTTGTTTGGCTTTACAACAGTTTGGTCGCGCTCGGAGAGACAGTCCTCATGAGCTACTTCTTACAGATATTGTCTTTGACTATAAGGAGGACGTCGAAAAGCATCGCCGAAGGTTTATACGAGCCTGGGGCATGGTGAACAGGTCTGACCCTCAAGAGCTAGGACCAAAGACTTCTCTCCCTATGCAACCTTATCTCCAGTGGGTCCGAGCTCGGGCTCAGAAGCTTGGGATGCCTTGTGAAGCTGTGTTGCCAGTGATTGTGGAGCATACTGATGAAGAAGGTGTTCTTTATATAGTCCTTTATCCCTACATGCCTACTGATCTGGGGGCATTGAAGAGATCCTGGGTTCAGCTAAAAGAGGAGAGGGATACTTACCGGAAGAAGTATCATGAGCAAGATAGGAAGATCTTGAAGCTTACGAGGCAACTTGAGAATGAAAGGACAATCAACGACTATGTCAGCACGAAGGAAAGCGTCCATGGAATTTCTGATTTTCTTGTTTTTCTTCTAGTTTAGATTTGTTTTCAGTCTATTTCTTTTGTAACACCTTAAAGGCATTATTAAACATTCTTACAAGTTTAAATCTAATAAAGTTTGTTTATTTCTTGGTTTGCAAATTTAAATCTCCCAAAGTCTTTGAAATCATTTCATACGCATTCCATTATCATGCACCTCACTATATGTATCATTACAGGTTTCTCATCTTCTTCGCTGTCTATTTCAGCATAAAATGTCTTCTGAAATACCTACTGATCAAGCCATTAAAGCTCTTCAAGCACATAATGCTCAATTCAAAGAGATGTTCTTGAACCTGGCTAAAGGGAAGGAGGATTTGAAGACTCTCATCATGAAGGAGAAGAAAAAGAAGAAGAAGAAGAAGAAGGTGGTTCTTCTGAATATGGGTAACAGATTTGGGAATAGGTTGCGACAGGAAGCTGATCTGTCTCATTCGTCTAAAGGAGGAGAGAATCAAGAGGAAGAAAAGGCTCCTAGTCCTGTAGTCTTTGATAATGACATTGATTTTAATGAAGAACAGTATCCTCCTGCTGAGGATAGGTACAAACAACTTGAAGACCGTTTGAGTGCTATGGAGATTCAGAAGATACATGGTTTGGACTTTGGAGATCTGGGACTAGCATCTGGGGTGGTGATCCCTCATAAATTCAAAGCTCCTGTTTTTGCTAAGTACGATGGAGCATCCTGTCCAAAGCTCCACCTCCGCTCGTACGTCAGAAAAATCCAATCCTACACTGCTAATAGAAATCTGTGGGTTCATTTCTTTCAAGATAGTCTGTCAGGGACTCAGCTTGAATGATTTTATCAATTGGAAAGAGCTAATGTCTGAAACTGGGAGGACCTTGCTGCTGCTTTTTACAAGCAATACCAGTATAATGCCGACCTGGCTCCCACGTTTACTTAGCTTCAGGGTATGTCTATGGGTGCAGGCAAAGGTTTTAAGGACTATGCTCAGAAATGGAGAGATCTGGCTGGAGGAGTCCAACCCCCTCTGTCTGATAGGGAGTTGGTGGATATGTTTCTTGGGACTTTGTCTGGTCCATTTTTCAATCATTTGATCGGCAGTTCATCATCTGGGTTCACTGAATTGATTTTGACTGGGGAGAGAGTAGAAGCTGGTATCAGAAGTGGAAAGATACAGAAAGACGCTTCATCAAGTACAGAAAAGAAGCCTTTCAGGAAAGAAGCTAGTGCAGTTTACAACTCGAGGAGCCAAAACCGACCTCAACGCCACCAAGCAGTAAATGCCGTAGTAATATCAAGACCCACTATTGCCCCACAACGCAACAATCATCAAAGAATGGAGAGACCGCAAAGACATTATACTCGGCTCAGTATGACCTTATCTCAAATTCTACCGCAATTGTTGAACACCAACCTGGTAACTCTGAGGGAAGCCCTGAAGAATCCCAGCACCACATCTCTGTTGTATAACCCAAACGCCCGCTGCGCCTATCACTCCGATAGCCCATGGCATGATACAAACAACTGCTGGGCCTTGAGGAATAAGGTGCAAGATTTGATTGAAGCTAAAGAAATTGAGTTTGACGCACCGGAAAATCCCAACGTCATGACTGCTCCTATGCCCAAATATGGTCATGGAGTAAATGATGTGGACGATGATTCATTTGTGACCTCTGTGGAAGACATTTCTACTCTGTTGATGACAGTTAAGAAGAACCTATTGTCGGCTGGTTTATTTCCAGGCTGTGGCGAAGGTTGCCACATATGTTCAATCCTGCCTGCTGGTTGCCATTTATTGAAATCAGGTGTTCAACGCTTGATGGATAACAAAGAGATCCTGTTTGAGAAGACTTTGATTTCGTTAATTCCTGTTGAAGATGTTTCCATCATAACCATTTCTGCCAATCCTTCCAAGGCTTTTGATGTGTCTGCGATCGACCTAATGTATAACGGTATCTTAACTGCAAGCGCACAGCCTATCGCGGTAGTAATAAAAGATTGTCGAATCCACAGGGACTTTGTAATCACTCTAGTGCGGGAAAGTAATGCTAATTTAGCTAAGGCGGAAATTGTCACGTTGGTTTTGGGAAGGTTAAGGAAGGTAAACTAATTGATTTTAAAGTAATTATAAAATGAAATGGTCGGTATGCAATAGAGTCGACCTAAAAGATCTAATCGGACCTAGGCATATAAGGATGGTCAACTTGGTTTATCTGTAGAATTAATCAGTTTAAAAACCCTCAACTCACACTTTCATGGTCTTATCTCGGATTATACGTCTAAAGCCCTATACCTGCTTTCGCTAGCCTATAAGTGTTTAGAAGTATTTTTTGGAAACTTAATTAATTCTAATTTGGTTTAAAGCGCTTTCACTGTATTTAAATCAAATGCCTAACTTTAGCTATCCGGTTAAAAACCTCACACTTTTGTGGTCTCGATCTAACCTATTTACTCTTCTTACTTTCGTAACAAAGGTTTTATTATTAAGCATAAAAAGTTATAACCAGAGTTAAGTTGATTAAAGTTTTAGCCTAAGTTTGATCAGATGCCTAATGTCTCTTACTATCCCATACCGACGCTAAAGGTTTACCTAGCCATAGAAATTATAATGAACGTACTGGAAATAAAAACAAACAAATATAGATTGGACATTATAAATAATAAATTAAACATGCATTAATTAATTAAAAGGTATGTAATACAATTGCAAAATAGAAACCTGAAAATAAAGCCAATACTTCAATCCCTCTTCCACAAATCGGAAACTCGGACTTGGTATCGGTAATATGACAAATTCTGAGGCTTGAATAATAAATCCTAAACTATAATAATAATTCCCTGATGTTGGAAAATTATTATTTGGGCAATGAAATTAAAAGAACGGAAATAAATGAATGCAGAAAAATAACAACTGAAGGAATAATCGTTTTTGATTTCGGCAGAGCTTCCGCACAAGTAAACTGTAAAATGCTCTGTGCTTCTAACGTTGAATGTTGAGGTATTTATAGAGGAATGAATTTGGCAATTGGCTTGAAGACTTGTAACGAAGCTTTCCTTCAAAATCTCCACAAATGTAGGAACGTGGGTAGTTGAGGAAGAAGTGGTGAACGTGGGGTTTGACTGGAGAGAAATAAGGAGTTTGAAAACTCCTTCTGTTTTGCTTTGCCACGTTCTGCATTTTTCAAATAACTGATATACGCGTTACATTCGTCAGCCTGGCGTTACGAGCAGGTTTGGTGTGTCTCTGTGTTACGGTCGTGGCAGATGCGTTACGACCGTCACAGCTGCAAAATCTGTAATTCTTTGACAGATTTATATTTTTCTTCTATTCTTTTGATGCTTTCTTGCATTGTTTCATGTTTTCTTCTGTTTTGAGCTGAGTTATGAATACCTGCAAAAAGTAATGACAAACTCGAAATATTCGGGAGTTAATCGGGTCAAAATAATACAGAACGGGTAAATTTCATGGAAAATAAACGATACAATTTCGTGTTATCAAATTTCCCCATACTTAAACCTTTGCTTGTCCTCAAGCAAAATAATCAATTAAAAATATCTGACAAGTTTTTATAAACGCACAGAACTAGTATACCTTTCGTTTTCAAATAATTACAAGAAATCCTAAGTTAGTTCGGCCGAGAAAATCGAATGAAACAACAACGATACGTAAATGATACCAGCAACAAGCTAGTCGACGACTATCCGTTTTAAACGAAACGTCCAATTATACCGTTATGATTCAACTCAAGGTTTCTCGTTTATATTTCACCCGGTTTCGTTCTTGCGCAATCACATTAAGCCCATTATCCTTGCACGCACGTAGTGGAATAGCCGGTTAGTGGTTCTGATCAAAACACGACAGTTTCTGGCACAATTATGTGGAAACCTCTTTTATCCAATTGCAAGATGTGGGGGATCAGACCGTAGTCTGCCCTACCGAGTTCAGTACCAGATGCTTCTGAACCACCTAGACAATGGATTCTCATGTTACTTAGTAGAAGCTTTTGCATCCGTTGGATTAAACGATCGGGTGAGGATCGCCCAATTTAATTGGTGCAATACCTATTTCCTTAAAGCATGTAACATTCTATTTAAATCAATTCGCAAGATCATCCACTTATATTCATCGACTTTCCACGTGGTTTATGTTAAGACTGGTGCTGACTGCTAATATAAACTACCGGGGGCTAATTTAAGACTTAAAACTCAAAGTATCGGTATAACGAAAATGGAGACGATTCGCGTAAGTAGAGAGTCGAACGTGTCATAATCGTATATTTCTCGTTGGATCGCTCTCAGCCTTCTAACTAAGATTTCAGTTAAAGTAGGTAACTAACGGTTATGCGAATATAAAAATTTTGGTATGGCTAAATAAAACAGGGAGAAAATGAAATAACGAAATATAACTGAAATAGAAATGAAATTACTCGTTCTGAAATTAAGAATGCAGTGCTCCTCCCACACTATATCAAACATTGTCTCAATGTTATGATATAATGGCGAGGTTAAATGGAAAATACATCAGAAAAACAAGGAAAACAACAAGAAAAGGAAAAACTACTGGTGACCACGGCGGCTTCGGGTTCGTGACCTTCTGGAAGGAGTAGCTTCAGAGTCAGTGCCCTGGGGTCCAAGAGATGTAACATCCATCCTTAAAGCATTAAGCTCGCATAGCACTTCATCAAGCCTTTCATTCTTCGAGCGTTGACCACTCAAGATTTGGGCATTTTGCTGATGTAAGGCGTCGAAACGCTCCTGATGCTTCCTTTCAAGAGCTACAGCCATCTGATTTTGCTGATGAAGGGCTCTGAGGACGTCCTCCATAGTAAAATGAGGTGGTGCAGAAGAGGACGACTCAGGATTGTCAGGCGTGGGAACAGCTCGATCCAGTTCTTCCTGCATCTCATCAGCGGGGCCAACATGAGGTTCTTGAGCAGCAGCAGGGCCTTCAGGGTTAAATAGCCAGTTGGCTCGGTTCTGAGGGTCGATTCGGTCCCTGCAAGGCAAAACAATGTTAGTGTAAACTCGGTTTTGTATCACTGGATGAAATCTTCCATCGTCCCGCTCGTGGATGCGGTGGGCCGATTTGCAATGATCCAAAGTAAGCAGAACCGGTGGTCGGGATGGCAGATGAACAAGGGTGTCACCATGGTTTAGTGCTAAAGCAAGAGAAGTGACAAGCCCTCCGAAATAGAAAGGTTTGCCGCCTCTGGTGCAGATGGAGTGAATATGAGCCAGGAGGAAAGGTGCGGCATTAATTTTCTGACCCGAGAATGCACAATGCATGAAAAATAGCTCCTTGGAGTTGAGCTTGTGGTTACTATCCCTTGCAAAGATTGTGTTGGATAAGATGCGGTGGAAGTAGCGAATGGCGGGGTTGTGGATTCGGGTAGCATTGAGGTGATCGTATGAATCAGCCCGATTATTGGTCAAGCTATGCCAAAGGTTGAAGGATTCCTCATGAAAGGTGTCCGGCACACGTAGGTGAGCGCCTTCATCAGTACAGAAGTCTAGTAGGCAACCGAATGCATTTTGAGGGAATACGTATTCGGTGCTGAAAATGCGGAACCTTACCACACCGATAAGTTGATTTCTTGGGCCGTTTGGAGTGATGTAGCAAAATGAACTGAGGAACTCAAGGGTGAGATTCTCGTACGTTGGTTGTGGCTGGCTACATAGGGTCCAAAGGTTGACATTCTGTAGTAGGTGTTGGACACTTTCAAGTAACCCAAGGTTTCGGAGGCAGTCAATGTCGACGAACCTCGTAGGATGGATGCCTCGGCGTTGGAACTTCAAGAACCGTGTGCGCTGAGTTTCACCTGCTTCGCCATTTCATAGGGTAATGTCAGGAATGGGTTGGAGATTGTTCGCCATTTGCATGCAAGAGTGTTTGAGTGAGAATGGTTGTTGGTTGGTGAATGAGAGAATGAGAAGATGATACGGGTAATGGATGTATATATGGTGGAAGGAGATAGTGGAAGTTTGAAAATTGAATGGGGTTAATGGTGGATTGAATGGGGTTAATGGGGAGTTATGGAAGAAGAAGAGAGAAAGGTTGAGGGAAGAAGAAAATGGAACGTTCTGCTAACAGGGTTACTGATGTAGCCCGTGTTACGGTCGTAACACCAAGCTGACGAGCGTAACGCTCTGAAAGGCGCGTTACGGTCGTGGGGGATGGATTACGATCGTGACAGCTACAAATTTTTTAAATTTTTACAGAACAGAACAGAACACAATTACACGGAGTATATATTTTTATAGCAGGCAGAACATCTCAGGCATTCCAACATAAACACAACATTAATTTATTCAACATATAATCTAATATATATAATTCACAATAGAGTAGAAAACCATAAAACATTGTAAGCAGCATAATGATTGTAAGTTTAAAATTGAAAACAAACAATTGAATTAATTCAAATTGAGTAACTTGTTCTTTTTGACAGAAAATAAATGACTTGTAAATTGAAATGCAGTAATTTAACAAAAAATTGAAACTACTTAGAAAAAAAACAGAATGGAAAAATTCTAAAAAACTAAGAATTGAAAAACTGAAAGCTGAAAAACTAAGAAACTAAAAACTGCTTCATCCAATCTTTTCTTTTAATATCTCTAAAGCTTGGGTGATGTTATAGAATTGTTCCACCGAGATGTCAGTTAAACCAATAAGATCCAAATGCATAGTCTTCAACTCATTCTTTATTCCATCAATGTCAGTTTTATAAGCATCCAAAGTGGTCAGAATGGTGTTTAATTGTGTAGTATATTCTCCTTGGTTTATATCAGGGGCTACTTGTGCTTCAGCCATATTTGTAAAGTCATGGTAACCAGGAGGAGTTTCAGGATCTGTTTCGTTTTCAGACATGAAATTATTAGCAACAAAATATGATTGTGGTGTTTCTGGTGTCGAAGGATGATCGGGTGGATTCAATTCGTACAACCAATTTTCCCGGTTATGGACACTTATTCGGGCATGGTTCGGAAGGGTAAAAAGAGTAACAACTTCGTTTCTGATCAGGTAATCATAAGGTGCAGGGCCTAAATTTCCTATTATCCGGTTGTTGAAACAGAAATCAATATTCATAGGCCTAATTGATCAAATGGTGCACAGTTATTAAGTTGGTGACGAGGTCCAAGAGCATGTGCAATCATTGTAACTAATCCTCCCACACTGACAGGAACATTAGGGTTCTCACTAATGCGGGTAAAGGTCTTCATCAGGAGTGGGACAGCATTGACAGGGCATCCTAGATTCATACAATAAAGCATAGATAATTCATCCTTGGATACATCATTTTGATTTTGTTCTTTTCCAAACAGAGTGTGGGCAAGGATCTTATGGAAATAACATATGGTTGGGTTATGTATCTCATTGTTATCCATACTTTCTGGGTCAGGGTGATAGTTTCCGGTTAAAGTACCCCAGAAGTAATCCAGCTCAAAATCCAATAAATCGGCCTCAGGGGTAGTAAAAGCTAAGGGTCCGCTGGGGAATCCTAATAAAGCAGCTAAGTCCCTATGGTTATAGGTGAACTCAATACCAAAAAGTCTGAAGGTAATGATTCCTTTTCGGGCTCCGACACCGTGTTCAGGGATGTAAACTAGAGAACTCAAGAACTCAAGGGTAAGCTCTTGGTAAGTGACAAACCTATTTTTCAGGTGGGCTTTCTCCCATCCTAACTGGTTAAACATGTAGTAAACACTGTCAGTAATGCCTAAAGAGTCCATAGTGGGTTCATCATGATACAGGGTTAAACTGATGTCTCGCTGAGACAAAGCCTCAAATCTTCTTCGTTGGTTTCTACCTCTAAAGGTGGTTTCCATAAAGTTCTGTGGAGGAGCCATAACAAAAACAAAGCGGGGAAACAGAGTAGAGGAGAAAGTAAAGAGAAAAAGACTATTCAGAAATCCTGTGGCAAGTAAAATTGTTTTGAAATCAGCAGCAGTTCTATAGAAATTAAAACAAAAGAAAGAAAAATAAAATTTAAATAGGAAAAATGCAAAAACGAAAAGTATAATAAATAAATAAATAAAAACCAATAACAATTAACAAATAAGTGGGTTGCCTCCCACTAAGCGCTGTGTTTAACGTCATAAGCTTGACGAAATACCTAGTGAAAGATTAGTCGGGAGAAATAGGTGGCAGTTCTACGAGTGTAAGCTTATTCGTATAATCTCTATTATCTATACGATGATATTGTTTTAACCGCTGCCCGTTTACAATAAACGGGGCGCTATTTCTATCCTTAATTTCTACCGCTGCGCTAGGAAAAACTCTTGTAATTTCGAAAGGACCGGACCATCTAGATTTAAGTTTTCCAGGGAAGAGTCTAAGTCTAGAATTAAATAAAAGTACGGCATCTCCCACACTGAATTCTTTCCGAGATAAATGCTGATCGTGCCATTTTTTAGTTCGTTCTTTGTATATTTTAGCATTTTCGTAAGCGTCTAGTCTTAATTCTTCCAGTTCATGTAAATCGAGGATTCGTTTCTCGCCAGCAGCAGTGTAATTAATATTGAGTGCCTTTATCGCCCAATAAGCTTTATGCTCTAATTCTACCGGGAGATGACATGATTTTCCGTAAACAAGTTTGAAAGGTGTAGTTCCGATAGGAGTCTTGTAAGCTGTCCTATAAGCCCATAAAGCTTCGTTAAGCTTGGATGACCAATCTTTTCGAGATATCGCGACAGTTTTTTCTAATATTTGTTTAATATCTCTGTTCGAAACTTCGACTTGTCCGCTAGTTTGCGGATGATAAGGTGTTGCTACGCGGTGTTTCACTCCATATTTAGATAGTAATTTATCAAATATCTTCGAAATAAAATGAGATCCACCGTCACTGATAACAAGTCGGGGAACACCAAAACGCGGGAAAATTATATTCTTGAAAAGCTTTATCACTACTCGTGTGTCATTTGCAGGAGAAGCTATTGCCTCGATCCATTTTGAAACGTAATCGACAGCGACGAGTATAAACTTGTTTTCAAAAGAAGATGGGAAAGGTCCCATAAAATCTATTCCCCAAACATCAAAGATTTCAACTTCAAGTATTCCTTTCTGAGGCATTTCATCGCGTCTTGAGATATTACCGGTGCGTTGGCATCGGTCACAGTTTTTAACGGCGACGTGGACATCCTTCCACAGGTTAGGCCAGAAAAGGCCGACTTGGAGAATTTTGGCACACGTTTTAGAGGTGCTAGTATGTCCGCCACAAGGAGATGAATGACAATGGGAAATGACGTCTTCTATTTCTTCGTCGGGTATACACCAGCGGAAAATTCCATCAGGTCCTCGTTTAAATAAAAGTGGTTCGTCCCAATAGTAACTCTTGAGATCATGGAAGAATTTCTTTTTCTGTTGGTAAGTTAAGTCAGGTGGAAGCGCTCCGACAGCTAAATAATTAACGATGTCGGCATACCAAGGCAATCCTATGGTCATATCGATGGCTTCCACGACTTCTTTAGCTTCTGGTTTATTTAAATCCAATTGAGCTAGGTCGCTTATCATATGTGCTATCAGATGTTCATACAGAAAATCGTCGTTAATTGGCACTTGTTCGGGTTTTATACCTTCTAAACGGGATAAATGATCCGCTACGACGTTTTCGGTTCCTTTCTTATCTTTAATTTCCAAGTCGAATTCTTGTAAAAGTAAGATCCATCGGAGGAGTCTGGGTTTTGCATCTTTCTTGGCAAGTAAATATCTGATAGCAGCGTGGTCCGTGTAAATGATAATTTTTGCTCCTACAAGGTAAGAGCGGAATTTGTCAAGCGCGAAGACCACGGCTAAGAGTTCTTTTTCAGTGGAGGCGTAGTTCATCTGAGCTGAGTCTAGCGTTCTGCTGGCGTAGTAAATTGCATGAAGTTTCTTATCTTTCCTTTGTCCAAGAACTGCGCCGACAGCGTAATCACTTGCATCGCACATGATTTCGAAAGGTAACCTCCAATCAGGCGGTTGCATGATTGGTGCAGAAATAAGTGCGGCTTTAAGGGTTTCAAAAGCTTTAAGACAATCGTCATCGAATATGAACTCAGCATCCTTCATTAATAGACCGGTAAGTGGTTTTGTAATTTTTGAGAAATCTTTAATAAAGCGTCGGTAAAAACCGGCGTGTCCTAGAAAACTTCGTATCTCTCGAACGGTCTTTGGTGGTTGGAGTTCTTTAATCACTTTTATCTTAGCTTTATCAACTTCAATTCCTTTATTAGAAATAACATGTCCAAGTACGATTCCTTCTCTAACCATGAAATGGCATTTTTCCCAGTTGAGCACAAGGTTTACTTTCACACATCGTTCTAAAATACTTTCTAAATTAGATAGACATCCTTCAAAGTTTTGTCCACACACAGAGAAGTCGTCCATAAACACTTCCATGATATCGTCAATGAAATCTGCGAAGATGGCCATCATACATCGTTGGAAAGTTGCGGGAGCATTACATAATCCAAATGGCATTCGTCTGTACGCGAACAATCCATAGGGACACGTGAATGTAGTCTTCTCTTGATCATTAGGGTGAATCGGGATTTGGAAAAATCCGGAATAACCGTCTAAATAGCAGAAGTAGGAGTGTTTGGCTAATCTTTCTAACATTTGATCAATAAAGGGTAAAGGAAAATGGTCTTTCCGAGTAGCTTTGTTCAGTTTTCGATAATCAATGCACACTCTGTGTCCACTAACTACTCTTTGTGTTATTGATTCGCCTTGTGCGTTTTTCACGACAGTGACACCTCCTTTCTTAGGTACGACATGCACTGGGCTAACCCATTTACTGTCGGAGATCGGGTATATAATTCCAGCTTCCATTAGCTTTTTGATTTCATCTCTGACTACAGTGCTTAGAATCGGATTGATTCTTCTTTGAGGTTCTCGAGAGGTTTTGCAATCCTCTTCTAATAGAATACGATGCATACAAATTGAAGGACAAATTCCGTTTAAGTCTGATATGTTGTAACCTAACGCAGTAGGGTATTTCCTTAGAACGTCTAAAAGTTTGAGTTTCGAGCGTTCCTAAACTGGAATTCACTATTACAGGTCGAGTTTGTTCAGTATCAAGGAATTCGTATCGTAGATTTTTAGGTAGAACTTTCAATTCTAGTTTTGGTTTCTTGGAACATGGCATATGATCGGGTGTAAGTGCTAGACTTTCGCTTAGACTGTCATCTTTGTATGGTTCTCGCCAATTGTCGTCTTTGAATATCAGAGGGGTTTCAATTTTCATTATTTCGGAATGTGTGGTTTGTTCAACTTCCATTTCTCTCACGCACTCGTCTATAATATCGAGTAAATAACATGTGTCATTCATGGCGGGTGCTTGTAGAAATTGAGTGAGGATGAATTCCACTTTTTCCTCTCCGACTTCAAATGTTAATCTGCCCTTCTTGACATCAATTATAGCTCCAGCTGTGGCCAGGAATGGTCTTCCTAGTATGATAGGGGTAACTGAGTCCTCGGTTATGTCCATGATGATGAAATCGGTAGGGATATAGAATTGACCTATTCTAACTGGAACGTTTTCCAGGATACCTACAGGGTATTTAATCGATCGGTCGGCTAATTGGACGGACATTTTTGTGGGTCTGAGTTCTCCCATCTCTAGCTTTTTGCAGATAGATAAGGGCATTACACTAATGCTTGCTCCTAAGTCACATAGAGCTTTATCTATGAAAATTTTTCCAATATTACAAGGTATAGAGAAACTACCTGGGTCTTTTAGCTTATGAGGCATATTGTTTTGAATGATCGCGCTACACTCGGCAGTGAGTGTAACTATTTCGTTATCCTCTATCTTCTTCTTGTTGGATAGGATTTCCTTAAGAAATTTAGCGTACGAGGGCATCTGAGTGATGGCTTCTGTAAAAGGTATTGTTATATTGAGTTGTTTCAGAAGTTCAACGAATTTCTTGAACTGGCCCATCGTTTTGGAATTTGTAAGTCTCTGAGTGTGATCGGTGGATCTGGAACTGACTGTTTTTTAGCTGGTTCGCGAAATGTCGTAGAAGCAAGAGTCGCCACCATCTTTTATTTTCTCCAACAAGGAAAGGACAAAAGCACAAAAAAATTCCTTATGAGATTTGTTTCTCGGTTCGGGAGGTAGATTATAGAAAGGGAAGGTGTTAGCACCCTTTCTATCCATGGTTATCCATGGGCTCTTAGATACTCGCTCATTGTGTTTTCAAAATGTTTGTTTTCTTTTCAAGTGTGAGTGGGTTTGGAAAAGTTTCTTTGAAAGTTTCAGATCGACTCTTGTATCAGTCCTCAAGAGTGTTTGAAAAGTTTGTTTCAAAAGATTTTTGAAAAGTGTAAGGTGTAAAAAGTATTTTGATTTGTTTTTTTGAAAAGAGCAAGTATCCATGAGTATCTACCTACCCTAAGGAATTCGTCTGTGTAAATGTCCTTTAAAGTAGTGCCATCCCACCATTGAGAGGTAGGTAGCACCACCGTTGGAGTTGTTCGGGTCAATTCGAGGTTCGGGACATGGTGATCACCAGAGCAATGGGAAGACACCTTAGAAGCTACCCTCATGCCAGGTTCCCGGATCATGAGGACTTACTAAGACATCCTCTACTCGACGACCACCTTTCGAGGGGCAAGGCAACAGTGAAGCGTACCCTAGGGGTGGTGTGTGAATTGTGCGTCATTTTCAGTTTATTGTTTGTCTTGTCATGCATTGGTGATCTACGTTTAGATTTTTATTTTTGGGCATTCATTCTTTCATGTTATTGTTTAACAGTTAAAGGTGCGGGAATTTAAAATGCGGGAAAGATAAAAGGTCCTACGCTATTACAAAGGCGCGGGTCTACAACGCCAAATTAATCCAGACCCGATTTAAAATAAAGTGCAGAAAATAAATGTCTAATAGCTATTACAGGGCTTTGGAACAAGTACATTATATTCACAAAAGAAATAAATAAAACGCGCGAACAAAAACGTAATCGAATGCGAGGGCGTTGAACCCTTTAAAGGAAATAAAATTAATAGAATAATTAAATTAAATAAAAAAGAAAGAACTTATTTTTTATGTTTTTGTATTTATGACATTATAGAAAATTAAATTAATTAAAAGTCAAATAATTAATTCTAATTCTAATTGTTTTTTAATTTATTAAAGAAAATGCATTAAAGTTAAAACCTAGAATTAAAACTAAATTAATTATAAAATTTATTTACAAAATTAATGGTTGATGATACTTATAATAAAATATTTAATTAATTAAAAAAAAAGGGGAAAAAGTGTTAAAGATCTATTTTTATTATTTTTGGTTTATTGTAAAAAAAAAGAATTAAATCACTACCTAAAATTAAATCTAAATTAATTATGGGATTTATTTACAAAATTAATACTAAAATAAAATATTTATTATTTTTATCTTTTCTGATTTTTTGTGTTTTTTATATTTATTATGAAAATATTGATTTGAAAAAAATTAAATGGAAATTAAGCAAACAAATAAAAATGAATAATAAAAAAAAGATAAGGAATAGCAAACCAAGGGGGTGCAGCCCAAGTAATTCTGGCCCATTTTTGGAGGCTTTGTTGACTTTTTCAGGCCACGTGTTGTAGCTTTGACTAGGACCCATTATGGTCTTCAGATCTGAGCTTTTGATTTGATCTCCCTGGCTTTGTGAATGGTTTGATGTTGAGAGCGCATGATGTGCCTTGATGTTGATCCTGCATGGAATCACTAAACACAAAATAATATGAAGAGGGTGAAGACCTGGGGCTCGAACCCAGGTCAAGTGCTTTGCCAATCCTTATGCTTGCTAGTGGAGCCAGATGCGCGTTGTTAATATTAAACAAATAACAAATATTATAAAAGAAACAATTGCGTTAGTGATTCAAAACGCGCGAAATTTTGAACCTTCCAATCAGCGCTCCCCACGTTATCATCTTCCTCGCGTGGTTTTTATTTTCCTGAAACAAAAGAAACATAGGCAATGGTTTTTGACGTGTTCCCTTAGGCCAGTTTTGGAAAAATAGCGAATACCCTAGGAATGCTCATAAATTGAGCGCGAGCATGGGTTCTTCTTCGTCCAAGTCTCCTGAATCCGTTCTTGGCATCGTGGTTTGCTAATTTTACACGACCAAGAAACCCCCAATTCAGAAACCTGTAAACCCTAAAAAATGATAATGGTATTTTGGCCTATAACGCGTGAAACTTCAATTAACGCACATGATTAGTTTGCAAACATCATTATAAATACAAACATAACAACAAAATATGTTAACCATGCATGAATGAGAGAAACCGATTCAGAATTTTCCTTCACCAATTTCCATGGTGATCTTACGTTTTCTTGAGTATGGGGCTTAGTTTTTGATTGGAATATATCCTATGATCCTTGAGGAAGCTAATGGAATAGGAATCTTGGCTTGAAACCACCTCTAACTTGGTTTTCAGATTTGAGATTTTTTGCAAAAAATGTGAGTTTTTTTTGAGCAATAGGGCGCAGCTTCTTGTCCAATTTTGTTGTGTATCAACTGTATATACTCTAGGCAATGCGTTTGGATGGGAGTTATGGCCAATAATGCCTTGCATTGATGTTTTGGATTTTAACATAAACCTCCATTATCACACCTTCCATTTTTTGCCTTATTTTGAATTCTTGCCTTATTTGAGCCTTAGCACGAAAATGGTCTAGACTTAATGGTAGTTCAAGGCTAGTTAAGGCCAAATATTTCATTTAATCAAACTTTTTGATTTTTTCTTGATTTTAAAAGATTTAAACTTAATTAAATCCAATAAAATCAATTAAAAATGAAAAAATTAATTAAAAAAATATGAAATAAAAGGTGGGACACGTGGGAAGCATGGCCAAGTTAATTCAAGTGGAAAAAGTGGGGCCCTTTTGTCAAAAATGAGATTTCAAGGATAAATGATTTTGGCCATTTCACAAAAATTTCCCAACTTCTCCAATGCATAACTTGCTCAATTTTTAAGATTTGCTCATGTTCTTGGACATTTTGGAAAGGTTTTTGAGTCCTCTAACCAATGTACTTGGTCCCATATCATTTTGATTTACCAATCTCAAGTTATGGCCTTTGACTTAAAGTCCCTTTTTGTTGACTTTTGAAAATGACCTATAATGTTGAAATTGATAACTTTTTGTGAGAGCATTTCTTGGACTTGAAGTATGAAGATGAGTTGTAGGAAATATCCTTCTCTTCAAAATGAGCTTTGGATGGAATTTTTCTGATGAACCATGAAAAAGTTATGCCTTGGTCAAGTTACAGTTGACTTTTCAGCTGTCCAAAAATAGAAACTTTTGCATCTCTGATGATTTTTGAGCCAAGCTTTGAGAATCATGATCAAGCATTGATCAAATGATGTTTGTGGCTTCAAAATGAGATGTTGACCAAAAATTTGAACTTTTGACTGTCAAATGACCATTTTGCCCCTACAGTTGACTGTAGTGCAATTAGGGTTTCTGACTGTACAATTTTGTGCTGAAAGTCTTGAAACTTGATATGAGGATGCTTGACCATATTTGTAGGCATGTGGGACTTGATTGGGCCCTTGGAAACTTCATTTTCTTGATCTGAACAAAAACCCTAATTTTGACTGCTTAGGAGGCCCTTGACTGTGCAACCCTTGGGGAGGTTTTGAAGCTTGACTTGGCAAATCTTGAAGAATATGGGAGAGCAAATTTTGGGGTACAACACTGAGGATATGGGATTAGTGGTTTATAAGGTGGTGGAGGTACATAAGGCTTCTCTTGCTCCACTTCCTCTTGCGTTTCGCTTTCCTTTTCTTTTTCTCTAGGTTCATTGGCTTGTTCAGTCGGCTCGCTCTGCTTTTGGTACATGGCTGGATTTTCTAGTCTCGGGTCAACAGGTCCGTCGAGTTCTTTTCCACTTCTCAGTATCACAGTATTAGCATGTCCTTTTGGGTTGGGCTGTGGTTGACCAGGAAAAATTCCAGCCGGTGCTGCAGTAGGTGCTTGTTGTTGAGCTACCTGTGAAATTTGCGTCTCAAGCATTTTGTTATGGGTGGCTAAAGCATCAACCTTGCTAGCTAATTGTTTTATCTGCTCATTAGTATGTAAATTTTGATTCATAACGTTTTTATTAGTCTGAGCTTGGGAAGCAACGAAGTGTTCTATCATGATTTCTAGGTTAGATTTCCTATGAGCATTAGGTCCATTACCAGGATGATTTGGGATAGCTTTTGGATAACCGGGTGGTGTGGCAGGAGCTTGTACAGGCGCGTATAACGCGTTGTTACTTTTGTATGAAAAGTTCGGATGATTTTTCCAGCCTGGGTTATAGGTATTGCTATAAGGATTCCCTTGTACATAGTTTGCTTGTTCAGCTGGAACTCCTGTTAGAAGTGGGCATTCTGGAGCAAGATGTGATTGAAGACCACATAGATCGCAAGTTTGGACAACTGCAGCTACGGTAGCTGCAGGAGCAGTGGTAAGGTTTTCTAGCTTTTGGGTAAGAGCTTCCACTTTAGCATTGACTTGGTCCAGGATATTCACTTCAGACATTCCACCTTTGGTTTGGGATTTCTCCATATTAGCTCTTTCGCTTCCCCATTGATAGTGGTTCTGGGCCATACTTTCGATAAGTTGATTTGCTTCGGCATATGGTTTATCCATCAGTGCGCCACCAGCAGCGGCATCTATAGTCATTCTTTTGTTATACAACAGACCGTTATAAAATGTATGAATGATTAGCCATTCTTCTAAACCATGATGAGGACAGAGTCTAATCATGTCCTTGTAACATTCCCATGCTTCAAAAAGTGATTCGTTATCTTTTTGTCTAAAACCGTTGATGTTAGCTCTAAGCATAGCAGTTTTGCTTGGTGGGAAATATCTAGCCAAGAAGACTTTTTTCAATTCATCCCATGTGGTGATTGAATTTGAAGAAACGGATTGGAGCCAGGCTCGGGCTCTGTCTCTTAAAGAAAAAGGAAATAGGCGCAATCGTATCGCCTCGGGGTTTACACCATTCGCTTTTACAGTGTCTGCGTACTGCACAAACACTAACAGATGTAGGTTAGGGTCGTCAGTAGGAGATACAGAAAATTGGTTCTGCTGAACGGCGGATAGAAGCGAAGGTTTCAGCTCGAAATCGTTTCGAGAGATAGCAGGGGCGACAATGCTGTTGTGAGGCTCCGCTTGCGAAGGAACTGCGTAGTCCTTAAGAGCGCGAGGCGGATTTGGTACGTCAGCCATTGTCGATTCTTCGGTAGATTCCGATAACGGGATATCAGGAATTTTAGTCGGAGGAAGATTGTTGAGAGATCGGTATTCTTGAATTCGGCGTCTTAATCTTAAGTAACGCTCGATATTGTTAATTTGTAATGTAAAGGCTCGTTTTCAGAACGAGTGTTTGGCATACAACAGAGGGAAATATAAAAAGTTGCCTTAGTCTAGACAGCATTGTTTTCAGATTACACTAGTGACTAAACTAAAGTCCCCGGCAACGGCGCCAAAAACTTGATGTGTCTGCGATCGACCTAATGTCTAACGGTATCTTAACTGCAAGCGCACAGCCTATCGCGGTAGTAATAAAAGATTGTCGAATCCACATGGACTTTGTAATCACTCTAGTGCGGGAAAGTAATTCTAATTTAGCTAAGGCGGAAATTGTCACGTTGGTTTTGGGAAGGTTAAGGAAGGTAAACTAATTGATTTTAAAGTAATTATAAAATGAAATGGTCGGTATGCAATAGAGTCGACCTAAAGGATCTAATCGGACCTAGGCATATAAGGATGGTCAACTTGGTTTATCTGTAAAATTAATCAGTTTAAAAACCCTCAACTCACACTTTCATGGTCTTATCTCGGATTATACGTCTAAAGCCCTATACCTGCTTTCGCTAGCCTATAAGTGTTTAGAAGTATTTTTTGGAAACTTAATTACTTCTAATTTGGTTTAAAGCGCTTTCACTGTATTTAAATCAAATGCCTAATGTGATACGGTGGGAGAACTGACTAGTGTTTTGCATTCGTATTCGCACTTGTGCGGTTAGCAAGAGTCGCCACCGACTTTTTATTTTATCCTAAAGGAAAGGTTAAAAAAGCACAGCAAAAACCTTTTGAGATGTTTCGTGGATTCGGGGGGTAGATTATGAAAAGGGAAGGTATTAGCACCCTTTTCATCCATGGTTATCCATGGGCTCTTAGTTACTTGGCTTTTTAGGTCACTTGCCTTGTTTTTCGATTGCTTTGAAATAGTGCGTGTGTGGGTTGTTTTGAAAATGTTTTGGAAAAAGATGCCTTGTCTTAGGCCAACCTTGTAATAATTCTTTACTCGAATGTTTTACAAAGGTGCATATCTTTTCGAAAAGATGTTTCAAAAGTTCGAAAGGTTTGATTTTTGAAAGTGTTGTGGATTGTGGTTTTTGAAAAGAAGGCAAGTGTTTTTTGCAAGTTTGATCTCAAGTAACTAAGAGTTATGTCTACCCTATTGTACTCAAAGGTTTTTTGTCATGTTTTAACCCCTTTTAACAATTTTGTTCTACCATTGAAATTGGTAGACAATCTTGCGTTTAGGAAGTTTATTCGGGACGGGCGCGGGTCATCGTATGGACCATGAATGCAATGATGCCAAGTGTCTTTGGCAATTTGTTTTGGAGGGACTTGATCATTTTTGATAGGCGACTTTCGAAAGCGTCATCGAGGGACTTATGATCATTTGAATTCGTTTTGCCAAAGACATTCGACGTGCAAGCATGGCCCATTTGGAAGGCAACATGTGGGATTACCCTAGGGGGTGCAAGTGTGATTGTGTATTGATTACATGCATTTGTCTTGTATTAGGTTATCTAGCGTTTGATTTTTATGTACATACAAACCCTAGGTCTAACCATGGTATAATTGAAAAGCTGTAAATTGCGGAATGTAAATCTACGCTATTACAAAATAATGTCCGGGAGTGGGGGTATAAATGTACAAGGGGATGAGACTTATAGCACCCAATAATTTACAACCAAATCGAATGTCGTGATCAAATGAATATCAAATATACAAATATAAGATAAAGTATGTATGGGGCAATATATTGTGTAAGTGCAAATGTATATGTATTGTGTAAATATGTACAAATGAAGGGTTTTGATTAAGTGTTAAGTTTTAATCGGAGAGTATTTTAGTCAAAATGTTTGTAATTTTAAATATTAGAAGAGAAATGTATTGAATTATTATGTATGAAAAAATGTTAATTAAAAAGTTTAATTTTAATTATGTATGAAAAATGTATAATATGTACAAATGTATTTTTTTAAAAAAAGTGTTTTTAAGTTTAATTTGTGTATAAAAAGTATATTGATTAAGAAAAAAGTATTTTCAAATTTAGTTTATATGATATGTATAAAACTAATTTTTTAAAGTAATATATGTACGAAATATCTATCTAAAAATGTCTTTATTTTATAATAAAAAGTATTTTTAATTAAGATAATAAAAAAAAAGAGCAAACATTGCTTTAAAAAAAAGATTAGTGTTTTATATGTATATAAAAAAGGAAAGTATGTATAGAAATGAGATTAATGTTTAATGTTGTTTAAGAAAAAAAAAAGAAGAAAGGCATTCTGATGGGCTTTTGAGGAATCAGTAATGGGTCAGGCCCTTTGATCCAAAGGCAGAAAATTAGGGTTAACGTATTGTTGTGGAACGAGGGTTAGGGCTAGAGGCAGCGACGGCGCGTTCACTTGAAATTCGTCTTCTTCGTTCAAGCTTCCCTGAGCTTCTTTGCCCGAGCCACCGCGTTACCTTCGTTTCCCCTTCCCTCCAGCGACACTGTTGAGGCAGTAGAACTTGGTAATCGCTTTGATTTGTCTTGTTTTAGTACGTTTTGTGATCTTTTGCGTATTTGATTTACTGCTTGGGGTTTGACCTCTCATGTTGTGTTTATTGATTTTTATTTGGAGGTGCATTAGGAGGGAAAAGAAGTGTCATACCTCTACTGGAAAAGGGAAGGAAGGAGACGAGGACGCTAAGGAGGCTTTGATGGCGAAGATTCAGTGATGAAGACGCTGGCTTGCTTCTTGATGCCTTCCTGGTAACTTCGTTCTTTTACCTTTTTTTGCTTAGGTTTTTTGATGATGATATTCGTACTGAGAAAACCCTAATGTATCGCTTCTTTACCTCTTCTTCTTCCACTGTGTATTTGCTTGAGGGTTTAGGACATTGCTGCCTTGCCTGTGATGAAGCTTTGCTTCTGAGGCTCTTTGACGCTTTTGAATTGTTGCCTGAGTTTAAAATATGATGCCTTTTGATGAAGCTTCTGAGTTCACCTTAAATTGCTTCTTTCTTCTTCTTCTTGAGAGACTATGTTTTTCTCGTATCACCCTGTGATGACCTCAAAGGTCTGAGGGTCTAAGTTGCCTACGTTGTCTTGACTATGCTTCTCGTTGTTGCCTTGCTTGCTTGCAATTTTTGATGATGAGTATGGTTGTTGGTACTGTGAGGTTATGATATCAGGTTTTGTGTTTGGCATAAAGGTTTGGTTATGGTTATAATGGTGCAGGTTTGGGTATGTGAGGATATTGGTTAGATAATGGTTTGAGGCTTTTTGTTTGGATATCAGGATGTTGGTATGGTGAGGTTATGACTTTTGATGACAGTAATGGTGTTTATGATTCTGGTTAGGCAGCATGTAGAGTTTTTGTGTATCAGTTTTGTAAATATATCTTCTTCTGAACTGTGCCTTTTCTATATGCAGAGTTTGCTTTTGTTATGACAGTCGTGTTTTTTCTCTTCTTAACCTCTCCCTCCACTGAGTTCTTGTATCTCTCTTCTATATCTTTTTTGAACTCACCTGCTATGCTGCTATCTTGGACTGATATCCCTCAACTGTGTTGTATATTTTTTTATCTTCTGAACTCACCTGCTATGCTGCTATATTGGTATCCCTATCTATATCTTTTGAACTGAGTTCTTTTAACTGTGTTGGCCTGCTGTGTTGAACTGTCTTGAACTCAGTTTTTGTGGACAGTCCTTTTTGTATGTTATGCTGAACTGCTATGTTTCTTTTGTCTTGCATATCTCTCTTTTGCTATCTGTTGCCTATGTTTCAGACCTGAGCTATGTCCCTTTTATCTCTTCTCTCCCACTCTGAACTGCCATATCTCTGCTATGCTTTATCTCTTTTCTCTCTCTCAAAGTACAGCTTAGGATTTTAATATGATTTTACTGTACTGTTCTGAAGGGGCCTTATGGGAAATGATGAGTTTATCACTTGCATAATACACTACTGCATCTCCTTTTTACAGTTTGTGCAGATTTTCTGCTTTTTGATATCTTTTCCAAAAATCTTTCCATGACAGCTTGTAGGCTTGTGACAGCAAATGTACTTTTGAAATCTTTCTTTGAGTAAACTTTGTTTTGGATTGAAAGTTTGGATTGAACCTTTTCAGTTTAGTTTGGATTTTGAATCTTGAACTTCTATGCAGCTTGAATTTCATAACTTATGCATTTTTGACATTTGCATTTCATGAGATAAAATAATCTTCCCTCTCTGTGAACCGGGAGAAATCCTGTGATTTGCAGAGAGGGCAACTGATCCCAGTCAGTGGCCCCTAATGATGAGCAATTTAACTGTCTTTTCCAATTAACTGCTTTTGACTTTTCTTGTTTCTTTTTGCAGATGAAAGATGGAATGCCGGAGCGGAGTGAAGAATGAAGAGTATTTAGAAAATAGGATATATTTTTTTATTCTATTGTAATATTTAAATTAAATGTAAATTATTGTTTGTAATAAACAACAATTTGTAAATAATTTAAGTATCAATAAAAATTCAAATTATCCGATTAATTCTAATTTCTTTATTGTTTATTTATTTATTTAAAATTCTTAGAATTAACAATTGAAAAATAAATTCAATCATTTTAGTTTCAGAATAATAAATAACTTAAATAAAACAACATTGACCAATTAAGTCCCTCTTATTCAACATCCAGAGCAACGCAGCAATTAACCCAGATAGACTGATCAAACATATAAACACTGTGAATTCCAAAACTGCATCTTGCATCTGACTGGCCCAATCAGAACGTACTGAATTCAAACCACCGTCTCTTTTGCTGATCAAACCAAGATAACGCGAATTTTAATCCGAATCTCGAAATAAATCGCAAAGCGCTGTTGAATTCAAATTCTTCTGAGAATATGCCCACAAAACCCTAATTCCTGATTAAATGCCAAATCACGCTCGCTTGATCAAAATTGAACCGAAAATCAATCAAACCCTAAGCCCACTGTATGAAACAAATCAGAGCTCTAAAAATCAGTAAAAACCCTAATTTTGATTGACTGTCAAGAAAAGTCCGTTTGTCCGATTCTTGAGTCAGTTTGAGAAGTCAGGAAATGTTTGAAGCTGAGATTCCTTGTGGAAAAGCGCGAGGGCAAATTTTGGGGTACAACAGTTGCCCCTGTTCAATCTTCTTGGACCTGAAGAGTTAGATTGGCAAGTTTGCCTTTCGCGACTTGAAGGTAAAAGGAGATTGAACACTAATGTGCCCAGAAAATTTGCGCTCGTCGAAGTGACGGTGGAGGTGAATGGGCTTATAGATGCCATTTGGTGATGGGCTTAAAGATGCCACCTGGTGCGAAAGAAATTTGTCGGGGGATGGGCTTAGAGATGCCATCTGAGAATGGGCTTAAAGATGCCATTCGGTGACCGCTGGTAGGAGGATGGGCTTATAGATGCCATATGGTGATGTTGAACTGTACGTCAATGGTGAGTGGACGAGTATCAGAAGGGCATCCCTGTTTTGGAATATCTCTGAATTGGGGTCTGAACAAGCGACAGATTGATGTCCGTGACCTATTTTCAAAAAATTGCGAAGAGTCTGAATCAGTTGGTAGATTGACATCCGTTGTAGGGAAGAATCCGTAAACTGTCTTCAAAAGTTGAGAAGAGTCTGAATCAGTCGGTAGATTGACATCCGTTGTAGGGAAGCATCCGTAAACTTGTTTCAGAAGTTGAGAAGTTGAAGAGGAACCGGTGTAAGGTTTCTGCTGATGCGTCTGAATGAACCTGGAATAAGTATCAAAATGTTGCCGTGTCTGGGTCACATCTGAACTATTTTGGATAAACCTCAGGAGATGATTTGTGTCGGTCGACTGATCTTTCCTGAAAAGGCAAAGGGTTAGTTGTATGCAATGTTATGATGCATGATGCAATGCATGTGACATTTAATGTTTATGATATGAATGTAATGAGTGCACATGTAAGCTGATGAGCTAATCTTGCCAAGGATACATGATTCCGAGATGGCCGAAGATGAAAGCGTCTTGACCGCTGCCGGGGAAAATAAATCCTTGGCTGTCGCTGGGGAAGAGAATTCCTAATGACCTCTACTGGGGAGCTCCAACTAGTAGACTCATGCCGGGGAGACCAGATTGAGAATCTTTGGCTTGATGGGAGGTAACCCTGGAGACTTCACTGGGGAACTCAAGATTGCTTCCTAAAAACTCTGTGGGGAGAAAGTTTGAAAGTCTGACTCCGCTGGGGGTTGAAGGAACTCCGCTGGGGATAGGGAGAATTTGGCGAGCGCGATCTTCCGTGGTGGTTAGCTCTGAGAAGAATCTGAACAAGCGATAGGTTAACATCCGTTTACTTGGAGAAACCGTGAACTGTTTTCAGAAATCTTGAAGTTGAATCAGCAATAGAGCAGCATCCGTTGTTGGGAAGCGTCCGTAAACTAAATTCGAAGGTTGCATCTGAACAAGTTGATAGATTAACATCCGTTGTTGGGATGAATCCATGAACTGTTTTCAGAAGTCTTGATAAGAATCTGAACAAGTCGGTAGATTGATATCCGTTGTTGGGAAGAATCCGTAAACTGTTTCAGAAGTCTTGGAGAGGAATCAGCAATAGAACAACATCTGTTGTTGGGAAGCGTCCGTAAACTGAATTCAAAGGTTGCATCTGAACAAGTTGATAGATTAACATCCGTTGTTGGGATGAATCCATGAACTGTTTTCAGAAGTCTTGATAAGAATCTGAACAAGTCGGTAGATTGGCGTCCGTTGTTGGGAAGAATCCGTAAACTGTTTTCAGAAGTCTTGAAGAGGAATCAGCAATAGAACAACATCCGTTGTTGGGAAGCGTCCGTAAACTGAATTCAAAGGTTGCATCTGAACAAGTTGATAGATTAACATCCGTTGTTGGGATGAATCCATGAACTGTTTTCAGAAGTCTTGATAAGAATCTGAACAAGTCGGTAGATTGGCGTCCGTTGTTGGGAAGAATCCGTAAACTGTTTTCAGAAGTCTTGAAGGGGAACCGGTGTAGGGTTTCCTGATGATGAGCTTGTGTAAAACTGCATCGGGTTTTGAACACTTTTGACATTCGAATGCCCCAAGTGGTGATGTAGATAAAATCCGGGTTTATTACAGGTGTTGGTCTACAATCGGTCGTTCACAGATGTTTCCTGGGTTGTTGCAGGTGTTGATCTGGAATTCTTCAGACATGCCCTGGCTGGATACAGGAGTCGAATCTGGAAATAGTCGTCAACAGATATGCCCTGGCTGGATACAGGAATCGAATCTTCGAACTCTTCAGACGTGCCCTGGCTAGATACAGGAGTCGAGTCTGGAAATGGAGTCAACAGATATGCCCTGGCTGGATACAGGAATCGAATCTGGAAATGTTGTAGTTGATTTGTTGAACACTTTTGACATTCGAATGCCCCAAGTGGTGATGAAGGAATCTCGAATCAGATTACTCTGCATATTGAGAGATTTCTTGAAATCTTGACTGGACTGCCCCAGGTTAACTGTACTTTGAATAATCTGTTGGACCTTGACTGGACTGCCCCAGGTTAATTGAACTTTGAAAGATTTGTTGGACCTTGACTGGACTGCCCCAGGTTAATTGAACTTTGAAAGATTTGTTGGACCTTGACTGGACTGCCCCAGGTTAATTGAACTTTGAAAGATTTGTTGGACCTTGACTGGACTGTCCCAGGTTAATTGTATTGTGCTATGTCATGCCCCTTGTTGGTAGGAGATTTGATGGAAGTGTTATCCTCTTGAAGTGATTTTGACTTACTGAGAGAGTTTTCGTTCCTCTGAACATTCGCTGTATGAACTTCTTCGCTGTCAAACAAAGGGGGTTAAATGCAGACAGTGATATTCAAGCAATGCAAAGTTTATGTTTGTCTCGAAGTTTTGAAAAATGCGTTTTTTTTTTTTGGCAGAAAACTTTTCATAAGACAAGTTAACACAAGATTTAGAGCAAAGCCCTACAGGAGTCAGGATACCTTTTGTAACAGTATGCTTTCGAACTAACCCATGCTTCAATTAGGACTTTTGAAGGGTTGTAACGTGGCCTGGTTCATGGTTTAAGAAACAAAGGATAAAGGCTCAAAGTGTATTTGTACCCACCCGCTCTTCGTGATGTTCTTCAACCTAAGCTCAGTTAATTGTGCGTCGCACTCTGTTTTAAGTTTGGAACGACTTTTGGGCGATGGTTCACCGGCTTGAATTTTGGGAGACAGTCATTATCTCCTTTTTCTTTTTTAACATTTTTTCATGTTGTTGAGGGTTTTGTAATGACCTCACTATTTTGATTTTGATTTGTTATCCCTAACTTTTGCCTGACTGTTACCGTTTTCAGGATTACTGTCAGCGGGATGCCCCAGCTTTCTTAAGCCTCCTTTATAGGTTTTGGCTTAGTGGGCTTTTCTCTTTTGAGAGATTGACTGTCTATGTGATAAGGAACCACCCTTGTCTTTTGATTCCGAAGGAATGCTTTCTTTTTCGACGTCGTTCGTTGTATTACGAACTGAGAGTTTGCGACTTCAATGCGCGTTCTCTTTTGAATTAACTGAGAGACTACCCTGCCCCGGGTTTATATCAAAGGTTTCGATTGTTTAGAACGGGAAACTCCTACTTCTTTGGCTCGAAGGGGTTGACTAGGGATTAACTTCCTTATAACTCCAGTGTTTGGGAATTGAAAGAAATGCCTGTACATCATCAGCCAGGTCCGTTCAAAAACATACTGTATAAGATCACGGTATTGTTTCGTCATCCTCCATCTAAAGGCTTGCAGCTTTTTATCAAAAGTCAAATATCATAAAGGAAAGCATAAGAATAGTGAAACGAATGGATGAATTCAAGACAAACATATGCAATGCATTAATGAAAACAGAGTTTAACATCAACAAATAATTGTTTGACAGCAAAGGAAATTACAACTTTGAAAATTCAAAAAGAAGCAAAAGTCTTTCAATTCGAGCTTCGTCACTTCAAGCGGAGAACCCTTTTAACGGAATATCTTCATCTCGCCGTTTGGCATGAACCTCAGCACCCCAATGTCAATCAGATCTTGAATCTTGTTCTTCAAGGCCCAACAGTTATCGGTGTCATGTCCTGGGCTATAGGAATGGTAAACACAAAATGCATCGGGATGATAGTCAGGAGCGGAGGTATTAGGATTCCGGATAGGATCCCTCAAAGCAGTCAGATTAACCTCCAACAAGCGCTCCAGAATTAGAGATGACGGTATGTCAGTCTCTGTGAACTGCCTTCCCGACGTTTCTTGTCTACGCCGATTGCCCCGCTGACGCCGGCGAGGTTGTTGAGGGGTTTGTGACCCTGAAGCTAGCAGAGGAGCTTTCCCCTTGTCCTCTTGAGTGGGTGGAGGCTGAGCGGTGACTTGCTCTTCGACCTCAGATGTTTGCCCCAGTTGGTTGTTTTGAAGCAATTGGCGGACCAGAACTCTGAGTTCCTCTTGTCTTTGAGATAGGTCTTGGATGAGAGCCATCTGGCCCACCAACTGTCCCATCATTTGAGTCCTCAGTGTTGTCAAATCAAACTGCAGCTCCGCAATCTGATCACTCCTGGCATTGTTGGAACTCCCCAAGCCTTTGGTGAGGAGAGCTTTCATCTCTTCTTGCCCCAGAGACAAGTTCAGGAACATCTCCTGCAGCTGAGCAGTCTGTTCTTGGATGTCTTTGACAGACCGTTCTAGAGCCATCTCTTGCTGAAATAAACAGCAGGAGAGTAAGGAACCCTGAAAAAGGAAAGATTGTTAAAATGAAATGCATGACATGTGGATGTATGCTTTCAAGGATCTCTTGGAGTAAACACAAGAAAAATGTTAGAGGTTGAACTCTGCTCTTGGATTGGAGATTTCTGCACTGGTGGACGTCTTTCCACGAGAATCAAGCTCACCATGTCGAGTGGGTCATAGCCACTGATTCAAGTTGTTGCACTTGAACTTTGATTGGAGAACTTTGCGTCGTTGGATGTCTTTCCACGAGAATCAAGCTCACCATGTCGAGTGGGTCATAGCCACTGATTCAAGTTGTTGTTCTTGGACTTTGATTGGATTGGTTAGAGGAGAAACCTCTTGCCCCTTGATAGATCTCTGGTTCAACGTAGCCCTGCATCAAAAGAACCCTCGAGATCCTTGAAATGGTTACTGAAAATGCTAAAATGCTATGGTATGATGTCATGATGTTATGTATGCACAGGCAAGTAAGTGTATATATAGGCAGACAATATTCACACAAAGCACACAAGGCCTTAGGTTTAGGCTTGCATGAGGTTCAGGTACTACCCTCTTTCAGCTTGTTGGTTAAAACCTGTCCTATCAAAAGTAACCGGGTTCTAGAGGTCCCAATATCACTGGATTGCTTTCATTGTTCATCGTTTCGATTTAGCCACTGAACTGGCGACCGAAATATTCCAGGAAAGCAACCCTCAATTGAGTGTAGTATCGAGTATCAACCGACTTCGGAGTACACCAAAGTAGTCATCTCACTACCCTAAAAAGGCCAAGATGGTTAATTAAGGTTCTAAAGTCAGTTGATGCTTCGCGACACCACGCGGCGGCCCCGTACTCTCCTTGACTGAACTCAAGGGTTACCGGTACACACCAAAGTGCCACATCAACGTAGCAGACTGCTTCAACCATGTCGGTATACCCCGCACAGTTCCCTCACAGCCTTGTTGCTACCTAAAAGGGTTTCCCCAGATCCGGGTTAGGATCTATAGAACTCTGATACAAAGCCCATAAATGTAAAGCAAACAAAACAATCAATTGAAAGTAAAGGTGATCTAAACCCTAAGGTAACCCCACTAAAAAATAATCCCCAGCAGAGTCGCCAGTTCTGTGATACGGTGGGAGAACTGACTAGTGTTTTGCATTCGTATTCGCACTTGTGCGGTTAGCAAGAGTCGCCACCGACTTTTTATTTTATCCTAAAGGAAAGGTTAAAAAAGCACAGCAAAAACCTTTTGAGATGTTTCGTGGATTCGGGGGGTAGATTATGAAAAGGGAAGGTATTAGCACCCTTTTCATCCATGGTTATCCATGGGCTCTTAGTTACTTGGCTTTTTAGGTCACTTGCCTTGTTTTTCGATTGCTTTGAAATAGTGCGTGTGTGGGTTGTTTTGAAAATGTTTTGGAAAAAGATGCCTTGTCTTAGGCCAACCTTGTAATAATTCTTTACTCGAATGTTTTACAAAGGTGCATATCTTTTCGAAAAGATGTTTCAAAAGTTCGAAAGGTTTGATTTTTGAAAGTGTTGTGGATTGTGGTTTTTGAAAAGAAGGCAAGTGTTTTTTGCAAGTTTGATCTCAAGTAACTAAGAGTTATGTCTACCCTATTGTACTCAAAGGTTTTTTGTCATGTTTTAACCCCTTTTAACAATTTTGTTCTACCATTGAAATTGGTAGACAATCTTGCGTTTAGGAAGTTTATTCGGGACGGGCGCGGGTCATCGTATGGACCATGAATGCAATGATGCCAAGTGTCTTTGGCAATTTGTTTTGGAGGGACTTGATCATTTTTGATAGGCGACTTTCGAAAGCGTCATCGAGGGACTTATGATCATTTGAATTCGTTTTGCCAAAGACATTCGACGTGCAAGCATGGCCCATTTGGAAGGCAACATGTGGGATTACCCTAGGGGGTGCAAGTGTGATTGTGTATTGATTACATGCATTTGTCTTGTATTAGGTTATCTAGCGTTTGATTTTTATGTACATACAAACCCTAGGTCTAACCATGGTATAATTGAAAAGCTGTAAATTGCGGAATGTAAATCTACGCTATTACAAAATAATGTCCGGGAGTGGGGGTATAAATGTACAAGGGGATGAGACTTATAGCACCCAATAATTTACAACCAAATCGAATGTCGTGATCAAATGAATATCAAATATACAAATATAAGATAAAGTATGTATGGGGCAATATATTGTGTAAGTGCAAATGTATATGTATTGTGTAAATATGTACAAATGAAGGGTTTTGATTAAGTGTTAAGTTTTAATCGGAGAGTATTTTAGTCAAAATGTTTGTAATTTTAAATATTAGAAGAGAAATGTATTGAATTATTATGTATGAAAAAATGTTAATTAAAAAGTTTAATTTTAATTATGTATGAAAAATGTATAATATGTACAAATGTATTTTTTTAAAAAAAGTGTTTTTAAGTTTAATTTGTGTATAAAAAGTATATTGATTAAGAAAAAAGTATTTTCAAATTTAGTTTATATGATATGTATAAAACTAATTTTTTAAAGTAATATATGTACGAAATATCTATCTAAAAATGTCTTTATTTTATAATAAAAAGTATTTTTAATTAAGATAATAAAAAAAAAGAGCAAACATTGCTTTAAAAAAAAGATTAGTGTTTTATATGTATATAAAAAAGGAAAGTATGTATAGAAATGAGATTAATGTTTAATGTTGTTTAAGAAAAAAAAAAGAAGAAAGGCATTCTGATGGGCTTTTGAGGAATCAGTAATGGGTCAGGCCCTTTGATCCAAAGGCAGAAAATTAGGGTTAACGTATTGTTGTGGAACGAGGGTTAGGGCTAGAGGCAGCGACGGCGCGTTCACTTGAAATTCGTCTTCTTCGTTCAAGCTTCCCTGAGCTTCTTTGCCCGAGCCACCGCGTTACCTTCGTTTCCCCTTCCCTCCAGCGACACTGTTGAGGCAGTAGAACTTGGTAATCGCTTTGATTTGTCTTGTTTTAGTACGTTTTGTGATCTTTTGCGTATTTGATTTACTGCTTGGGGTTTGACCTCTCATGTTGTGTTTATTGATTTTTATTTGGAGGTGCATTAGGAGGGAAAAGAAGTGTCATACCTCTACTGGAAAAGGGAAGGAAGGAGACGAGGACGCTAAGGAGGCTTTGATGGCGAAGATTCAGTGATGAAGACGCTGGCTTGCTTCTTGATGCCTTCCTGGTAACTTCGTTCTTTTACCTTTTTTTGCTTAGGTTTTTTGATGATGATATTCGTACTGAGAAAACCCTAATGTATCGCTTCTTTACCTCTTCTTCTTCCACTGTGTATTTGCTTGAGGGTTTAGGACATTGCTGCCTTGCCTGTGATGAAGCTTTGCTTCTGAGGCTCTTTGACGCTTTTGAATTGTTGCCTGAGTTTAAAATATGATGCCTTTTGATGAAGCTTCTGAGTTCACCTTAAATTGCTTCTTTCTTCTTCTTCTTGAGAGACTATGTTTTTCTCGTATCACCCTGTGATGACCTCAAAGGTCTGAGGGTCTAAGTTGCCTACGTTGTCTTGACTATGCTTCTCGTTGTTGCCTTGCTTGCTTGCAATTTTTGATGATGAGTATGGTTGTTGGTACTGTGAGGTTATGATATCAGGTTTTGTGTTTGGCATAAAGGTTTGGTTATGGTTATAATGGTGCAGGTTTGGGTATGTGAGGATATTGGTTAGATAATGGTTTGAGGCTTTTTGTTTGGATATCAGGATGTTGGTATGGTGAGGTTATGACTTTTGATGACAGTAATGGTGTTTATGATTCTGGTTAGGCAGCATGTAGAGTTTTTGTGTATCAGTTTTGTAAATATATCTTCTTCTGAACTGTGCCTTTTCTATATGCAGAGTTTGCTTTTGTTATGACAGTCGTGTTTTTTCTCTTCTTAACCTCTCCCTCCACTGAGTTCTTGTATCTCTCTTCTATATCTTTTTTGAACTCACCTGCTATGCTGCTATCTTGGACTGATATCCCTCAACTGTGTTGTATATTTTTTTATCTTCTGAACTCACCTGCTATGCTGCTATATTGGTATCCCTATCTATATCTTTTGAACTGAGTTCTTTTAACTGTGTTGGCCTGCTGTGTTGAACTGTCTTGAACTCAGTTTTTGTGGACAGTCCTTTTTGTATGTTATGCTGAACTGCTATGTTTCTTTTGTCTTGCATATCTCTCTTTTGCTATCTGTTGCCTATGTTTCAGACCTGAGCTATGTCCCTTTTATCTCTTCTCTCCCACTCTGAACTGCCATATCTCTGCTATGCTTTATCTCTTTTCTCTCTCTCAAAGTACAGCTTAGGATTTTAATATGATTTTACTGTACTGTTCTGAAGGGGCCTTATGGGAAATGATGAGTTTATCACTTGCATAATACACTACTGCATCTCCTTTTTACAGTTTGTGCAGATTTTCTGCTTTTTGATATCTTTTCCAAAAATCTTTCCATGACAGCTTGTAGGCTTGTGACAGCAAATGTACTTTTGAAATCTTTCTTTGAGTAAACTTTGTTTTGGATTGAAAGTTTGGATTGAACCTTTTCAGTTTAGTTTGGATTTTGAATCTTGAACTTCTATGCAGCTTGAATTTCATAACTTATGCATTTTTGACATTTGCATTTCATGAGATAAAATAATCTTCCCTCTCTGTGAACCGGGAGAAATCCCGTGATTTGCAGAGAGGGCAACTGATCCCAGTCAGTGGCCCCTAATGATGAGCAATTTAACTGTCTTTTCCAATTAACTGCTTTTGACTTTTCTTGTTTCTTTTTGCAGATGAAAGATGGAATGCCGGAGCGGAGTGAAGAATGAAGAGTATTTAGAAAATAGGATATATTTTTTTATTCTATTGTAATATTTAAATTAAATGTAAATTATTGTTTGTAATAAACAACAATTTGTAAATAATTTAAGTATCAATAAAAATTCAAATTATCCGATTAATTCTAATTTCTTTATTGTTTATTTATTTATTTAAAATTCTTAGAATTAACAATTGAAAAATAAATTCAATCATTTTAGTTTCAGAATAATAAATAACTTAAATAAAACAACATTGACCAATTAAGTCCCTCTTATTCAACATCCAGAGCAACGCAGCAATTAACCCAGATAGACTGATCAAACATATAAACACTGTGAATTCCAAAACTGCATCTTGCATCTGACTGGCCCAATCAGAACGTACTGAATTCAAACCACCGTCTCTTTTGCTGATCAAACCAAGATAACGCGAATTTTAATCCGAATCTCGAAATAAATCGCAAAGCGCTGTTGAATTCAAATTCTTCTGAGAATATGCCCACAAAACCCTAATTCCTGATTAAATGCCAAATCACGCTCGCTTGATCAAAATTGAACCGAAAATCAATCAAACCCTAAGCCCACTGTATGAAACAAATCAGAGCTCTAAAAATCAGTAAAAACCCTAATTTTGATTGACTGTCAAGAAAAGTCCGTTTGTCCGATTCTTGAGTCAGTTTGAGAAGTCAGGAAATGTTTGAAGCTGAGATTCCTTGTGGAAAAGCGCGAGGGCAAATTTTGGGGTACAACACCTAACTTTAGCTATCCCGTTAAAAACCTCACACTTTCGTGGTCTCGATCTAACCTATTTACTCTTCTTACTTTCGTAACAAAGGTTTTATTATTAAGCATAAAAAGTTATAACCAGAGTTAAGTTGATTAAAGTTTTAGCCTAAGTTTGATCAGATGCCTAATGTCTCTTACTATCCCATACCGACGCTAAAGGTTTAGCTAGCCATAGAAATTATAATGAACGTACTGGAAATAAAAACAAACAAATATAGATTGGACATTATAAATAATAAATTAAACATGCATTAATTAATTAAAAGGTATGTAATACAATTGAAAAATAGAAACCTGAAAATAAAGCCAATACTTCAATCCCTCTTCCACAAATCGGAAACTCAGACTTGGTATCGGTAATATGACAAATTCTGAGGCTTGAATAATAAATCCTAAACTATAATAATAATTCCCTGATGTTGGAAAATTATTATTTGGGAAATGAAATTAAAAGAACGGAAATAAATGAATGCAAAAAAATAACAATTGGAGGAATAATCGTTTTTGATTTCGGCAGAGCTTCCGCACAAGTAAACTGTAAAATGCTCTGTGCTTCTAACGTTGAATGTTGAGGTATTCATAGAGGAATGAATTTGGCAGTTGGCTTGAAGACTTGTAACGAAGCTTTCCTTCAAAATCTCCACAAATGTAGGAACGTGGGTAGTTGAGGAAGAAGTGGTGAACGTGGGGTTTGACTGGAGAGAAATAAGGAGTTTGAAAACTCCTTCTGTTTTGCTTTGCCATGTTCTGCATTTTTCAAATAACTGATATACGCGTTACGTTCGTCAGCCTGGAGTTACGAGCAAGTTTGGTGTGTCTCTGTGTTACGGTCGTACCCCGTCGAAAATCTCCATGCTATCCTTGTTGTTGTGTTCAGAAGCCCATGCAAAAGCCTTAATTGCTTTCCTCAAAACTGTGCATGTGCCGCGGGAAACTTTTGCTGATCAATTCAAAGATTGTGTGGCTAGTTTGAACGCTGACAACGGGTTGGGTTTCTCCGATGCAGATCTAACTGCCAAAGGAAGGAATCACAATGATGCTCTGCATGTCTTGATCGAGTGCAGGGGTACTACTCTGGCCCACATACTGGTAGATACTGGGTCCTCATTGAATGTTTTACCCAAGAAAGCATTAGACCGGCTGGACTATGAAGGTTTGGTTCTGAAGCCGAGTAATATTGTGGTTAGGGCCTTTAACTGGTCAAAAAGGATGGTGCACGGGGAGGTGGACGTCCCTGTTAAAATTGGCTCTCAGACCTTTGCATCTACGTTCTATGTGATGTATATTCGACCATCTTATTCTTGTTTGCTTGGTCGCCCGTGGATTCATAAGGTTGGGGCAGTGACTTCTATGCTCCATCAGATGTTGAAATATCCAGTAAAGGGGAAGATTGTTACGGTACGAGGAGAAGAGGAGTACATGGTGAGTCATCTTAACTCCTTTCGGTATGTGGATATGGATGGAGAGTTCACTGAAACCCCGTGTGAGAACTTTGAAGAGGTTCCCCAGACTCTGGCATCGACTGAAGTTGCTGTTGAAGAATCTCCGATGAAGATGGCTTCCCTCTAGGATGCCAGGGCTGTAATTGAAAAAGGTAGGTGTGCAAATTGGGGTCAACTCCCTAACTTTGCACACAAAACTGACAAGTTTGGTTTGGGCTTTACTGCAGAGGCTCAAAGGGCTGTTTGGCACACACAGATTGGTAGACCTCCCCTGCACATCAGTAATCAGGGAGTGAATGCAATTGAGGATGATGAAGAAGAGTCAGATATTGACAGCTGGATTTACCCGACTACCGACAGTGGATTGAACAATTGGATGGAAAAGGATTTCGTGCCCGTTTCTTTTATTACACAGTAATAGACTTTTGTTTTAAGTTTTGTAACAGACAATTTGAAACTTTACAGCCCGGTGCCTTGCTCGAGGCACCTTGGCTTTGTTTATGAGGGCTTAATATTTGTCATTTTCATATATCATCAATAAAGCATTGGACGTTTTCTTGCATTACAAATTTTGCGCTCCTTGTTTTTCTTTTCTATCTTGCACTTTATCAAAACAGCTATTGTCTTACACACACACTCACATATCATAATGCAGATCCACATCCACTCTGGATCCCACTGATAATGACTCTGCTACTGCCAGTTATGACTTCGAAAATCCGATCAACCAAACCGAGGACGAAGGTGAGGATGATTGTGAAGTGCCTGGGGAACTTGCTAGATTGTTACAACAGGAAGAGTGGGCCATACAACCCCATGAAGAGCCAGTAGAATCAGTGAATCTGGGTACAGAAGAAGACAAGAAAGAGGTCAAGATCAGTGCGAATCTAGAGCCTAGTGTCAAGCAACGGTTGATACAGATGCTACGCGACTATGTTGAGATATTCACTTGGTATTATGAAGATAATCCTGGTTTGGATACTGATATTATGGTACACCGCCTACCAACCAAAGAAGACTGTCCTCCGATAAAGCAGAAAGTTCGCCGCATGCGCCCAGAGATGTCTGAGAAAATCAAAGTTGAGGTCATGAAACAGTTTGACGCCGATTTTCTAGCAGTTACTTCTTACCTGCAGTGGGTTGCCAACGTTGTTCTGGTGCCGAAGAAAGATGGTAAGGTACAAATGTGTGTGGACTATAGGGATCTGAATAGAGCAAGCCCCAAGGATGATTTACCACTCCCTCACATCGATGTTCTGGTCGACAACACCGTGCAGCATAAGATCTTCTCCTTTATGGATGGTTTTTCTGGTTACAATTAGATTAAGATGGCTCCCGAGGACATGGAGAAGACAAACTTCATTACACAGTGGGGCACCTTTTTCTACAAAGTCATGTCGTTCGGATTGAAGAATGCTGGGGCAACGTATCAGCGCACCATGGTCGCTTTGTTCCATGACATGATTCACCTTGAGATTGAGGTGTATGTTGATGACATGATTGCAAGGTCCCAAACTGAAGAAGAACATCTTGACCATCTCCAGAAGCTATTTGACAGGTTGAAGATGTACAAGCTGAGGTTAAACCCGAACAAGTGCACCTTCGGGGTAAGGTCTGGTAAGCTGCTGGGTTTCGTCGTTAGTGATAAAGGTATTCAAGTGGATCCCGTAAAGGTAAAGGCTATACAGGAAATGCCAGCTCCTCGAATAGAAAAAGAAGTCAGAGGCTTTTTGGGACGTCTGAACTACATTGCCCGATTCATTTCGCACCTGACTACTACTTGTGAACCAATCTTCAAGCTGTTGAAGAAGGATCAAGTGGTAAGATGGAATGATGAATGTCAGGCTGCTTTTGAAAGGATCAAAGAATATCTCCAAGAGCCACCTATTATGATGCCTCCAGTTGAAGGAAGACCTTTGATCTTATACTTGACAGTACTCGATAATTCAATGGGGTGCGTGCTGGGGCAGCATGACGAGTCTGGCCGAAAAGAGCATGCTATCTACTACCTTAGCAAAAAGTTTACCGACTGTGAGACCCGATACTCACTACTCAAGAAAACTTGTTGCGCTTTGGCATGGGCTGCTCGCCGGCTGAGACAGTATATGTTGACTCACACTACCCTGTTGATATCAAAGATGGACCCAATCAAGTATATCTTCGAAAATCCTGCCTTGTCCGGAAGAATAGCAAGATGACAGATGATCTTAACTGAGTATGACATCCAATACACAACCCAAAAAGCAATCAAGGGAAGGGTGTTGGCATATCATTTGGCGCACCAGGCTGTGGATGACTACCAGTCTATGAATTTCGAGTTTCCGCATGAGAGCATCATGTTGGTGACTGACTGTGAAAAACCCGGACCGGATGAAGGACCTGAGGAGGGATCCCGATGGTCTATGTATTTTAACAGAGCTTCAAACGCATTGGGTAATGGCATTGGCGCCGTGATCATATCTCCTGAAGGTTGTCATACTCCGTTCACCGCCCGATTATGTTTTAACTGCACCAACAACATGGTGGAGTATGAAGCGTGCATCATGGGCCTTCGAGCGGCTATTGACTTAAGGATTAAGTTCTTGAGTGTATTTGGAGATTCCGCTCTAGTGATCAGTCAGATCAAAGGAGAGTGGGATACGAAACACCCAAATCTTATTCCTTACAAAGAGTATGTACTGACGTTGCTTCCGCACTTTGAGGAGATTACCTTTGAACACTTCCCAAGAGAGGAGAATCAGTTAGCGGACACGCTAGCTACCATGTCTTCTATGTTCAAAGTCAGGTGGGATAATGAGGCTCCCCAGATTACCATTGAGAGGTTGGACGAACCCGCACATTGCTGTGACATTGAGACTGAAGAGGTAGCAGATAAACCCTGGTTCCACGAGGTAAAGAAGTATCTTGAGGCTCAAGAATACCCCGAGGGTGAATCTGTTAATAACAAGAAGTTCTTGAGAAGGTTCGATGCGAAGTTCTTCATCAGCAATGGCATTCTCTACAAGTGTAACCATGATTCAAACTTACTGCGATGTGTGGATAAAAGAGAGTCAGAGAGGATTATGGCGGAGTTACATGAAGGTACTTTCGGGACTCATTCTAGTGGACATACCATGGCAAAGAAAATCCTACAGGAAGGATATTATTGGTCTACTATGGAAGCCGATTGTTATCAGCATTCTAGGACTTGTCATAAGTGTCAAGTTTATGCTGATAAGGTGCATATACCTCCAGTTCCTCTGAATTTTTTGACAGCTCCCTGGCCTTTTGAAATGTGGGGCATCGACATGATCGGCGAGATCAGACCTACCGCATCTAACGGGCATAGTTTCATTCTGGTGGCTATTGATTAATTTATGAAGTGGGTTGAGGCAGCTTCCTTTGCTACAGTAACCAAGAACATCATGGTGCAGTTTATTTGGCACAATTTGATCTATCGATATGGTGTACTATAGAGGATCATTAGGGAAAACGGTACAAATCTCAACAATACGATGATCACCGAACTCTGAAAATAGTTCAAGATACAGCATCACAACTCTTCTCCTTACCGGCAGAAGATGAACGGGGCTGTTTAAGCAGCTAATAAGAACATCAAGAAGATTGTGCAGAAGATGACGGTGACATACAAAGACTGGCACGAGATGTTACCATTTGCTATTCATGGGTACCAAACCTCAGCGCAGACTTCAACAGGGGAAACACCCTACTCTTTGGTGTATGGCATGGAAGCAGTCTTACCTATTGAGGTCCAAATACCATCTCTTCAGATTATGAATGATGCAGGTTTGAGCGAGGACGATTGGATCCAGACCCGGTTTGATCAGCTGAACTTAATCAACGAAAAGAGACTTACTGCTATTTGTCATGGTCAGACGTATCAAAAACGAATGATCAAGGAATTTAACAAGAAAGTTAGACGACAAGAGTATCAAGTTAGGGATATGGTGATCAAACGCATCATACTGTCGCAAGGTGATCCCAGGGGAAAATGGACCCCTACGTACGAAGGGCCATTTGTGGTTAAGAACATTTTCTCGGGAGGAGCTATGATTCTAACCACCATGGATGGTGACGATCTTCCTCACCCCGTCAATGTAGACATAATCACAAAATACTACGCATAATCAGAGACCCTCTAGGTTGACTGGCCTAGGAAAAAATAAGGGCTTCCCGGTGAACCAAAAGGGTTCGGGAAAAAATAAGGGATGAAAATATAAAAAACTGTACACCTGGCAAGTCGAAAACCTGAAAAGGCAGCTTGGGCAAAAAAAGGTATCCCGATGGACTGAAAACCCGAAAGGGCGGTCCAGGCAAAAATTTCGGATCAAAGCGTAACACTATGTCTCATTGGATCATCTTGCAACCAGACTTCGCTATCGATTATCAAGCTCGGACGACACTAATCAATCTGATCTACCTTCAACCAAGTAGCAAAGTGATGAGAAGCTCGAAGATATAAAGGCAATAGCAGAGTTGGAACCCAGTGGGATTGTTCACATAGCTGTTTTTCTTTGTTTTACACGAATTGTATAAATTCTATCTTTCGGAGGCGTTCTCTTACTAGAACGTCAACCTCTTGTACAAAAACGCCTATTTACAGGCCAACTTCAAAATCAATACAATTCATTTTAACAAAGAAATTTCAAATTGTTTTTCTTTTTTCTGTTTTGTTTTGCAAGAACGTCCAATGTTTCATTTTTGATATATGCATTTGACAATAATTGCTACTCATAAATATTCACATGCGAAACAAAGACGATTACTCGTAATATCAGAAACAGGGGCAAACAGAAATGTCCAAACCTTACAGTTACTCTGTCCACCAGGTATAGGGATAGACCTAGCTGGAGAATACGACTAAAGGTATGTTCACTCCCCGCAGAGCAAAAGGTATCTAAAAACATTGATTCTCCCTAAGCAGAGTTTATCTATCACCAGCACTAGAAGATTATCCCCAGTGGAGTTTATTTCTTCCACAAGCAGAAACTCATTCCCCAATAGGGTTCATTATTGCCAGCAAAGGTAATTCATCCCCAGCTAAGGTTATTTCTCCAAATCAGCGGATCCTCTAGCAGAGTTTCTCTTCCCCATAGAGTCATTTTCTCACCAGTGTATTCTCCAGCAGGATTATTCTTCCAATCATCTTCGATCATTATCCCCAGGGAGAATGAAGAATTCAACTCTTTCCCCCAGCAGCGATCCAGGATTTATTTTCCCCAGCTAGAGAATTTCATAAAAACATTGCATGTCCATACATCATGACATGCGCATAAGCATCATACAACACAATGTCATTTATTTTGAGAACATGATTGCTTGATACATATCATGCATTACATACGACTAACCCTTTATCTTTCGGGAAAAATACAATCAAATTCTCACCAAGTTCAAGCTGTGAAGCCCGGATTCGACCGAATAGTATATTGATTTCTACATCATATTGTGAAGCCCGGAGAATGACCGGATAACAGTATCAAACACCGCAAAGCCTAGATTCGACCAGATAGTGGTTTATCTTTAAGCTATGAAGCCCGAATTCGACCGGATAATAGTTTAATTCCCAGCAAGCCGTGAAGTCCGGATTACGACTGGATAGCAACTTAACAAGTATTGTGAAGCCTGAATTAACAACTTAGGTAAAAGGTTAGCTTGGGTAGTGATTAAGTGATTAGATCATAAACTAGTTGTTTACTGAGGGTCTATGAATTGATATTATTTAGCGAACTTGTCCCTAGCTTGGTAGCCTCCAGAGTAGGTGTTGTGGTACACTGAACTGGGTGAACAATCTCTTGTGTTTTTACTACTTTTGATTTTACTGCACCTTACTTGCAAACAGATATTTGTGTCGTGACATTTCATTCGACATCACATATCTGATACCAGAATTTCAATATTTTCCTTGTTCTTTTTTTGTTTGGCAGCGCATTGGGCTCTTCAGCACTGGGCTTGTTTCATTTTCTTCAACATCACCCCTCATTTTCTATATAACACGCAGCCCATCTTTATATTTTATTTTGTTTTTATTTCTGATTACAAAAAGGGTTTGGGCCTAAAACAAACAAAAACTGTTTTTTTACTTTCTAACACCCTTTTCACTTTCAAACCCATTTGACCCAAATTTTTACACTTTTATTTTTTATTTCTTATTTTCTTTTCTTTATTATATTTTATCTTATTATTATTATTTTAAAATTAAAATACCAAAAAATATTTTATTAAATACTTAGATTAAAAATTATTATTTTCACTTTATTTTCATTTCTTTTAAACAAAAACCCTAAAAAACATTTTCTTTCTTAAATTAATTAAAATTAATTTAGACTTAGCTTTATTTTAATTTTCTTTTCTAATTAAGTTAACCTAGAATTTAGGAATTTAATTAATTAACTTCTTTCCATCTAATTTAGCTATACATTAAAACATTTTTCTACCAAAAAACCCATAAAAACAAATTTCTTTTCTCTTTACATGATCTTTGCATTTTTTTTTGTATATTTTATTATTCCGTACTATAAATTATGTAATTCTTAAAGCTTTGTAATAGTTAGGGTTTACTTATTTGTCATCCCCATTTGTAATTTGTATCCCCACTCACCTAAAGCATTGTAATAGCGTAGGACATTTACTTTCTGCAAGTTATCGCTTTCCATATTATTGCTAGTAATTAGGATTTGTATGGCAAGACTTAAAATCAAATAATAGATAACCCTAATTCAAAGACAAATACATGAAAACAACACACTTCGCACACTTGCACCTCTAGGGTTAACCCACACTTGTTGCCTTAGAATAAAATAGTCATGTCCCTCGAACGTGGGATACTTTAGCAAAGACTCTCGATTAAAAGATCGTAGTTCCTCGATGACCCTTCGACGTTGCCTTTGATAAACGATCTTAGAACCTTACGACAAATTGCTAAGGTATCCTACAATGTTGCCTTCTATGACTACACGATGACCCACGTCTGTCCCTTCACATCCAATGATATGGTTTCTTACTAACTAATGGTAAGTTAACACTATCTAAAGGAGGAGGAAAAGAACAACGATTTTCTTTTTGAGTAGGTAGAACGCTCGTAGTTACTTGCTCACAAACATCTCAAAACAAACATCTTTCAAATACACCAACACTTTAATGAAATATTTTCAAAAGTCAACACTTTGTATACATTCTTATAGAGATGAGAGTCATTACAAAGTTTGCCTAAACGAAGGAACTTTTCAAAAATACTTTCAAACAAACACATTCAAAAAAGCATTTCAAAGTGAGCTAGCAAGTAAGAGCCCATAGATAACTACATATGAAAAGGGTGCTAACACCTTCCCTTTTCATAACCTACCCCCCGAACCCAAGAAAATTCTCAAAAGGTATTTCATGTTCTTTTCACCCTTTCCTTTATTGGATAAAAGAAAATTCGGTGGCGACTCTTGATATCCGCAACAATTGCGATAAAACGCAAAACACCCAAGTCAGTTCTCCCACAGTATTACAGGTAGTATCAAAATAGGATCCATCATTAATCTCTTCTTTAACTCAACAAAACTTTGTTCGCATTGAATGTCCCATATAAATGCCTTGCCTTTACAAGTCAATTGAGTTAGCGGAAGTGCTAACTTAGAAAAACCTTTAATAAACCTCCTATAATAGTTAGCCAATCCCAAAAAGCTCATGATCTCTGTAACTGACTTTGGAGTTTCCCACTGTAATAATGTGTCTACCTTGGACGGGTCTACCGCGATTCCACCACCTAAAATAACATGACAAAGAAAACCGACTTTCTCTAACCAAAACTCACACTTAGATAACTTCGCATATAACTTCTTTTCCTTTAACACTTGCAGCACAATTCGCAAATGCTCAGCATGTTCTTCTTCTGATTTGGAAGATATTAAGATATCATCTATGAATACTACCATAAACTTATCCAAATGAGTATGAAAGATACAGTTCATATACTCCATAAACACACCTGATGCGCTAGTAACACTAAAAGGCATCACTGAATAATCATAGTGTCCATGTCGAATTCATAAAGCTGTCTTCGGAATATCCTCACCCTTTACTCGAATTTGGTGATATCCCGACCTCAAGTCAATCTTGCTAAACACGCATGCATCTACCAATTGATCCATCAAATCATCTATTCTTAGAAGTGGATACTTGATTTTGATCGTAACTTTGTTCAATTGTCGGTAGTCCACACAGAGTCTCATACTACCATCCTTCTTTTTCACCAGCAACACCGGAGCTCCCCAAGGTGATACACTTGGTCTAATAAATTTCTTTTCAAGCAATTCTTCCATTTATTTCTTCAATTCTGCTAATTCAAATGCTGACATATGATAGGGTGCCATAGAAACAGGTTTGGTACCTGAAACAAGATCAATAGGAAATTATATTTCCCTTTCTAGTGGCACGTCTGTAATGTCATCTGGGAAAACTTCCGGAAACTCACGCACAACTTGCAACTTATCTATAGAAGCTTGATTCTCGATGGATAAGGACGCCATTAATGAAAATACAAGAGCTTCATCTTGCATCAATTCCTTCAACTGTCTAGCAGATAAGAACCTTGCTTCCTCTTCCTCATCAAGAGTAGAAAAACGCACATGTTTGTTGTAACAGTTAATATGAACATAATTATATTCCAACCAGTTCATACCCAAAATTACATCCATACCACTCAGCGGTAAACAAACTAGATCAACAAAGAAGTCTATGTCATAGATGTACAAGGGACACTTCAAGCATACTAGAGAAGTAGTCACCAATCCTTTAGCTGGAGTTTTGATAACCATTTCTCCATTCATAGAGGATAACCTGAGACCTAACTTTTTAGAATAATTAGTAGTAATAAAACAATGTGTAACACCTGTATCAATAATAGTAATTAAAGGAGTACTATTAATGAGGCAAACACCTTGAATCAAACGGTCTCCACTGGATGTCTGAGTTCCAGCTAAAGCAAAAACTTTCCCTCCATTCTGAGATTTCTTCAATTTCTGGCACTGAGTACTGATGTGTCCTTCCTCACCATAGTTGAAACATATCACTACCTTGTGTCTACAGTCAGCTACCTCATGCCCAGCCTTACCACAACGAAAGCACTTCTTCACTTCTTCAATACATGCATTACTTTGGTGATCTGGCTTCCCACATCTGTAACATACAACGTCAGCAGAAGCACCTCCCCCACTGGTTCTTCTGCCATCGGTAACCTTCTGTATGCCTTTGTCATTTGGAACATTGTAAGACTTCCCACGATTCTGTTGTTGCCTACCTCTTTTCTCAGTTACAACTTTGTAGTGAGTCTTACTATCCTCCTCATAAATTATGTAGCTATTCACTAAATCCGGAAATTTACGGATTCACTGATACCCAATTGATTTCTTGATCTTATAACGTAAGCCATTCTCAAACTTGACGCACTTAGAAAATTCATTTGTCTCCTCCGTGTAGCGGGTATAAAAGTTTGCCAACTCCACGAATTTGGCAGCATACTCAGTTACCGCTAAATCCCCTTGTTTCAGTTCCAGATATTCAATCTCTTTCTTCCCACGGAAATTCTCTGGGTAATACCTCACCAGGAATTCCCAATGAAACAAAGCCCAAGTAATAGCGTCATATGTGCCTTCCAGTCCCCGGCGAGTAGCAACCCACCAGTCATCAGCCTCTCTTGCCAGCATATGTGTACCAAAACGTACTTTCTGTGCATCAGGATAGTCCTTGACTCAAAAGATCCTTTAAATATCCTTGAGCCACTCTTGTGCTCCTTCAGGATCATGCTTCCCTTTGAATGTAGGTGGTTGGTTCCTCTTGAAAGTTTCTAAAGTACGAGTTTCATTGTTCCCACCAGCATTAGGATGATTCTACATTGCCTGAGTCAAAGCCTGTAATGCATTAGCAAGTGCACCATTGCGTCTTTCAGCCATTACTCTAATTCACATCACAACATTAAACAAATGTTAGGTAGAAAAATATCGACAATATTCCATTGTTACACTACATTAACGACTCAACAACCTGGCCAGACGGACCGACCTGCTCTGATACCAATTTTAACACCCCACTTTCCCACAATAGCAATTACATTAACATATATCAAAGTACATAAGCAGGATGTCACATACTTCAAATGTTCATAAGATTTAAAGTTATTTTATTACTTCTTTTATTCAAACATAATCAATTAGGAAGCGGAATAATAAGAAATAGTTCAATTCCATGTCATTACACTTCAATAATAAATAAAACTCCACAAGTGTGTGGTCCAACATAAGTCAAATGGAAGATACGTAACAAATGAAATAAAGCAAAACAGAACAAAGATTCCCAATTCCCGTGTCACGTATCTGAGCGACTCTTAGGACTCGATCAGGTGACACTCACTCCAAGCACTACTCGAGTACCTGATCATCTGTACTCTCAGGGGGCACAGACACAACAACACAAAATGGGTGAGAATTTCATTCAGTAAATATACAGTGAATATCACATGCTAAGGAATAGTAATCACCCAATTAACACATCACACAACACTTCGCAATATAACACATCATTCACTTAATACAACATCAACTCAAAACAATGCAATGCGATGAGACCGACATCAAACCAATGCATATGGTACCATCAGGGCATAAGCCCTCATCACATACGCCAATTTGGGAAATAACATGGCATAAGCCTTCATTACAACATCATTACAGGCCAACAACATGAGCCCTCATCACTATGCAACATGTGACATCATGTAGCGATAAAAAATGTAGCGGGGTAAATCGAAGATCGAATTATTGATTAATTCGTCTCACAAAAGCAAGAGTCGCCACCGCGCTTTATTATTTCCAAGGGAAAAGGGGAAAGAGCGAAATAAAACCCTAAATATGCAATGTAAAATAATACTTTTTTTTAAAAGTAATGAAAATACAAGGCGTTTTTGAAAAGAGATCTATGGTTCGGGGGTTGGTTATACAGTGGGAAGGTATTAGCATCCAATGTATCTATAGTACTCTATAGGAACCTTTTGAAATATCTGTTTATTAAAATTGTTCGTTTGATTTAAAAATAAATTGTTTTGGCAGAAAAGGGGTACGGACGGGTTTTTGAAGATACGACGACCTAATGTCGAAGTTTTGACTTAAAAGGTGTGAGTTTTGAAAAAATTGAATATTTGGGGAAAAATTGTCTTAAGTTTTAATGAAATGCAAATGTTCGCGTGATTAGACTTGAGGACATGAAGTCAACAAATTTAATCATTTTTCCCTTGGATTTAGAAGTAAACAGAATAATCATGTAACGACAAAAATAATTAAACAGAAGAATTAAATAGATAACGATATACAACCATAACAACGATTAAATAATAAACTAAAGGATGTGAACATGCATTTTTATATTTTTTGTTTAACATTAATAACGCAATAGAATTAATTAAGGAAAATAAAATGTTTTAAGTTTCTAATTTTTTATATATTTTGTTTTTATATGTTTTTTAATATTAACAAAAGCATTATTTAAGAATTAATAAATAAATCTGAACTAAGTTAAAACTTAAAAGTTATTAACTTAAATCTAAAGAAAATAATATTAAAATTCTAAATTAAACCTAAAGTTAAACTAATAAAATAGGTCACATTATTTAAAATGTTTTAATTAAATTACATCTCTTTTTTTTTTATTAGATCTTTACTAATTAACTAATGTAATAATAATTCTAAAAAGACTAAAAGAAAGCAAAATAGAAAAAGGATGTGTATCAAAGAAAAAAAGTGGACAAGTGAATATATGGGCCAAAGGGGTTCTAAGGGCCCAAAACAGAAACAACAGAAAAGGGGTGTATAAGGAATTCGCTGGGCTTTAGGCTTCAGGAAAATGGGTTAAGGTCCATTCATATTGCAATAATTTGTTTTAGGGTTAAACATGTGTTATAGTTGGAAAAAATGGATTAGGGTTCACATGCACAGCAGCGGCGCTCCTTCACTCTCGATTCGTCTTCTTCGTCTTTGCCTTTCCTGAGCTCTTGCCTGAGCTTTTCTCGCCCCAATGGCCACCAGCAATCTTCAACCTCCTCTTCCCTCCAACGAAAAAGCGAGGGCGACGGATTCACGGTAATGATTTTCAATTTATTTCGTTAGGGTTTTGTTACGATTTGCATGTTGTGATTTTACATCTTTTTTGATTCTTATTCAAATTATTATGGATGATTTAAGGTATGTGACAGAAAAAGAGGGAGAAGTCATTACCTGGAGACGGAGGAGGTAAGGTTGGGGGTATGCGTAGGAGGCCGGGGCGAGGAAGACAGTGACGCTGTGAGCTTGCTTCAGTTGCCTGGTATCCTGGTTTGTCTTCTTTATTGCTTAGGTTTGATGATGACTTGAGAATCTTCCATGCAATATCTTTTCTTCCTCTTCTGTTGACCTTGGCTTTGCCTACTTCTCTTTGACTGTATACCTTGTGATGCCTTTTTCTTCTTCTTCTTCTTCTTCACTGTGATTTTGTTGCTTCGTTATTGGCCTATGATGAATGTTTGAGGCTCTTTGGTATGCTGGGGTATGCTACTGTTGAAATGTTTTTCAATTTGATTAGCTTTTCTTCTTCTTCTCTTGCTACTGTATGCTTGAGTTATTGGCCTATGATGATAACTCTGAGGCTTTTGTGGTTATGGTCGATTGCTTCAGGTTTGGCCTAGCTTGGTTTAACAGGTTGAACAGGTTTTAGGCCATATTGGTTTGAAAGGCTATATTGGTTGTTGTTTTGGTGAGGCTATACGGTTTTATGCAGGCTGATGGAAATAGGTTGAATCTGGTTTTATGGTTTAAGCCATAGTTGAGGCTTTTCTGGTTTTGCAGGTTACGGTTTGACATGGTATACTGTTTGTTTAGGCCATGGTTACTCCGGTTTATGCAGGTTTATTGGTTTTGATATGGTTTGAGGTTTGATGGTGTTTATGCTGGTTTATTGGTTTTGATTTTGGTGATGGCAGGTTCTGGTTTTTTGAGACCTTGAGAATTTTGTTCTTTGTATTTGTTTTTGACAGTTTTTGAGTGTTTGAAAGCTTGAAGACAGGTTATGATATATATCCTTTTCTTCTAAGGTTTGTTGTTGTATATCAGTTTTGCTGGCTTGGCTCTATTTGATAGCTCAAGTTTGGTATATTTTTACTATCCTCTCCTTTGATCCCTCTGCACATTATGCTGCTACATCAGTTTGTCCATATTCTATTTTCATGCCTTTTTCCTCTTATTGTATGCTGCTGCAGTTTGTTTTCTATCCATTTCTGCCTAAGCCAAAACCTGTAAAAACCAAACTCTTCCTCTCTTCTCTCTCTTAAGTACAAATAGACATTAAAATGTGATATGTACTTACTTGTTCTGAAAAAGCACAATGCTGGAAAATGATGAGAATAGAAATATTATGCTTGCATATTGGTTTTAAACTGCATGCTTCTCTTTGTCTTTGCAATGTAACAGTAAGGAGCCTATTTTTTTGGCCTCTTCCCCCATGTTTGGCAGTTAACGTTGGAATTTTGTCTTGTGTTGAAAATGCATATGATGTATTGTTTTTTTGAAATATTCATTTGGCTTTTGAAATATGCAATTGATTTTTTAATTATGCAGTTTTCAATAAAAATGCAATTTTGACAAAAATGAATTTGTGCATTCATTTTTATCAATAAAAATTCATCCCTTTTTGTGAACCGGGAGAAATCCCGTGATTTGCAAAAAGGGTAAAAACTGATTCCAGCCGTTTGCTTTTAATGATGAACTCTAAAAATTAATTTTTTGCTTTTAATTATATTTATTTCTGACTTTTTTTCTTTTAATTCTTTGCAGGTAAAATCAAATGAGCATTGGATAGAAGATGAAGATTTAGAACTTAGGAAAAAATTAGGATAGTTTTTATTTCATTTTAAACATTGTAAAAATTATCATTGTAAATACGTTGTAAATAAATACGGTATTTAAACAATAATTGTAACAATTAGAATAAAATGAATAAAACTCCAATATTTTACCAATTAATTCTTTTCTTCTTTGCAATTATTTGTTTTATCATTTATAATTCTTTAAATTATATAATAACTGAAAAAATCAATTCCAATTATTTAAATTTAGAATGATAAATAATTAAACAAACATCATTGACCAATTAACTTCTCTTCAATTAATTATTTCATTATTTATAATTCTTCTAAATTATAATAACTTAAAATAAAATTTCAATTATTTAAACCTAGAACAATAAATAATTAAATAACATCGTTTGATCAATTAATAATCTTCTTTTCAAATATTTATTTTATTATTTATAAATCTTTAAATTATATAATAACTGAAAAGAAAATTCCAATTATTTAAATTTAAGATAATAAATAATTAATAAACATTGTCTGATCAATTAATATACCTCTTTTCCAATATTTACTTTATGATTCATAAATCTTTAAATTATATAATAACTGAAAATAAATTCCAATTATTTAAATTTAAGATGATAAATAATTAATAAACATTGTCTGATCAATTAATAAACTTAGCGTTCAAAAATAAACAGCTCTCAACTTGAAAAAGTTATGAATTTTAAAATCAATAGATCAAAATGCTTGCAATGTAATGATGCGGATGGGAGATGGTATCTTAGGTCAAAATTTGGGGTACAACAGCTGCCCCTATTTAAGTTTCTTCTATCCGGAGATATGAAGATTAAAATCTTCGTCTCGACGAGATTGAAGGTACTTAAATACATAATACGCAAATTTTGCCCTAAGATACCGCCATTATGTTTGATATGAATGTAGTGATTGAATTCGCAGAGGAAGATATTGTATGAAACAAGACAATGCTGGAGAAATCAAACACCAACAAAACACAGAGGCGTGGGTTATACAATACTGGGGAAACGAGCCATCGACTTCAAATGACAGACTCTTGACAGCGAATAAAATTGAGGGAATACGACCTCTGACCCTAACAAAGAAGGCATCTTACATAGGCCATAAAACAGATTATTGACCCAAAACAGTGAGTTCACAACTCGAGGTCAAAGATAGACAGAAAGTATCAAATTTGCTGATAATGGATTACCGACTTCGGAAGGTAATGATTCATGACAAGCTTCTCTGCGAGATTTCCCGAGATATACTCATTAATGCTGAAATAATAATAAGATTGTAGATACACAAGTTGCTCAAATAAAGAAGTTGTCACTTGCTGTCTCAAAGATGTCCATAACATACAAGCTGCTCAAATAAAGAAGCCGCCACTTGCTGTCTTCCCAAAAAATATTGACATACAAACTGCTCAAATAAAGAGACTGCCACTTGCTGTCTTCCAAAAATATTATGACATACAAGCTGCTCAAATAAAGAAGCTGCCACTTGCTGTCGTCCAGGGATGTCAATAACATACAAGCTGCTCAAATAAAGAAGCCGCCACTTGCTGTTTTCCAAAAAATACCAATAACATACAAGCTGCTCAAATAAAGAAGCTGCCGCTCGCTGTATTCCAGAAAAATAATAACATACAAGTTGCTCAAATAAAGAGACTGCCGCTTGCCGTTTTCCAAAAAATAATAACGTACAAGTTGCTAGTGAAGAGCTTCCGCTTGTCGTTTTCCAAAATAATAATAACTTACAAGTTGCTCATAAAGAGACCGCCGCTTGTCGTTTTCCAATGGTGTCTATAACGTACAAGTTGCTCATGAAGAGTTGCCGCTTGTCGTTTTCCAACGGTGACTATAACGTACAAGTTGCTCATGAAGAGCTGCAGCTTGTCATTTTCCAAAAAAATAATAACGTACAAGTTGCTCGTGAAGAGACCGCCGCTTGTCGTTTTCCAACGGTGTCTATAACGTACAAGTTGCTCATGAAGAGCTTCCGCTTGTTGTTTTCCAAAATAATAATGCACAAGTTGCTCGTGAAGAGCTGCCGCTTGTCGTTTTCCAAAATAATAATAACGTACAAGTTGCTCGTGAAGAGCTGCCGCTTGTCGTTTTCCAAAATAACTCAGAAGGAAAATTGCGAGGACACTGGCAGAGAATAAAATCTTCGTCAAAGAGAATCATGAATAAATCCTTCCCGAGGAGATCACATACTCAAATGTGCAAAATAAATGCACCATTCATCTAGGTCGCGACTTCATTGGGGAAAATCATGAGATAACATATGCAAGAGACAACAACTTCATCCAGGAATAAACTAGAGAGAAAACAGTCAAACAAGACTCCACCCAATAAGAAAGTAACTCGATTGGGGATTCATCCTATCCAGAAATGGACGAGGTAAGCTAAATCAAAAAATCATCCACGAGGATTAGCTCAGTTGGGGAATTTAGAAAGGAAGCACATTTTCTGCCTAAGCTGACTTTCTACTTGGAAGGAAACTGTACCTTGTACTAAAAATGAAGTACACAACCCAAAATCAACGACAAATGTGAATATGCATGCTAATATAAGTGTAAATGAGTAAATGAATGTTATGCTGACAAAACAAACAAATGGAATAACTTGAAGACAATAAGACGTCACAACATAATAGATACTCGGCCAATCTTAAAAAAGACGGAAAATAACTGGAACTGGAAACCCCAAAGCAACGTCGGAGCGTAACACGCCACAAGGCTCAAGTCTCCTGAGTAGAAAAGCAATCAAATCCAATCTTCTAATACCAATAGACCACTGGCATGAGACAAAAGCGTACCACACTTCAAAAATCGCCCAAATAAAGGTAACCAAACAACGCTTAACTGGAACAACTGGGGAGTCAACAAACTTAGTACCACGAGAGACGCAAGTTTAACACAACCAACCCCTCATGACGATTTTGAAACGAAACATGTTCATCATGCAAGGATAAATTACTGTACTGTTTTGCATTTCATGGCTTGACCATCCTCGGAATAACTGTTAATATTCCTTTCATTATTCACGACACATTTTTTTTAAAATAAGAATACTTTAAATACTTTTGTTTCAAATATTTCCGTAAAAATTAAAATTTTGCCCACAAAAGGTAAATGCTCAAATTTCATTAATAAGATGGTAGTTTGCTAACAATGCGACTCCAACGGTTTACAAAAGTTTGGGAAATAGTACATGAAAGAAAGGGATTAAAAACAATGATCACTATTCTCCCTAACAACTTCGAATTTCCAAAATGTGCTCAAATACCAAGACTGGTCTGACCAAAAGCTTGCCTAAGCCTCCCCTTCGGGTTTTCAACTTAGCAAACTGTCAACTCAAACCTAAGCGAAATACTTCTTGACTGCATCGGCGTTCATGGGACGCGGGAGCTCCTCACCGTCCATATTGGTGAGAATCAAAGCACCTCCAGAGAAAACTTTCTTAACGACATACGGTCCTTCATAATTCGGAGCCCACTTGCCCCTAGAATCAGGTTGGAAAGATAGTATCTTCTTGAGCACAAGGTCACCTTCTCTGAACTCGCGCGGTAGAACCTTCTTATCAAAAGCCTTCTTCATTCTCTGCTGATATAATTGACCGTGACACAAAGTTGTCAATCTCTTTTCTTCAATTAAATTCAACTGATCATATCTACTTTGACACCATTCGGCCTCAGAAAGTTTAGCTTCCATCAACACTCTCAAAGACGGAATCTCAACCTCCACGGGGAGTACTGCTTCCATACCATAAACTAGGGAAAATGGGGTTGCACCTATTGAAGTTCGAACTGAAGTACGGTATCCATGCAGAGCAAACGGAAGCATTTCATGCCAATCTTTATAAGTTACCACCATCTTCTGGACAATCTTCTTGATGTTCTTGTTAGCAGCTTCAACAGCCCCATTCATCTTCGGTCTGTAAGGAGAAGAATTATGATGTTCAATCTTTAACTCTTCACAAAGCTCTCTCATCATCTTGTTATTCAAATTCGAACCATTATCAGTGATGATCTTGCTCGAGATGCCGTATCGACAAATGATCTGATTCTTGATAAATCTGACTACCACCTGTCTGGTTACATTAGCATAAGATGCTGCTTCCACCCATTTAGTAAAATAATCGGTCGCTACCAATATGAAACGATGACCATTTGAAGCTTTGGGTTCAATCATTCCAATCATATCAATGCCCCACATAGAGAAGGGCCAAGGTGAAGAGATAACGTTGAGGAGGGTCGGTGGCACATGTATCTTGTCCGCATAAATCTGGCATTTATGACATTTCTTCACATATTTGCAGCAATCAGATTCCATTGTCATCCAATAGTAACCAGCTCTCAGCATCTTTTTAGCCATCGCATGTCTGTTGGCATGAGTGTTAAAGGATCCTTCATGTACTTCTTGCATCAGCATGTCTGGTTCACGCCTTTCTACACATCTGAGCAAGACCATGTCGTAATTCCTCTTATACAAAACTTCTTCATTGAGGAAGAAACTGCTTGCTAATCTTCTCAACGTCTTCCTATCTTTATTGGATGCCCCAGGCGGGTACTCTTGAGTTTGAAGAACACGTTTAATGTCATAGAACCACGGTTTGTCGTCGGTGATCTCTTCTACCGAGAACACATGAGCAGGTATGTCAAGGCGCATAACCCGGATTATAGGCACATCGTTCCAACCATTCACTTGAAACATTGAAGACAAAGTAGCTAAATCATCAGCCATTTGGTTCTCATCTCTATGGATATGATGTAACTCCACTTTGTTGAAGAAAGTTAACAATCTTCTAGCATAGTCTCTGTAAGGGATCAAACCAGGATGACGAGTCTCCCATTCTCCTTTGATTTGATTAATTACCAATGCCGAATCTCCATAAATATCAAGAATCTTAATCCTTAGATCCACTGCTTCTTCGAGACCCATAATACATGTCTCATATTCAGCCATGTTGTTCGTGCAGTCAAACTTCAATCTCGCCGTGAACGGGATATGAGTACCTCGGGGAGTGACGATGATTTCCCCAATTCCATTTCCATAAGAATTCACAGCTCCGTCAAATATCAAACCCCAATGGGATTCGGGATCAGGTCCTTCTTCGGGTAACGACTCTTCACAATCTTTAGCTTTCAAGTACATAACATCTTCATCTGGGAAATCAAACTTGATGGATTGATAATCGTCAATTGGTTGATGAGCCAAATGATCGGCTAAAATACTCCCTTTGATTGCTTTCTGAGTGTGATACTCAATGTCATATTCGGACAAGAACATCTGCCAACGGGCTATTCTTCCAGATAAGGTGGGCTTCTCAAAGATATACTTAATCGGATCCATTTTGGAGATCAACCAAGTGGTGTGGTTAATCATATACTGGCGCAGACGACGAGCAGCCCAAGCTAAAGCACAACAGGTTTTCTCAAGCAACGAGTATCGAGACTCACAGTCTGTGAATTTCTTACTCAGATAATATACGGCATGTTCCTTTCTTCCAGTCTCATCTTGTTGACCAAGCACACATCCCATGGAATCTTCCAATATAGTCAGGTACATAATCAAAGGTCTTCCTTCCACCGGAGGAATCAAAATGGGAGGTTCAAGCAAATATTCTTTGATGCTATCAAAAGCTCTCTGACAATCTTCTGTCCACACACATCCTTGGTTCTTTCGGAGAAGCTTGAAAATCGGCCCACAGGTAGCAGTCATATGAGATATAAATCTAGAAATATAGTTCAGTCTCCCAAGGAATCCTCTTACTTGTTTTTTCGTCTTGGGTGCGGGCATTTCTCGAATAGCTTTGACTTTATCCGGATCTACCTCAATACCTTTCTGACTGACAATGAAACCCAGAAGTCTTCCAGAACAAACACCAAAGGTGCACTTGTTGGGATTCAGACGGAGTTTATACTTTCTCAAACGCTGGAATAACTTCAACAAATGTTCCAAATGATCCTCTTCAGTTTGTGACTTGGCAATCATGTCATCTACATACACCTCTATCTCTTTATGCATCATGTCATGGAACAAAGCAATCATGGCTCTTTGGTATGTTGCACCAGCATTCCTCAAACCAAACGGCATAACCCGATAACAAAAGGTTCCCCACGGTGTAATGAAAGCGGTCTTCTCCATATCTTCTGGTGCCATCTTGATTTGATTGTAACCAGAGAAACCATCCATGAAAGAAAAGACTTTGAACTTTGCGGTACTGTCGACCAATACCTCAATGTGCGGTAATGGGAAGTCATCCTTTGGGCTAGCTCTATTCAGATCTCTATAGTCTACACACATTCGAACTTTGCCATCTTTCTTAGCAACAGGCACTATATTGGCTAACCACTGAGGGTAGACCGATGTAACAAGGAAACCTGCATTAATTTGTTTATGAACTTCTTCTTTGATCTTGTCAGCCATATCGGGACGAGTCCTTCTCAACTTCTGCTTAATCGGCGGACATTCAGGTCTCAACGGTAAACGATGCTCCACAATATTGTTGTCCAAACCTGGCATATCTTGGTAGGACCAAGCAAACACATCAACATACTCTTTGAGAAGCTCCAACATTTTCTCTTTAACCTCTGGGATAAGCAATGCTCCGACCTTAACTTCCTTTTTATCTTCTTCATCACCCAAATTGACCAACTCTAAAGGTTCTTCAAACGGCTGAATAGTCTTTTCATCATGCTCAAGCAAACGGGAAATTTCATCAGGAATCTCTTCACTATCCTCTTCTTCGGCTCTGAACACAGGGAATTCAAAGTTGGGAGAGGGCATAGGATCATTGTTTTCAATGGTTAAGTCATTGATTAATCTGCACATATGATTATGCTTTATTTTAGAAATCGATTAATATGAATGTTGTACAAATGAAACAAAATATTATTATATTTTCCTATTACTACCAATTAATTTTCATTACTATTTCCCAGAAAAAGTGAAAAATAAAACAGTAGTGGACAAAATAACATTTTTATTCATGGAGGAAAATACTTGAAACAAAGAGCCCAGACATTTCTCTTTTGCCTTGGGCAGAGCAAAAGGATTTATTTCCATCATAGCCCGACACAAACACTTTTCGCCTTGGGCAGAGCGAATTTTTTTTCAAAAACAAAACATTACCCAGAAATGTGCATCACAACAGGAACATCAACAGCAATCCAGTTCTGGCAAACCACTTTATGCGTTATGAAAAATGTTGGATGATGCATGATATGCGATGCAAATGATCGTACATTTTGATAGTTTTTTTCAAAAAAAATGTTGATGGATGCATGGATGAATGATAATGCAATCAGTTACACACAAGTTCACAAATATGGGGTTCAAAGGTTCAACGTTTCGAGCATGGAGTCAAAGGTAAAGCCCACCCCAAGGTATGTACTACGGTTTAATCACACTTGTAAGACAAGGTTCTAAGAGTTCCCAGAGTCTACATTCCTCCTTCGGATATTGCCAACGTCTTGATTACTCAATAATTAGAAATATTCTCAAGAGAAACTCATCCGAGCGTAGCATCGCGTAACAACTACTTCTGAATTACTCCGTTATAGTCTCCGCGCTACACCTAAAAGGCCAAGATGGGTTAGGGTTCTACGGTTCTCAATTTCTCTGGCTCCCAGGTCGAAAATAATAATGTCTTCCCGATTACTCAGTAAACAAATATTAAGTTCAAAAGGGCCTTCCATTGAGTGGGGGATCTCATGCCTCCTTCTTCGGGATTACTCCCTCAAAGTTAACATGACTGTACCACCCGTCCTATTCTTAAGTGTAACTTAATCCGGGTATAGGATTCGTCCTTTGCAAAAACCCAAACAACCCCAATATAAACACATAATCAAACAAAACAAATAATAATAAAACAGATAAAACAAACTAGGCTTAACCCACTTAGGGATGGACCAGCAAGAGGTCAATCTTTCCCCAGCAGAGTCGCCAATTCTGTAGCGATAAAAAATGTAGCGGGGTAAATCGGAGATCGAATTATTGATTAATTCGTCTCACAAAAGCAAGAGTCTCCACCGCGCTTTATTATTTCCAAGGGAAAAGGGGAAAGAGCGTAATAAAACCCTAAATATGCAATGTAAAATAATACTTTTTTTAAAAGTAATGAAAATACAAGGCGTTTTTGAAAAGAGATCTATGGTTCGGGGGTTGGTTATACAGTGGGAAGGTATTAGCACCCAATGTATCTATAGTACTCTATAGGAACCTTTTGAAATATCTGTTTATTAAAATTGTTCGTTTGATTTAAAAATAAATTGTTTTGGCCGAAAAGGGGTACGGACGGGTTTTTGAAGATACGATGACCTAATGTCGAAGTTTTGACTTAAAAGGTGTGAGTTTTGAAAAAATTGAATATTTTGGGAAAAATTGTCTTAAGTTTTAATGAAATGCAAATGTTCGCGTGATTAGACTTGAGGACATGAAGTCAACAAATTTAATCATTTTTCCCTTGGATTTAGAAGTAAACAGAATAATCATGTAACGACAAAAATAATTAAACAGAAGAATTAAATAGATAACGATATACAACCATAACAACGATTAAATAATAAACTAAAGGATGTGAACATGCATTTTTATATTTTTTGTTTAACATTAATAACGCAAGAGAATTAATTAAGGAAAATAAAATGTTTTAAGTTTCTAATTTTTTATATATTTTGTTTTTATATGTTTTTTAATATTAACAAAAGCATTATTTAAGAATTAATAAATAAATCTAAACTAAGTTAAAACTTAAAAGTTATTAACTTAAATCTAAAGAAAATAATATTAAAATTCTAAATTAAACCTAAAGTTAAACTAATAAAATAGGTCACATTATTTAAAATGTTTTAATTAAATTACATCTCTTTTTTTTTATTAGATCTTTACTAATTAACTAATGTAATAATAATTCTAAAAAGACTAAAAGAAAGCAAAATAGAAAAAGGATGTGTATCAAAGAAAAAAAAGTGGACAAGTGAATATATGGGCCAAAGGGGTTCTAAGGGCCCAAAACAGAAACAACAGAAAAGGGGTGTATAAGGAATTCGCTGGGCTTTAGGCTTCAGGAAAATGGGTTAAGGTCCATTCATATTGCAATAATTTGTTTTAGGGTTAAACATGTGTTATAGTTGGAAAAAAGGGATTAGGGTTCACATGCACAGCAGCGGCGCTCCTTCACTCTCGATTCGTCTTCTTCGTCTTTGCCTTGCCTGAGCTCTTGCCTGAGCTTTTCTCGCCCCAATGGCCACCAGAAATCTTCAACCTCCTCTTCCCTCCAACGAAAAAGTGAGGGCGACGGATTCACGGTAATGATTTTCAATTTATTTCGTTAGGGTTTTGTTACGATTTGCATGTTGTGATTTTACATCTTTTTTTATTCTTATTCAAATTATTATGGATGATTTGAGGTATGTGACAGAAAAAGAGGGAGAAGTCATTACCTGGAGACGGGGGAGGTAAGGTTGGGGGTTTGCGTAGGAGGCTGGGGCGACGAAGACAGTGACGCTGTGAGCTTGCTTCAGTTGCCTGGTATCCTGGTTTGTCTTCTTTATTGCTTAGGTTTGATGATGACTTGAGAATCTTCCAGGCAATATCTTTTCTTCCTCTTCTGTTGACCTTGGCTTTGCCTACTTCTCTTTGACTGTATACCTTGTGATGCCTTTTTCTTCTTCTTCTTCTTTACTGTGATTTTGTTGCTTCGTTATTGGCCTATGATGAATGTTTGAGGCTCTTTGGTATGCTGGGGTATGCTAATGTTGAAATGTTTTTCATTTTGATTAGCTTTTCTTCTTCTTCTCTTGCTAATGTATGCTTGAGTTATTGGCCTATGATGATAACTCTGAGGCTTTTGTGGTTATGGTCGATTACTTCAGGTTTGGCCTAGCTTGGTTTAACAGGTTGAACAGGTTTTAGGCCATATTGGTTTGAAAGGCTATATTGGTTGTTGTTTTGGTGAGGCTATAGGGTTTTATGCAGGTTGATGGAAATAGGTTGAATCTGGTTTTATGGTTTAGGCCATAATTGAGGCTTTTCTGGTTTTGCAGGTTACGGTTTGACATGGTATACTGTTTGTTTAGGCCATGGTTACTCCGGTTTATGCAGGTTTATTGGTTTTGATATGGTTTGAGGTTTGATGGTGTTTATGCTGGTTTATTGGTTTTGATTTTGGTGATGGCAGGTTCTGGTTTTTTGAGACCTTGAGAATTTTGTTCTTTGTATTTGTTTTTGACAGTTTTTGAGTGTTTGAAAGCTTGAAGACAGGTTGTGATATATATCCTTTTCTTCTAAGGTTTGTTGTTGTATATCAGTTTTGCTGGCTTGGCTCTATTTGATAGCTCAGGTTTGGTATATTTTTACTATCCTCTCCTTTGATCCCTCTGCACATTATGCTGCTACATCAGTTTGTCCATATTCTATTTTCATGCCTTTTTCCTCTTATTGTATGCTGCTGCAGTTTGTTTTCTATCCATTTCTGCCTAAGCCAAAACCTGTAAAAACCAAACTCTTCCTCTCTTCTCTCTCTTAAGTACAAATAGACATTAAAATGTGATATGTACTTACTTGTTCTGAAAAAGCACAATGCTGGAAAATGATGAGAATAGAAATATTATGCTTGCATATTGGTTTTAAACTGCATGCTTCTCTTTGTCTTTGCAATGTAACAGTAAGGAGCCTATTTTTTTGGCCTCTTCCCCCATGTTTGGCAGTTAACGTTGGACTTTTGTCTTGTGTTGAAAATGCATATGTTGTATTGTTTTTTTGAAATATGCATTTGGCTTTTGAAATATGCAATTGATTTTTTAATTATGCAGTTTTCAATAAAAATGCAATTTTGACAAAAATAAATTTGTGCATATTTAAATTTGTGCATTCATTTTTATCAATAAAAATTCATCCCTTTTTGTGAACCGGGAGAAATCCCGTGATTTGCAAAAAGGGTAAAAACTGATTCCAGCCGTTTGCTTTTAATGATGAACGCTAAAAATTAATTTTTTGCTTTTAATTATATTTATTTCTGACTTTTTTTCTTTTAATTCTTTGCAGGTAAAATCAAATGAGCATTGGATAGAAGATGAAGATTTAGAACTTAGGAAAAAATTAGGATAGTTTTTATTTCATTTTAAACATTATAAAAATTATCATTGTAAATACGTTGTAAATAAATACGGTATTTAAACAATAATTGTAACAATTAGAATAAAATGAATAAAACTCCAATATTTTACCAATTAATTCTTTTCTTCTTTGCAATTATTTGTTTTATCATTTATAATTCTTTAAATTATATAATAACTGAAAAAATCAATTCCAATTATTTAAATTTAGAATGATAAATAATTAAACAAACATCATTGACCAATTAACTTCTCTTCAATTAATTATTTCATTATTTATAATTCTTCTAAATTATAATAACTGAAAATAAAATTTCAATTATTTAAACCTAGAACAATAAATAATTAAATAACATCGTTTGATCAATTAATAATCTTCTTTTCAAATATTTATTTTATTATTTATAAATCTTTAAATTATATAATAACTGAAAAGAAAATTCCAATTATTTAAATTTAAGATAATAAGTAATTAATAAACATTGTCTGATCAATTAATATACCTCTTTTCAAATATTTACTTTATTATTCATAAATCTTTAAATTATATAATAACTGAAAATAAATTCCAATTATTTAAATTTAAGATAATAAATAATTAATAAACATTGTCTGATCAATTAATAAACTTAGCGTTCAAAAATAAACAGCTCTCAACTTGAAAAAGTTATGAATTTTAAAATCAATAGATCAAAACGCTTGCAATGTAATGATGCGGATGGGAGATGGTATCTTAGGTCAAAATTTGGGGTACAACACATCATATGCAATAACATAACTATACAACCACAAGGCATAAGCCTTCAACATTCGTCAATGCAGACCATCACCATCGTCATCACACAACATAAATTTCATATAACACTCCATGTTTTAAACTTAGTTTATTATTATTACTAGCCTTATTATGTCCACCTAAGCCTTACTTATCATTATGGATCGAGAGATTACACTCCACACGCAAAAACAGGAATTTTTTACACCTTCACCTGCCCATACGCATATGCTTGCATATGATACGTGTATGGCTCCTGCACCCAGACCTCATACGTGTACCATACGCGTACGACCAGAAGCATTTCCCCCTTCAAACTTTTCCTAAACTTACCAAATATGTATGACCCTCCCATACACATTTGGCCTCTCTCCATACGCGTAACATACGCGTACTAGAAGAAGGCCTCACTGGCAATAGAGACAGAGCACGTACCATACGCGTACAGCCCTCTGGGACGTCCCCCATACGCGTATCATACGCGTATGATCAGTCAGCTTCACAAATTTTCTACAATCTCATCAGTTCGATCCCTACTCATTTTGAGTACTTCTAATCTCCAATTTTGGGTCCAAAATTGTGTTCTTTCACATATTAACTTAGAAATTTCATTCTACTTCATTATTCTACAATTCTACACCAATTTCTACATCAATCCTTCCAATTTTCGTCACATCCCTAGATCTACAATTTTTCAGATTTGGGTCACAACAGTAATTTAAAATAATAACATCATTGGGTTCATGAATTTCACATAATAATCAGACAAAACAACACAACTCAGACCAAGAAGACATTCATCAATTCATTCATGAATAACCTAAAGATGGAAAGGAACGCTCATTATCCTCTCATGTTAATATCACCAATTTAGAGAACTCATCCACCCCCTTACCTTAATTTGCATCTTGATGCTTCAACAATGGCGAATTTTTCTTTTCCCTAGTTCTCTCTTCTCTTCTCTTCTCTGTTTCTACGTGACAATAGTTTTTTTCTCCCAATTAGTCTAACCGTATTTTATCGTGTTTTATTATTACTAACCCTCAACTAATAATAATAATTATTATTATTATAATAATAATAATAGTGATAATAATAATAATAATATTAATATTAATATTAATAATTCTTAATAATAACTATCATATTAATAACAATAGTATTATCCCTCAAAACTATGTTTCACCACAGAATGCCAAAGCAAAATAAAAATCAACAAAAAATGACTAAGTATTTAAATGGGGTGTTACATGGTAGATATCCCAGAGATTATTAGGAAAAATAATGAGCTCAAGGAGATAAAAGATGACCAAGTTATGATCATTTGAAGTCACACAAGACAATTTGATGGCCTTCCCAAATGACTTGTAATATTTCCCAATCATTAGTGACTTTACATTCAAAGTTAGCCTTAAACCCTTGAGGAGAACTTGTTAAGGACCATTTAAATAGAATCATGGCTTTGGAATCAATAAAAAATCTAAAAAAATGCGCAAGATATGGTCTTTAGAAGTCAACTAACCCTTACTCAGAGAGTGCCAAAATGACTTATAACCCCTTTTAACTTTTGATGACTTTCCTTGCACAATTGGATCTTGTCATGTGAAGAGAAGTTGTTGTATATGGTGATAAGAACCCATAGAAAAAAGAAACAGCTCAAAATATTAAAAATTGAGAGAGTTATACACTTGTGATCACTGAATCAAGCACTTGCTCAATTAGGTCAAACTTGTTGAATTAACCTTGAATCTTTTGCATTATCTTTGAAAAATATAGCGTGATGGATCATATTATACCTTGAAATGATGTTTTTTGGAAGCACACTCAAAGGTGGAGCTTAAGTCTCAATGAAACTTATTGAAGAAGGCATGCAAGTAAACACATGAATCTATGAATCTTCTTGATGAATGCCACCACCATCCTTGAGGAAAACTTTACCTAAATAAGCTGAGAGAGCTCTTTGAACCAAAAAATTGATATCATATACATATCCTTGAAGCTTAAGCTATTGAAATCCATTAAAGAACCATTTGACTGAGGACTATCCCTCAAAACCCTAGGTTAGATGGTGAGATGGGTGCATTTGTGTCTTTACCTACAATATGAACATCCAAAGAAACATATATATATATATATATATATATATATATATATATATATATATATATATATATATATATATATATATATATATATATATATATATTGATGTTAATTAGAAGTTAATCTAACTAAAAAAACACATGTACAAGATACACAATTCAAGGTGCTTGGTGATCCTTCAAGAGAAAACTTAAAGATAGGATGAAGTAGAAGGGAGAACCAACCCTAATGTGTGATCTTGATGTATTGATAATATGAGATAATGGGAGATCTTAGGGGAAAATTTTGGGTATAACACTAACCTTCCAATAGTCTAGTTTTCACCATCTAACATAGGTGGTATGTTATTGCATCCTCCTTCCTTGTCTATAGTACCAGAAAATATTCTCTCTAGAGCTCACTCGATAAATAGAACAGGGTGTATGCTCTAATGCCAATTAAAATTTTGGCACACACAAACAGATGTCAAGACTGATGTCCCAACACCAAAATACAATGTCGAGACAGATGTTAAGACATCATCTAGTGACAAAATGGTTTTACCAAAATATAAATTATGTAGAATTAAATTGCAGAAGGTAAAATACATAATTAATTTTTAACCCAGCTTAGTGAAACATCACCTACTATGGGGGCATCCAAGCCAGGAAGGAAATCCACTATAGTAGTATTATTTCAAAGAATAAATAATCCCAGTTTACAACTTATCACCTAATCACTACCATATGCAATTTCTACCTATAACCCTCTAGGTATGAGAACTCCCTCTCACTTCCCACAATCACCTCAGTGATAAAACCAGTCACACACCAGTGACAAGAACCAAAATATAAGATTAAACTTCCATTAAATAATACTCAACTCTTTTCTTAAAAGCTCATGAGTGAGAATAATAACTTGATACACAGTCAACTTTTTTGCTTAAAAGCTCATGAGTGATTATCAGGTAATAATGAGCAATCAGTCTACCTCAATGTATCAAAAGATACATGGGTGACATACAAAAACAAACAAAGCACCTAAAGTACTCTCAAAACCCTAAACCCTTATTTCAACCATACATGGATTCTTGATGTGAATTCTAACTAATTTTAGATTTAGTAAGTCCTTATATAGAGGATCTTGCAGTATGGGCTTGAACTCTTCAATAAAATCCAATCTTCTAATTGTAAATCAGCTGTAAGATCTTCTCCATAAAAATAGGAACAAATCTTCATAGTTTCCTAAAAAGTCTCCGAAATCCTTTTTATGAAACCAAATAAAATTTGCGTTATTCCTACAATATCCTTGATTTGTTGCGCCTGAATGAGAACTAAAATAATCCAGAATCTCATATTATACAGTCAAATCTTCAAGGATTTAAACAGTTGTACTATTTTGATGTTTTTGTATAGTATGTCACAACATCTGTCCAAAATAGTAACATCAGACTCTGCTATACAAGTTGATCAAGATGTCATGACATCTTGCTCAACATCTGGATGTGATACATGTTTTCCCATATGAAACATGTTTTAATCAAAATTGCTACTAATCATAAAATCACAAACCTAACACATTTGTTGGAGGTCTCTGACTGGGAAACATTTTGTGACAAAGAAGAAGTCCTTGAAGAAAATACTTTTTCAAACACATGATTCTGATTCATATGTTGATAAAGATTGGGTTAGTTTAATTGAATCAGTGAAATACCTTTGCCAAATTATGGTAAAAGGGGGGGGGGGTAATGGTTTATAGAGAGGTGTGACTACTAACTGTTGACATGTGATGTATAAGTTGTGTTGTGTACTTCGTACTGGATAATTTTTCCGAGTTTTGGTTGTGATCTCATATTATGGAGCATCATGCGTGGCAACTAGCCCATGTGTGAGATGATTTGTTTGTGTCTTAGTAGTCTTTGTTGTTTCTGACTTGACTGCTAATTGTGTGTTCTTGCATGATTAACTTTGTGATTGCATGACTGATTAATATGGAGCATTGATTGTGTGTAAAAACCTCGTGATTTTTGACTTGTGTTACTAATGTGTTTTTTGTTGCTGGTTATGTGTGTTGTGATTGATGTGTACTTCTGTTAGTGTTGTTGTTGTTGTTTTTTCTAAGTATGGGCTGCTTATGATACTCAGTTGTGTTATGTCTTAAAGAGTTTTTTTGCCAAAATTTTCCAAAAGGGGGGATTGTTGTTCCTTTTGGATTGACTATATTATGCAAAAAACATGGATTGTTCAAGTTGTTTAGATGCAAAAGGGACACATGTGGGGCACGATATTCCAGCATGTGTGCAACATCTGGCCCTTGTTGAGTAGGCCAATGTTGTTGCATTTTTGGATTGAAAATATGGATGGGATTAAATTAGATTTTGTGCTATTGTTTAGCAATGCATTTATGAGATTTTTTTACAGCTTCTTGAAGATCAAATCAGTTTAAATAGAGATTAAAATTTGAATTTGAAATAAAAACAAATCATATCTTTTGTTGGAGACTTTTTTGGAGAAAATAAAATCCAAATGTATCAACTATGATTCTGGATGAAATCAAATCAAATATCCAAAGAATAAAAAGCCTTGAATTTCTTGTTATTTAAGAAGACTCTCAACTTATCATTGAGTGTGTGCGCTAGGATTTAATATCTTTATGTTATGTTTTATTTGATTCTTTTGTATGTATTTCTATTACACCATGCTAGCATCTACATTCATATTATAAAGCATAATATTTGGTTTGTTTAGTTGAGTTGTAATTCAATATTGATCACTTTTATTATTGTTGTTGATCACTAGGGTTAGTGATTGAGAGAAAGTGAGAGGGGATTGTCATATTTAGAAGAGTCCTAGAAAGAGAGACACTAGGGTGAAATTAAGAAGAGGGAAATTATACAAGGGGATTGTTCATATAAGATACTTTATACTAATTCTATAGAAGAATGGATTTCATTTATGGAGTTGGAAGCCCTTTAGACATATGTGTGATTACACTAAACTGGGTTACCAATTCTCTTGTATTATTTTTTTTACTTTAATTCAATGTTATTATCTAATTAAGTTATATCTAGTTTAACAAGTTGGACACAATTTCCCAGATATCTGGTCCAACATTTGTCCCCTGAGGAACAAAATTACAATTTTGAAAATTCTAATACTCTTGCCTTGGATCTTGACACTCTTCTTCTTAGTGCAATTACATAACTAATATTTTGGAAAACTCGATACTCTTGATGGTGCAAAATTACAAAAATACCATTAATTGATTTTCTTGACATTCAAATATGAAATTACCTCTTTTCTTTTTGCCAGATGATTTTCCTTCTCTCTTAATGAGCTTAATAATAAACTTGAAAATCATTGATTCTCTCTTCCAATTTTTGATAAACTTTACACACACCTGCCTTAATTATTTCTGCTCAAGATCATACATCAATAATAAATAAGATCATAATCTTAATTTTATTTATGCAAAAAGTTTGTTATCTTCAAAACATCAAAAATATTTTTCCTCAACAAGAGAGGGAGAGAGAGAGAGAGAGGAAGGGAGAGAGAGATGAGAAAATTGAGGGTTAGGGTTAGGGATTTTTGTTTTTCTCTAAGCAATTTTAGAAAATTATTGATTATTAATTTTTTAACCTTTGGATCAATCTGATTTTTGGACACAACTTTTGTAAGACATGGTAATATGATTTCACCGTTCAGACCGTCGAAATAAGATCCAAGGAAGGAATATCGTGTTCGCACAACACTAGGTAATTGAGGGATTCTCTACTAGGTTTTGAAAGAAAACCTAATCATTATGAGATTCTATAGGGAAAGCCATTTGCATAGAGACCTTCCATGGCCGAATCTTATTCCTCGAATAACTCCTACGTCACCATCCCAAACTCAAGCATACAAAAAATCCTTTACACACACTCTTAAAATATTTGTGTCACATACTAATTTCTAAGTTTTCCAAGCCTTTCCTCAAAGGTAATCGTCTCTCAATCAAGATACTTGTAGAGGATTATAAAGTAGGACTGGAACATTTTAGGTAAATTTATGTAAGTTAATAATGCGCCTAAGAGAGAGGGGTGAATTAAGTGATGGTCAATTTTTGCCTTCTTTTTAAAGTTCTTCTTTTTCTAATAATTGTGATTTAAGCAATAAAGTGCAGAAAGTAAATGAATACCAGATGTATACTGATTCCCCTCACAGATCGAGCGTACTCCAGTCCATTTGCCAACACAGAAGAGATTTCACTATAGTTTAGAATAATTGCACAAGCCTAATCACACAAAAGGTGATGTCGTACTATCTAATCTATAGGGAGATCAAATGCTCTTAAAACATTTAAGATCTTCAACACAAAGTGCAAGAAGAACAATCCTCTTCAATGCAAACACTTGCTCCAACAATCCTGGAATGCAAGGTTAATCCTATACAAAATCTGATTTTTTTAAAGTATGATCAGTTCTTGAATAACACTATGGTTATCAAGATACTAAGACAAGATTTAATAGGAAGTTTCTAATCAGATCTAGTGCTCAATATTTTCTAAAACAATTATGAGTATGAAAGTTCTAAACAGTGTTTCACGCAATATGTAAATTCTCAAAGTTTTACAATACTTAAGAATTTTTAAAATTTTGAATAATACGTGTTATGTTATGATCAGAGTGAAAACAAATTTTATATATGAAATGCACCCTTTCATTACACCCTAAATGAGTAAAAAGATGCAACGGTTGGCCCAAGAGGTATCATCCAATAGCCAAGTAAAATAAAAAATATTTAAAATTTTCTTCAGCGGTAACCGGTTACCGTAGGGCTGTAACCGGTTACACATGTGCGATAACATGTATATTTTCAAACTTGCTTGCCTGTAACCGGTTACCACTGAACCAGAAATTTTATTTTATTTTTGAAAAGCCCTGTAACCGATTACTGTAACCCTGTAACTGGTTACCACTGAGTGAAAGTGTTAAAAAATTAATTTCTAAGTGATGGACATGCAATGTTTTACTCTTAAATGATCATGACACTTATGTAAAATATTTAGAGTATATTTTGAGCACTATATCATCTTAAAACCTCAAATTAAAACTTATACCTAACTTGTTAATGAATCTTCATAAATCTTCATCTTGAAAGTTCGTTGTACACATGTAAAAGACTTCAAAGAGTGATCTTGAAATATTATATAATCTTGAAATATTACATGATCTTGAATATCTTCTTTTCCACGACATTGATATTTCTTTGACTTTATGTATGGTGGATATGATCTTGAATATCTTCTTTTCCACATCCTTGATATTTCTTTGACTTTATGTATGGTGGTTTTCATCAAAACACTTTGATTGGAGTGCATGCAATCACATTCTCCCCCTTTTTGATGTAGACAACCAATTTGACATTTGTAGCTTGTGTATTAAGGTCTTTGTGTGTTACTTGTATATGTACCATAGTGATGTGCATCCTCCCCCTAAGTTGGATATCTCCCCCAAAATTTGTGTAGCCATTGAAGACTTGTTTTTCAAAGAGGAAGCTTTAAAATCTGGAAAAAGATTTCTGCATCACTAAACACAAGCACACAATGTCTTATTCCCCTATTGTCAATATCAAAAAGGATGGGGAAAAGACCATAATAAAACAGAATATAAAACATAAGTAAAATATAACATAATTTATAACAAAACACAAAGTGACTGCATACTTATAAACATATTGGACACTAGGTCTTTGAAGACATAAACGATACGGAAGGAAATACGATACAAAATGCAAAAGATAAAAACATTACATAGGAAAAACATAAACAACAAACAAAGGTACTAAGGTATTTAGAATTATTCATCATCACTATAAACCATAGAGTCCTCTTGAATTGGTGTTTGAAGGGCTGTCAATTCTGGACGAATGTCTCGAAATTCAGAAATCATGAAATTTTCCATTGAGCAAAGTTTGTGATAAATTATCTCATTTGATATTTCACCGTCATGTATGGGTGGTGGAGTATGTGCATCTTGATTGGAGGAAGTTCCTTTTTCTCTATGCTTGAACACTCCATTGTCATCTTTGAAAATGCCCATATTTTTGTTTGTCGCTGCAATCGAAATTTCACAATCTCTTGAACTCATTTTTGTTTCGGTTTCTCCTCAGAAGCTAACTTTTAAAAACTTGAGAATCTTGGTTATCCAATGAGAATATGGAAGTCCACCAGATAGATTTTTGAGATGCTCCATATAGCTCACGATTGAGCATGCCCAATTTATTTGATGATTATTTTTGATTGCAAACAAGACTTGCATCTTAACATCACTTATTTGAGAGTGATTTGAGTTCTTAGGGAGAAAAATGTAAGCAATAAATTAATGTAGCATACAGTCACTTATAGTGAGGTTGGAGGAATACAAAGTTAACCGACTTGTTATAGAACCGGTTACCATTTTCTTGTCCAAGATTAATTTTTTTGAGAGGCGAGTGATGCTATAGTAGTAGCGAGTACAATTGTAAGCATCAACACCGATAGTATACCCATGCTTGATGAGTAATACTTCACTAGGAACACCCAAGCATCTTCCAAATTGAGTGGTTGACATTAAGATATGCTTCCATTTTATCCATGAAGAAATAACACCGCCGGCACCAATTTGCATAGTTGCATAGAATTCACGAACCAAATTCGGGTAGTAAACTTCACATTCGGTGATGAGTTCACCTACTCCTTACCTAGCCAACATTGATGGAAAACTAAAATTCATTGAAGGGAAGGATTAGAGATTACCATATTTTACCGGAGTGATAAGGCAGAATCGAAATGCCAAGATTGGATCATGTTCCTCTTGATTTTGGGATTCTCCTTCAATTTCCTTTGACTTGCCTTTCTCCTTTCTTGATGGTCCCATGACAAAGGTTGGAGTTTTTCTTAGAGAGAAAGGGTTTAGGATGGTGAGATTTATGTAAGAGAGAGTGTTTATGTTGTGAGTTTTAAAGATGTAAGTATCAGTGAGTATTTATAGATAATTTTTTGAGGGTGTTACTCTTTTGCTGAAGTAAATATTGGAGGGAGTAATTTTTGGTAAGAGTAATTTTTGGTGGGAACTATTTAGGTGGGAAATAATTTTGGTCAAAGCGGAAAAAGTAATTGGAGGGAAATGATGCGGGAAATCATAAATGTCTTGACAAAACCAAACTTTTGAAAAACTTCACGCGGTAACCAGTTACAGGATATGGGTAATCGGTTACTGAAGGTGCCTGGAAAGTTAAAAATGCCTTTGTTTACGTGGTAACCGGTTACTGACTTAGGGTAATCGGTTACAGATAGTGAAAAAAATGGGAAAAAAACAGTACATAACAGTCCAGAACATATACCTATTTATTGTAACTTCTACCAAACATATCTAATAACATATTAACAAGTATATATGACATTAAAACATATAGATAAACATTATATAGAACCATTCAAAGTGAATGTAGGATGAAGAGAGATATACTTGGTAAGAATAATATAAAAGTTAATTAAAATAATACATGCACCTTTTATGTTTCAGAGATATAAATCATAGGTCATGTTCATTTAATATACCAAGTTCTCATTGAATCTTGAAGAATGAATCTTTTGCTAGAGGCTTAGTAAAGATGTCTACTAGTTAGTTGTGTGTATCAACAAATGAGATTTCTACGTCACCATTTTGCACATGATCCCGAAGAAAATGATGTCTTATATCAATATGCTTTGTTCGAGAGTGCACGACTGGATTCTTCGTGATGTTGATTGCACTTGTATTGTTACATTTTAGCGGGATGCATCCAAGATTAATTCCATAGTCGCGTAGTTGTTGTTTTAGCCATAGAATTTGGGCACAACAACTTTCAGCAACAATGTATTCCGCTTCAGCCGTGCTAAGAGCCACACAAGCTTGCTTCTTGCATGACCATGATACTAGTGTGTTCCCAAGAATATGACATGTGCCACTAGTGTTTTTTCTATTTGTTTTACATCCTGCATAATCTGCTTTAGAATAACCAAGTAACAAATTGTTGGGCGGTAAAGCGGCAAGCAACAAAAGTTTTGGAAATATTTATCCGGGAATTTATCGTGTCCACAAAGATTGGTTATTGAATTTTCGTTCGATAAATCGTTCGTTAATGAGTTTGGGGATAAATGGTTTTGTAAAGAAAATGTTATCAATAGAAAATAAATGTAAACAAAAGTAAAAACTAAGGAAGAACTTATCAAGCCTGCATATAATCTACTCATCACATACTTAAATCTATCGACCGATTACATTTAACCTAACAATACTCATCAATGTCACTACATATCACTCACAACCTAAGACATTTCTAACCCAAATTGAGAGACCGACTGTATTACTAAGGTAATGATCTCTCTACCCCCTCAACAACACAGAAGACAACTATGTAATTGCATCGACGATCTCTCAGTACAATACAACCACACAGAGGCATTAAGCTCTTATACCCAAGTAGATGTTAGCTCTAAATATATCTATAGAGTTAAGAAATTAACAAATAATCATCCTAGATAAGAATCTAAGTAGTATATGTCTATAACAACTCAAATCTATAGCACAAAGCAAAATTCTAGGACAACAATCAACAGAGATTAATAAAGCAAGTTTTATATAATGCCATGGGCGACAAATATACATGAGTTCAGAGTAAATACATGTACAAACTCAACACAAAAAGGATACACAAAGAGAAAGAGAAATGAACCACAAATCTATCGGTTTGTCAGTGCCGATTGATGAGAAATCCACCCCAGATCGTTTGTATGCAAGATTCAATGTTGTTTTCTAAGCTAATCCTATCAAAGAATGAAGTTTGATGGAGTTGGAGTCAGAAATACCCAAAGTCATACCTAAAAAAATATGTTTTTACCCTAAATACGCATTTCTGACTATCCAACGTCGCCCGACGACCAAAAAGCGTCGCCCAACGACCAAAATAACATTTTTTTCCATGCTTCAGCTTGCCTAGTGTCGCTCGGCGACCAAAAAGCATCGTCCAATGACGGATGACAGAAAGTTGAAAAACCAGCACAACATTCTGCATTGTTTTGGCCATAAATTTTGAACCGTAACTTCGATTTGCGCCTTGTCAGAAGCGCTGGAAAGCTTATTCAATGATCTATCTAAAAATTCCTAGATATCAATGCTTGGATACTTACAAAAATGAGATAAAATCAATTAAACTCAATGATATTTACACGATAACACAATAAATACAGTATAACGTAAATTATACTGAATATACACTAAACTTGAGGTTTATTGACAAAAAGCAAATGAATTAAGCCGATGAGTGCTAATTATTCACACTCAAATTAACAAAAATTTAGAAATCATCAAACTCTTCCCAACTTAAAACATTGTTTATCCTCAAACAAAGTCAAATAAACTTAAAGAAGCAAAAGACGATAACCAAAGAATCACGAATCAACAGGTTTTGAAAACAGAAAACAAATGCAATGGTTCAAATGAAAATCCGTACACACAAAGTAAACACTTACCACTAAACTACGACTATAACATAAACACGAAACAAATTCTAAATACAAAAATCATGCTAAACATTCTAAAACAGTACTACTTCACAAATGAATCACACCTAGCAAACACAATCATCAGTAGATGAAAAACATATAAAAAGGGGGTATTTTCACTCATCCAACAATCTTGCAATCAATAGACTAAATTATGCATTCATCCAAAAATTTACATTGAAAATATAAAAGCAAGAATCTCAAGGGCTTTTCAAGGTTGTAATGTGGCTTGGTTAACAAACAAGTGATAAGTCCTAAAGCTAATCGAAACAAAAAACTTGCCTAAACCTAAGGGAGTAATTACTTCCACAAAGTTTCAATTAATAGAATTTCAATAAAACTTCTTCTTCATCCCAAATGTCAAACCAACACACATCACTTATTCAACACAACATTATTCCATACTCTTTTTGTTTTTCTTTTTCAAAGATTTTCTATTTTTTTCCTTTCTTTTTCTATCACATTTTTTCATTTATTTTCTCACTTTTTTTCTTTTTCTTTTCAACCTCATACCAATCAACCAATAAATACACAATAATTTTTCTCCCCAACTTGAATTCAATCATACATTAAAGTAAATAATCCATACTTTCTAAAGCAAGGTAGAAATTCAAACCAAAACAATGGTTGAGGATTCAAGAAAACAACAAATCAACATCCATGCAAAAATGGAAACTAAACACTCATAGAAAAGCATTTAGCAAATATAACATGGATAATGACAAAAGGCTCAAAGGGGTTACAAGTGATCACACACTCACAAGGTGAATTGACTTATTTGGCCAAGGTAGTTGTGCTTAAAATGAAACAAAAAAATGCATTGATCATGTTCATGCTTTCATACAATCAACACAAACAAAAGATTAAGCATAATAAAATCCAGTTAAAACAAGAATTGTGGTCTCTAACATATGTGAACAATGGAAAGATACCTCACAAAAAGGATAGGAACTAAAGTGATTCACAAATGAACAAGTATACAAAAGAATGAATGACATAAAAATTGTAAAAAGTCTAAGTATCATGAATATGCTAAAGTGTAGAAAGCGATAAACACATACCTTGAACATGTACAAAACTTTAACAAAATCATTACCACGCATTCGCAAGTCAAAACGATCAAACTTAACAAATAACCTTAATATTCTACAAGTTACCATACCAAAACTTGAGTGCAAACAACAACAAAAGAATTAGAAAAATAATACTCCTATAAAATTTCAATGTACAAAATTTATGATATATACAACGAACAAAATTCCTCAATCTAAACACAACAAGCTTTCATAAAACACAAATTGACATAACAAAACAAATACAAATAACAATATGAAAACCAGGTGAAAATTAATTAACAAGTTGAAAAGTGAAGATTTGAAATTCAGAACATTTCCTTGTTTCAACTTGTTAAAGCACAAATTACCACACACATAAACAAATACAAACAAACATGCTTGTTTCACATCGTAAGCTCGATGCCTTTATTGTGTGAGCTAGTAACCTTCTCCCGTCATGCCATCGTATTGTCACACCGTACAAAACTAAAGAAAGTATCCTAACAATCACACAACAAACGTCACAAAAACGAGATAATTCACAACAATACGTGAAAACACATATATGCACAAATACCGTATACAAGTTAATGTACAATTTCTATACAACATATACATTAATTATAAAACTGAAAAATAAAAGAATTATCGCAATGCGAAATCAATAGAACCAATCCCTGACAAGGGAGCCATTTTATTGACAGTAGTGTAGCGGCAAGCAACAAAAGTTTTGGAAATATTTATCTGAGAATTTATCGTGTCCACAGAGATTGGTTATTGAATTACCATTCGACAAATCGTTCGTTAATGATTTTATGGATAAATGGTTTTGTAAAGAAAATGTTATCAATAGAAAATAAATGTAAACAAAAGTAAAAACTAAGGAAGAACTTATCAAGCCTTCATATAATCTACTCATCACAGACTTAAATCTATCGACCAATTACATAAAACCTAATAATAGTCATCAATGTCACTACATATCACTCACAACCTAAGTCATTTCTAACCCAAATTGAGAGACCGGATGTATCACCAAGGTAATGATCTCTCTACCTCCTCAACAATACGGAAGACAACTATGTAATTGCACTAACAATCTCTCATCACAACACAACCACACAGAGGCATTAAGCTCTTATACCCAAGTAGATGTTAGCTCTAAATTTATCTCTAGAATTAAGAAACTAATATATAATCATCCTAGATAAGAATCTAAGCAGTATATGTCTATAACAACTCACATCCCTAGCACAGAGCAAAAATCCAGGATGCCAATCAACAAAGATTAATAAAGCAAGTTTTATATAACACCATGGGCGACAAATATACATAACTTCAGAGTAAATACATGTATAAACTCAACACATAAAGAATACACAAAGAGGAAGAGAAATGAACCACAAATATACCGGTTTGTCAGCATCGGTTGATGAACAATCCACCCAGATAGTCCATATGCAAGCTTCAATGTTATTTTCTAAGCTAATCCTATTAAAGAATGAAGTTTGATAGAGTTGGGGTCAAAAATACCCAAAACCATACCCAAAAAATATGTTTTTACCTTTAAATACGCATTTCTGACTGTCCAGCATTGCCTGGTAACCAAAAAGCATCACCTAGCGACCAAAACAACATTTTTTCCATGCTTCAGCTCTCCTAGCGTCGCCCGGCGACCAAAAAGCACAGAAAGTTGAAAAACCAGCACAACATTCTACGCTGTTTCGGCCATAAAGTTTGAACCGTAACTCTGATTTTTGCCTGGTAGGAAGTGTTGGAAAGCTTATTCAATGCTCTATCTAACAATGCCTAGATATCAATGCTTGGATACCTACAAAATTTAAATGAAATCAATTAAACTCAATGATGTTTACACGATAACGCAACAAATACACTATAACATAAACTATATCGAATATACACTAAAGTTCAGGTTTATTGAAAAAAAGCAAATGAATTAAGCCGATGAGTGCTAATTATTCACACTCAAATTAACAACAATTTAGCGCTCATCATGAACACATACTGCCTTTAGCATACCATAAGTCGACGTTCGTAGTTTCCTTAAGATATTTCATAATACGTTTAACTGCAACAAGGTAAGACTCCTTTGGATTGGCTTGAAATCTAGCACAAACACATATGCTAAACATGATGTCGGGTCGACTTGATGTTAGGTATAATAGGGAGCCAAATCTAGCACAAATACATATGCTAAACATGTTGACACGTCTGTGGGGACACCAGCTTGCAACCGGAGTGAAGGTTTCTTCAAAATCAATTCATTCTTCATGATTGTATCCTTGTGCGACCAATCTTGCTTTGTTCCGAATAATTATACCATTTTCCTTAAGTTAATTTTTTAATACCAATCTAGTTCTAATTATATGTTTTTCGTTTGGTCTTGGTATTAGTTCCCAAACTTGACTTCTTTCAAATTGGTTTAATTCTTATTACATCGCAACCATCCAATGATCCTCCAACAAAGCTTCATCTATTTTGGAAGGTTCAATTTGATATACAAATTCCATGTGTAGATATGCATCTTGAAGATTGAGTCTTGTTGATACTCTTTTGCTAATATCACCGATAATATTGTCAATAGGGTGATCTCGATGAGTTATCTATTCTTTGGGTAGATCTTGTTGAGAAGTTTCTTCTATGAAAGAGTCTTGATTGTTATTTTGATTAGCCTTGGTAACATATTCTATTGGCATATCTAAAATATCATCATCATCATCATCACAAGAGACTATATCCTCTTTTGAGGGGTTAGTTTTATTGAAAGAAACATGCATAGATTCTTCTATAGTTAAAGTTCTTTTATTGTATATTCTATATGCTTTACTTGAAAGAGAGTAACCAAGGAATATACCTTCATCGAATTTATCATCAAACTTACCAAGATTGTCTTTTTCATTGTTGAGGACAAAGCACTTGCATCCAAAAATATGAAAGTGAGAAATATTTGGCTTTCTTCCTTTGAAGAGTTCATATGGAGTATTTTTCAGTATAGGTATAATAATAACTCGATTTCCAACATAACATGTCGTACTAACCGCATCCGCCCAAAAATATTTTGGTAGATTTGCATCACTAAACACTGTTCTTGCAAGTTCCACTAGAAACCGATTCTTTCTTTCAACTAGTCCATTTTGTTGTGAAGTCCTTGGTGTTGAAAAATTGTGAGAGATACCATGTTCTTCACAAAATTCTTTAAAAGGTGCATTTTGGAATTCTCCACCATGATCACTTCTTATGGATACAATTTTTAATGATTTTTCATTTTGAATTTGCTTTGCATACTTCTTAAATGCCTTAAAAGCATCACTTTTCTGCACAAGAAACAAAGTCCAAGAATATCTAGAAAAATTATCAACAATAACTAAAGCATATACATTACCTCTAAAGATTCTTGTTCTTTATGGACCAAATAAGTCCATATGCAACAATTGTAGTGGCCTTGTAGTAGACACCGCATTCTTAGATTTGAAAGTTGATCTAGTTTGTTTTCCCTTTTGACAAATTTTTTCTTTGGTAAGCCAATGACAATATCATGTTTGGTTAATTTATTTAAATGTCCCATATGTATATGGGTTGCCCTTTTATGCCATAACCATGATTCATTATTGTTTACCATAAGACATTTTACTTTCAAAGACAACTCATCTAAAGAATCATAAAAATATTTTTAACTCTTTTACCTTTGAGTTTTACCTCATTGGTTGTTTCGTCCATGATCAAACATTCATCTTTATTGAATTTGATTTTGAACCCTTTGGCACAAAGTTGGCTAATACTTAGAAGATTGTGCTTGAGTCCTTCAACATAAAGTAATTCTTCAATGGATGTGAAAGGTGGTGCACCAAATTTTCCAATGCCAAGAATTTTTCCTTTGGTATTATCTCCATAGGTGACATACCCCTTGGCTTTTAATGTTAGATGTGAAAATTTGTTAACATCTCCCTTCATATGCTTCGAACATCCACTATCGAGATACCATAGATTTTGAGTGGATTTCAAGCATACCTACAAAAACAAAAGAAATTATTTCTTGTTAGATACCCAAGTTGCCTTGGATCCTTCATAGTTAGTTCTTTTCATAACCCATACATAGTGTCCACTTTTCATACTAAAGTTTCTAACATAGCAAGCATTAAGTGTATGACCAAGACTACCACATTAAAAACAATTTGGAATAAAGTTTCTTTTGTATCTTTGAACTTGGTTTTTCTTAACAACTCTTTTCTTTTTCTTTTGATGAATATTCTTAATTTGCACATTGTTGGCTTTTTTGGTTTCGGATTGATTACTAGCCTTTACAAAAATGGTTTTGTTGGAACTTGATTTATTTTCTTTTGAATAACCATGTCCACTTTTGTCATTAGGATATCTTTGTTGGTTAAGCAATCCTTCCAAACCAATTTTACCTTTTTCATATCGTTCAATAACTCTTTTTAGTTAAACAATTTGAAAAGTATATGATTCACATTTTTTGCATACAAAATCTTGTTTTTCTTTAAGAAAAACTTGTTTTTGACATTCAAGATCCTTGTTCATAGTATCAATATTTTCTTGAAAAGAAATAAGTTCCTTTTCTTGTGTTGATATATTTTTATACAAGACTTTGCATTCTTTTAGAAGTTCATCAATTGCACCTTGAGCATTTTCATCATAAAGTGTAAAATTTGTACTACCCTATTCATTTTCATCTTCATCAGATTCATGAGTAGCCATCAATGCTAAATTTTCACATTCGTCATTCTCCGATTCAGATGATGTACTAACTTCATTTTCATCCCAATAGATGTAGGCTTTCTTGTATTTGGAGTCTTTCTTTCCTTTGTCTCCATCCTTCTTGGAGAGGTTTGGACAATCTGGTTTGATATGGCCTTGCTTTCCACATTCATAGCATGTAACATTTGATATGGAGGCTTCTTTATCTTTGCTCTTTGAGAACTTCTTCCTTTTGACAAATTTAGATTTACCAAAATTATTTTTAGGACCAAAGAATTTGCCTAACCTTTTTACAAGAAGCGTGAAATTTTCATCTTCTTTCAGATTTTCTTCAATAGCGACTTCCTTGGATTCCACCTTCAAAGAAATGCCTTTTGATTTCTTTACTTGATTTTCATTCTTAGCAAGTCTTCCAAGTTCCATCTCGTACTCTTGAAGTTTACCAAATAGAGTTGCGGATGACATATTGGATTATTTTTTCTTCTCCATAAAAGCTGTTAATTTATGTTGCCATTCTCTAGTTAAAGATCGAAGCACCTTTAGGTTGAGTTCGTCATTGGTGAGAGTTTTACCAAGATCTTTTAAATGATTTGCCCAATGAACAAATCTTTTCTGCATATTAAGAATATATTCCCTGGGTTCCATTCTAAACATCTCGAACTCTTGACTCAATGTATTCAATCTTGATCTTTTGACTTCGACTGTTCCATCGTGTGTTTCAACCAAAGCATCCCAAATTTCCTTTGTCGTTGTGCATGTCGAAACACGAAAGAATTCATCCAATCAAAGTGCACCTTGAATAATATTAATTGCTTTCTTATCATAAAGGACCTTTTTCTTATCATCATCATCCCATGATGTTTTAGGCTTTGATGTTCCAACACCATTGGCAACACATACCGGAGTAAACTGACCATTTTGGACAGCATCCCATATTTCTTCTCCTTGTTCTTCTAGATGAGCTTTCATGCGAATTTTCCAAAAGTCAAAGTATTCACCACAAAACAAAGGAGGCTTATTGTTACTACTACCATCTTTGAAATTTGGTTGTGCGGAAGCCATTCAGGATCGTAAATGAATAAGTTACCTTAACTTGCTCTGATGCCAAATGTAAGTTAATAATGCGCCTAAGAGGGGGTGAATTAGGTGATGGTTAATTTTATCCTTCTTTTTAAAGTTTTTATTTTTATGATTATGGTGATGAAAGCAATAAAGTTCAGAAAGTAAATGAGCACCATAAGTATACTAGTTCCCCTCACAGATCGAGAGTACTCCAGTCCTCTTGCCAACACGAAGAGATTTCACTATAGTTTAGAATGATTGTTCAAGCCTAATCACACCAAAGGTGATGCCTTACTATTTAATCTATAGGGAGATAAAAGGCTCTTAAAACCTTTAAGATCTTCAACACTAAGTGCAAGAAGAACAATCCTCTTCAATGCATACATTTTCTCCAACAATCCTGGAATGCAAGGTTAAACTTATACAATATCTGATTTTTTTCAAAGTATGATCAATTCTTGAATAACACTATGGTTATCAAGATACTAAGACAAGATTTAATAGGAAATTTATAGTCAGTTCTAGTGCTCAATATTTGCTGAAACAATGATGAGTATGAAAGTTCTAAACAATGTTTCATGCAATATGTAAATTCTCAAAGTTTTACAACACTTAAGAATTTTTGAAATTTTGAATAATATGTGTTATGTTATGATCAGAGTGAAAATGAATTTTATATATGAAATGCACCCTTTCATTACACTCTAAATGATTAAAAAGATGCAATGGTTAGACCCTAAGAGGTACCATCCAATAGCCAAGTAAAACATAAAATATTTGAATTTTTCTTCAACGGTAACCGGTTACCGTAGGGATGTAACCAGTCATGTGCGATAACATGTATATTTTCAAATTTGCATGCTTGTAACCGGTTACCCAAAAGCTGTAACCGGTTACCACAAAACCAGCAATTTCATTTTATTTTTGCAAAGCCCTGTAACCGGTTACTATAACCCTGTAATTGATTACCACTGAGTGAAAGTGATTAAAAATTAATTTCTAAGTGATGGACATGCAATGTTTTACTCTTAAATGATCATGACACTTATGTAAAATGTTTAGAGTATATTTTGAACACTATATCATCTTAAAACCTCAAATTAAAACTTGTACCTAACTTGTTGATGAATCTTCATAAATCTTCATCTTGAACGTTGATTGTACTCATGTAGAAGACTTCAAAGAGTGATCTTGAAATATTATATGATCTTGAATATATTCTTTTCCATAACCTTTATGTTTCTTTGACTTTATGTATGGTGGATATGATCTTGAATATCTTCTTTTCCACAACCTTGATATTTTTTTGACTTTATATATGGTGGTCTTCATCAAAACACTTTGATTGGAGTGCATGCAATCACAATCTATATAGGAAATTGAACACTAATAAAGATAACATTTCATTGAAGGAATCATAATTATATGAAAATCTCATAAAGTTATGGAATCCAATTAGTAATTGGAATTTAACTCCTTTAGGATGTAGATATTTTGAATTTTTATTCAAATCAAATGAGGATCTCAACAGAATTTGGAGTGTATCAATATGGAATATTAATTCCTTGCTCCTGCATTTGTCTGTGTGGACGCCAAATTTTAGACCTAGAAATTTGAAGATTATACATGTTGAAGCGTGGATGAGGATGCATAGTTTTCCATTTGAGTATTGGCAACCAACTAATTTATTTGCAATTGCTTTTGGTATTGGCACTCCTTTATCAATCGATGAACTTATAAGAAAAAATAACTTTAGGGAATTTTGCGCATATGTATATAGATATTAATACATCAGATACTCTTCATAATCGTGCTTTTATAGAATGAGCAGTTTATGTGTTTTTTGTTATATTGGAATATGAGAGCGTACGTGTTTTTGTGAAAACTATGTGTGTGTGTGTGTGTGTGTGTGTGTGTGTGTGTGTGTGTGTGTGTGTGTGTGTGTGTGTGTGTGTGTGTGTGTGTGTGTGTGTGTGTGTGTGTGTGTGTGTGTGTGTGTGTGTGTGTGTTTGTGTGTGTGTTTGTGTGTGTGTGTGTGTGTTGGTCATAGAATTGATAAATGTTGAAACTTAAAAGGCAAGAAAGTTGAAAAACCACTAATTAAACACGCCTAAAAAGTCCAAACATGCTATAGTAGTTAATGATAGTATGAATAAGATAGAGAATGAAGAATATGTAAATGTCATGGTAAATGACATAGTGAATGATGACTATGTATATTTTGAATAAGGAAGAAAATCATACTCTTGAGAATAACATAGAGAATAATGACTTTGTTATGCTCATTTAGCTAGAGAGTAAGGTTAATGCTAATGAGGAACATTAATCAAAACACAAGCTCTAAATGAAGAAGAAATAGCAGTAGAGTCTGCTAAGGAATTTGAATGAGAATTTGATTATTGAGAAAGAGATTGATGATGATAGAAAGAAGCAACATGGTCCTAATCTTATGGTTATGGAAAATAGTGGTAAGAATTTGGTGAGAGATCTTTGTGATGATTTTCATTTGGAGGAGAATAATAACATTTGGAGTGATGAAGAGAATCCTTTTGAGACACACCAGGAAGAATTTACTACAGTCAAGAATGATAATGAGAAATATGTTAATCCAAGTCACTATCAAAGGCTGATTGGATCCTTGCATTACTTGTGCCATACACGGTTGTATTTGACATTTAGTTTCGGTATTGTGAGCAAATTCATGGCGTGATCGAATGTGTCTCCTTTGAAAGCAGACAAGAGGTTTCTAATATACGTCAAATGATCGATTGGCTTCATATTTCTCTTTCCCGCAATGGATAAGGGCGGAAAATGGAATTAACTTAGATTTACCAATTCCAATTGGTGCAAAGATAAGATGATAGAAATTCTACAGCTGGATACATCTTTATGTTCAAAAAAACACCAATGTTATGGTGTTCGAAGAAGGAACTGGTAATGGTGCTCTCTTCTTGTGAGGTCAAGTACATTGCAGCTTCGTTGTATGTATGTCAAGATGTATGGCTGGTGAATTTGTTGAGGGAGCCGAATAGAAAAGAGGGTGATGATGTAATGCTCATGGTTGATAATGCTTCAGCTATAAACCTTGCTAAGAATTCCATTGCACATAGGAGAAGCAAGTATATTGATATGACTACTTGAGAGAACTTGTTAGTGAAGGAAGATTGAGATTGGTGTATTGAGGAAGTGAAGACTAAGTGATCAATTTGTTGACAAAAGGAGTCACGATTGAACTGTTCAAGATATTGAAGAAGCTAATGAACATGGTAGACTTGAAGCACAAGAATTAAGGTAGTATGCTAAGAGAAAAAATGTAATTCACGTGCATGTAAACAATAGACATATAAGTGTAACCGGTTACACCCATTGTATTTGTCAAATAGAAGATAAGTGTAACATGTTAACGTGATATGTCATCCAGTTAATTGTGGAATATTTTTTGAGACAATGCACTACGCTAAAAATAAGTTTTAGCAGCACACATACGAAAGCGCTTTTAGGAAAAAGCGCTGATGTAGGTTTTAAAAAAAATTCGCTTAAAAAAAGCGCTTTCAAAGGGTGCCTTAAGAAAGCGCTTTTCAAAAGTGCTGCTAAAGGTCACCCTTAGAAAGCACTTTTTGAGAAGCGCTGCTAAAGGGTGCCTTTCAAAGGGTACCTTAAGAAAATGCTTTTCAAAAGCGCTGCTAAAGGTTAGCCTTAGAAAGCGCTTTTACAAAGCGCTGCTAAAGCTGACCTTTAGAAAGCGCTTTTAAAAGCGCTGCTATAGGATATGCTACGAAAGCGCTTTTACATTAAAAAGCGCTGTTATATGTGACCTTTAGAAAGCGCTTTTAAAAGTGCTTTCGTAGGTAGTTTTATAATAATTATCAAAAATTCGTATCATCATTTTTCTATTGTTCTTCACGAAATCATCAAAGCCCTAAACTAGAGCTCTGCCGCCGTTAGCATCTACGAGCAGATTTTCGTCACGATCACCACTTGCCACCGTCTTCTTGTTCAGGACCTCTACCTTTGTTCATCGGGACCTCTGCCTATGTCTTCTTGTTCAGGACCACTGGGGGCAGTTTCAGGACTCCCTCATCTGGACCTCCGACTCCGTTCATCAATACTCTTTCATCAGAACAACGACCACCACTTGCCACAGGAGAAACACAAGGTGAAATCATAAAGTTTGCTGCATCAGAAATCACAACAATATACAACACAAAGTTACACAACTCAACTCTAGGTATTTTAATTTCTAGTATAGTTTTGTATGAATAAATTGTTCTATGCTTGCTTTGATTCTAATTTCTAGAATAGTTTTGTATGAATAAAGATGTGACTATCTTCTAATAATTCTTAGAAACTGTTACATATTTGAACTGACAACTCATCTTAATTTTCAACTTATTTGTGTGGCTACTGGCTAATACCTCACATATTATGAATATAGATTATTTTTACAACTTCTATGGAATAAATATTAGTAGAAAACAACACATTTTCATGTGCTTTTTATTTTATCAAACATCATTTATATTAACAAGTTGTGCATTGGTAAAACAAGCTAAGATAGAAATAATAGAGAGCGTAACAAAATATTTAATAAAGGTAGCCATATATATATATATATATATTGTTAATTCTATTAATATATTGTTTTTTTGTGTGCTTTTTATGATTGATTTTGAGCAATGATAGTTTCTTGTTTATGGTTTCTTGTGTTATACTTGTGTACTAAAGTAGTTGATAGAATAAAATGAATTTAGTGAAAAGTATTGAGTATTGATTTTGTTATATGGTTGTGCAAGAGCAAGTGCAAGTTTTGAGTATTGGTTTTGTTTTCTAATTTATCATTTAGCTCAGATTGACTCAGAAACCGTAAACCATGGATAAGACATGGATGTATTCCAATCGATTGTCGAAAGAGTACGAGAACAGGGTACGCGCACGCTGAAGACCCCGGTCGAATGACATGTCCTTGTTTGTGTTGCTGTTATGGGAATCGGGTTGACGCGGTTCAGTTGGCGTCGCATTTAATACGGTATGGAATTGATAGAAGTTATACATGTTGGAATATGCATGGTGAGAAAAGTGACGGGAATGATGAATCGGGGGATAATAGGACGTATGCTTCAAACGAAAATGGCACAGATACATACGATTATGATCGAGTTGAAGAGATTGCAGAAGCGCTTGAAGAAGATCTTAATGATTGTCCCAAAATGTTCGAGAGCTTGGTAAGCGATGCAGAGAAACCGTTGTATAATGGTTGTACAAAATTCACAAGATTGTCTGCGGTATTAAAGTTGTACAACTTAAAGGCGGGCAATGGATGGTGTAACACCCTCTAAAAACCCCGAATAAATTTCGCAAATAATTAAAATCATATTTTCAGAGTACATGTACTAACGAGGATGCTACAATTCTCTTTTAATAAAACAACAAATTCCTGTCATGCATAACGTAGTAGTAACTCATACATGTTTACACAGCGGAATAATTTAATTAATAAAATCAATGTTATAATATTTTCCAAAATCATCAGGGATTAACACCTGGAAAATGTCAACATCATATTATAACAAAACATGAGGAATTAAACGAGTCTGACTAAAACAGCTCGACAAAACAGACGTTCCCGGAGTTACAACTACCAGAGCATGACCCGGACAATACTAAAACGAAAATAAACTAGAAACGACAAGCCTTCGCCAAACACCTGAACGAAGCTCCTCAATCTGAAATATTCAACAGTAAGGGTGAGCATCTCAATTATACATTTGATTATACGTTCATAACAATCAATTCAGGAAACCATAAGCATCACCCAACAATTAGCATATTTCATAGTTTACAAAAATCTTTACAATTCGTATACCCATAATATATTATTTTTCATATTTGCAATTAACATCAAACATCGTCAACAATTTAGCAACCATACGTGCCTACAAACAATCAAATACAACATTGGAAAAATAATCCATTCATGTTATATTCAAGGTAATGCAACACACCCATGCATGTGGTACCACTTCACCGCCCCATTAAATCTCGGGTCACGGATAACTCACCGTTTCATTATATCGCGGACACGGCTACCACCTCAACGTTCCATTAAATCGCGGACACGTATATTGGCCACCATGTTAATTCCACACAATGGGAATTAACAAATGCAACATGATATGTAAAGTATGTAACACTCAGCATACTATGAACATCAATCTACATATCATGCAACATCAACAACATCAATTATAACAGGATATGGATAGCATGTAATCACTCAGCATACTATTTAAACATCAATCATATCAAGTTATATCGTAATTCATGCTTGATAACATTATCCAAAAGCATGACAATAAAAATCCACAATCAAGTACTGAAAACAAAGTTCAGAAAAATCAACACAGTAGCATCAACACGGGTGCCCGTGTTGTGCAACACGGCCCGTGTTGTAACATATCCAAAAAAACACATTTTTTTCTCATTACAGGGGACCAACACGGGTACCCGTGTTGTGCAACACGGCCCGTGTTGTAACGTGTCCAGAAAAACACATTACTTTACCAACACAGAAGAGCAACACGGGTGCCCGTGTTGTGCAACACGGCCCGTGTTGCTGAGCGTGTACAGAATTTTCCTGTACCTGCAGCAGCTCAGAACAGCAGCCAAACGCGGAAAAATGCCAGCTAAACGCGCATTTCGGTGCCTAACGACATCGAGTTTGTATAATTCAAAACAACACCTCAATTTCCTAATTACCAACAATCATTATAGTAACCTTAGAAGTGATTAGTCGTTCATTTTGGGGAAATCTGCTAACATTGGGGTTATCCCTATAACTTCTAAGGTAAATTCATGATCATGCAGATATACTCCCAATCCACCATTTGGAACCTAAAATTCCTAATCGATTCATAAAAATTGGGAACCTAAACCTCCTTTAACAAAGTTCAATCCTAAGGGTATCGATCCCTAATAACATCTAACGATTGGGGTTTTTCCCTACAATTACCCAAATCAACCGTACATAAACCCATAAACAAAGGTAAATCGAGTAATAGCCCCCCTTACCTTATCAATTAGCAGCTTTGAACTTTTTGAGCGATGGTCTTCGTTCTTCGTACCTTCAGAGCTATGCTTCCCAAAATCCCAACTTCTGTGTTATCGTGAATAATGAGAAAAATAACTTGAGTTCCAAAACATATCTTTACTTCTTTTGCACCCCCACTCTTTACTAACAACATCCAAGCCCAATAACTTAAAAACTCAGCATTTTCTTATTTCTTTTATTTTCCTCCATATTTCAAAATAAATAATTCCTTTTTATTTTATTAATTCTAATAAAATAATTTTCCAAATTTAAATAAATCAAAAAATTGAAACTGGGGTGTTACAACTCTCCCCCACTAAAAGAGTTTTCGTCCTCGGAAACATACCTTAGACGAACAGTTCCGGATAAGCCTCTTTCATCTGGCTCTCCAGCTCCCAAGTGATATTTCCATCTGCTGGACCTCCCCAAGCAACCTTCACTAATGCTATCTCTTTACCTCTTAACTGTTTCACTTCCCGATCTTCTATCCTCATAGGCAATGTTTCTACTGTCAGGTTATCTCTCACCTGTACATCATCTATTTGGATTACATGAGATGGGTCTGGAATGTATCTCCTCAACTGAGAAACATGAAAAACATCGTGCAAATTCGCAAGTCTCGGAGGTAAAGCAATACGATAAGCAACTTCTCCAACTTTTTCCGTAATCTGAAACGGACCAATAAAACGCGGAGTCAACTTCTTAGATTTCAATGCTCGACCAATACCCGTCATCGGAGTAACTCTCATAAACACATGATCTCCAGCACTGAATTCTAAATTCTTTCTCCTCTTATCATGATAACTTTTCTGACGACTCTGAGAAGCTCTCATCTTCTCTTGAATCAATTTGATCTTTTCAGTAGTCTGCTGAACAATCTCTGGCCCAATTACCAAACTCTCTCCAGATTCATACCAACACAAAGGCGTTCTACACCATCTACCATACAATGCCTCAAACGGAGCCATACCAATACTCGAATGGTAACTATTGTTATAAGTAAATTCAATCAATGGCAAATAGCTATCCCAAGCTCCACCCTTCTCTAAAACACAAGCACGCAATAAATCTTCTAACGATTGACTCGTCCTCTCCGTCTGTCCATCAGTCTGAGGATGGTAAGCTGAACTCAACCTCAATTTAGTACCCAAAGCCTTCTGCAATCCTTCCCAAAATTTCGAAGTGAATCTCGGATCTCTATCTGACACAATACTAGAAGGAACTCCATGCAAACTCACTATTTTCTCAATATATAATTGTGCCAATCTCTCCATTGAGTAATCCATTCGCACCGGTATAAAATGAGCAGACTTAGTCAACCTATCCACAACGACCCATATTGCTTCATAATTCATAGGAGTCCTCGGCAACCCAGATACAAAATCCATAGAAATACTATCCCACTTCCATTCTGGAATAAACATTGGTTGCATAAATCCAGACGGCTTCTGATGTTCAATCTTCGATTTCTGACAGATCAAACATGCATACACAAATTCAGCTATTTCCTTTTTCATTCCCGGCCACCAAAACAATTTCTTCAAATCATGATACATTTTCGTGGCACCCGGATGAATACTCATCCCACTGCGATGTCCTTCCTCTAATATACTCTTCTTGATTTCTGCGACATCAGGAACACAAACTCTATCGCCAAATCTCATAACATCATTTTCATCAATTCTAAACTCACCACCTTGACCTTGGTTGATCAATGTCAATTTATTAACCAAATTAACATCAGATTTCTGCCCGATCCTGATCTCTTCTAGAATACCACTAGTAAGTTTCAACATACCCAAACGAACACACTTCGGAGTACTTTCACAAATTAAACTCAAATCTCGGAACTGTTCAATTAAATCCAATTCACGAACCATCATCATAGACATATGCAAGGATTTCCTGCTCAAAGCATCTGCAACCACATTTGCCTTACCAGGATGGTAATTCAAACCAAAATCATAATCTTTGAGAAATTCCAACCACCTTCTTTGCCTCATATTGAGCTCTTTCTGATCGAAAAGATACTTCAAACTCTTATGATCACTATACACTTCAAATCTCGAACCATACAGATAATGTCTCCACAATTTCAAGACAAACACAACTGCTGCCAACTCTAAGTCATGAGTAGGATAGTTCCTTTCATGAACCTTCAACTGTCTCGAAGCATACGCAACTACCTGTTGATTCTGCATTAAAACACCTCCTAGACCCAACAGAGATGCATCACAATAGACCACAAAAGATTCCACCAGATTCGGCAAAATCAGAATAGGAGCACTAGTCAATCTCCGCTTCAATTCTTGGAAACCTTTCTCACAATTAGAATCCCAAATAAACGCTTGTCCTTTTCGAGTCAACTTCGTCAAAGGCAATGCTAACTTTGAGAATCCTTCGATAAACTTTCTGTAATAACCTGCAAGACCAAGAAAACTTCTGATTTCAGAAACAGTCTTCGGTGCTTCCCACTGGGATACTGCTTCTACCTTTGTAGGATCCACTGCAATCCCATTCTTAGAAATCACGTGTCCAAGAAAACTAACTTCATTCAGCCAGAACTCACATTTGGACAACTTAGCATACAACTTCTTATCTTTCAACAACTCTAACACAATTCTGAGATGTTCCGCATGCTCTTTGTCATTCTTGGAATAAATCAGAATGTCATCAATAAAAACCACAGCAAACTTATCCAGATACGGATGAAAAATCCTGTTCATATATTCCATGAAAACACCAGGTGCATTAGTAACCCCGAACGGCATAACAGAATATTCATAATGCCCATACCTCGTTCGAAAAGCAGTCTTTTGAATATCTTCCGCTTTCACACGAATCTGATGATATCCAGATCTCAAGTCAATCTTACTGAATACACTGGCTCCAATTAGCTGATCCATTAAATCATCAATCCTCGGTAATGGATACCGATTCTTAATGGTTACTTTGTTCAATTGCCTGTAATCGACACACAGTCTCATAGAACCTTCTTTCTTCTTAACCAACAATACCGGAGCACCCCAAGGCGAAACACTTGGACGAATAAACTTCTTCTCCAGTAAATCTTCCAACTGACTCTTCAATTCAGCCAACTCAGACGCAGACATACGATATGGCGCCATCGACACCGGTCTCGTACCAGGAATCAAATCTATAGAAAATTCCACTTCTCTCTCAGGAGGTAACTCACCAACATCATCAGGAAAGACTTCTGGAAAATCACACACCACTGGCAATTCACCACTCCTGACCTTTCCTGTTGCATCTAACGAAGCAAGTAACATAAACACATTAGCACCGTCTTCCATTGCTTCTTGTACCTGCCTAGCAGTCATAGTCAAATTCTCGACACCAACTGCTTCAGGAAAAATCACCGTCTTAGCAAAGCAGTTCAGATGAACCCGGTTGAATTCCAACCAGTTCATCCCAAGGATAATATCAATTTGTTCAAGCGGTAGGCACACTAAATCCATACCGAAACCTCTACCAAAAATCTCAATAGGACAATTCCTACATACAAGTGAAGTTGTCACTGAACCCGATGCAGGAGTATCAACAACCATGCTACCTCGCATACCAGATATGTCCAGTTTCAACCTCTCAGCACAATCCAACGAAATGAAAGAATGAGTTGCACCAGTATCAATAATTGCAACTAAAGGTGTGCCATGAATAAAACACGTACCTTTAATCAATCGATCCTCTGGAGTAGTCTCAGATCCAGACAGAGCGAACACTTTTCCACCTGATTGATCCTTCCTAGGCTTAGGACACTGCGGACGAATGTGACCTTCTTCGCCACAATTGTAACAAGTAACAGACTTCCCTTTGCAATCAATAGACAAATGACCAGCCTTTCCACATTTATAGCACTTCTTCTCATCACTCTTGCAATCTCGAATGTGATGACCAGACTCACCACACCTGTAGCATCTGATAGGAGCCTTAGAATCTCCCCCACTAGGCCTTTTCCATCCACCTGATTTCTGGTTATCTCTACCATATGGCTTGCCACGGTCCATATGTTGCTTTCCTCTTTTATCAACAGCCCCACGAGAGTGAGACGACCTATTCTTGGTAATATCTTCTTCCAAGATTCTGCTACAATCCACCAGATCAGAAAATCTACGAATACGCTGGTACCTGATTCCCTGCTTAATCTCATCTCGGAGACCATTCTCAAATTTGATACATTTAGAGAATTCTCCAGCCTCATCATTGTTGTAGTGTGCATAATACTTTGCCAGCTCAGTGAACTTAGTAGCATACTCACTAACAGTCAGATTGCCCTGCTTAAGCTCCAAAAACTCAATTTCCTTTCTTCCCCGAACATCTTCAGGAAAGTACCTCCTCAGAAAAGCTCTTCTGAAGTCAGCCCAAGTCAGTGCCTCTCCATCTCGAACCATTTCAGTCCTTGTGGCAACCCACCAGTCGTCGGCTTCTTCTGCTAACATATGCGTACCATATCTGACTCTCAGATCTTCAGCACAATCAATCACACGGAAAATCCTTTCGATTTCCTTCAGCCACTTCTGAGCACCTTCAGGGTCATGTGTACCTTTGAACAACGGAGGATTGTTCCTTTGGAAATTTCCCAATTGCCTATCAGCACCAATCACGCCTCCGGTTGGGTTTCCAGCAAGTACACCAGCTAACATCCCCAAAGCCTCAGCTAGTGCAGCATCATTTCGTCCGTTACCTCTTCCAGCCATATTCCTGAGAATCAAAACATACTCTTCATTAGAATACAGTATCGACAGTGTTACCTTACACTAATCGCATACAAAAGGGATGACTAACTCAAGACTCAGGTCGCAACGACCGACTATGCTCTGATACCACTATTGTAACACCCTCTAAAAACCCCGAATAAATTTCGCAAATAATTAAAATCATATTTTCAGAGTACATGTACTAACGAGGATGCTACAATTCTCTTTTAATAAAACAACAAATTCCTGTCATGCATAACGTAGTAGTAACTCATACATGTTTACACAGCGGAATAATTTAATTAATAAAATCAATGTTATAATATTTTCCAAAATCATCAGGGATTAACACCTGGAAAATGTCAACATCATATTATAACAAAACATGAGGAATTAAACGAGTCTGACTAAAACAGCTCGACAAAACAGACGTTCCCGGAGTTACAACTACCAGAGCATGACCCGGACAATACTAAAACGAAAATAAACTAGAAACGACAAGCCTTCGCCAAGCACCTGAACGAAGCTCCTCAATCTGAAATATTCAACAGTAAGGGTGAGCATCTCAATTATACATTTGATTATACGTTCATAACAATCAATTCAGGAAACCATAAGCATCACCCAACAATTAGCATATTTCATAGTTTACAAAAATCTTTACAATTCGTATACCCATAATATATTATTTTTCATATTTGCAATTAACATCAAACATCGTCAACAATTTAGCAACCATACGTGCCTACAAACAATCAAATACAACATTGGAAAAATCATCCATTCATGTTATATTCAAGGTAATGCAACACACCCATGCATGTGGTACCACTTCACCGCCCCATTAAATCTCGGGTCACGGATAACTCACCGTTCCATTATATCGCAGACACGGCTACCACCTCAACGTTCCATTAAATCGCGGACACGTATATTGGCCACCATGTTAATTCCACACAATGGGAATTAACAAATGCAACATGATATGTAAAGTATGTAACACTCAGCATACTATGAACATCAATCTACATATCATGCAACATCAACAACATCAATTATAACAGGATATGGATAGCATGTAATCACTCAGCATACTATTTAAACATCAATCATATCAAGTTATATCGTAATTCATGCTTGATAACATTATCCAAAAGCATGACAATAAAAATCCACAATCAAGTACTGAAAACAAAGTTCAGAAAAATCAACACAGTAGCATCAACACGGGTGCCCGTGTTGTGCAACACGGCCCGTGTTGTAACATATCCAAAAAAACACATTTTTTTCTCATTACAGGGGACCAACACGGGTACCCGTGTTGTGCAACACGGCCCGTGTTGTAATGTGTCCAGAAAAACACATTACTTTACCAACACAGAAGAGCAACACGGGTGCCCGTGTTGTGCAACACGGCCCATGTTGCTGAGCGCGTACAGAATTTTCCTGTACCTGCAGCAGCTCAGAACAGCAGCCAAACGCGGAAAAATGCCAGCTAAACGCGCATTTCGGTGCCTAACGACATCGAGTTTGTATAATTCAAAACAACACCTCAATTTCCTAATTACCAACAATCATTATAGTAACCTTAGAAGTGATTAGTCGTTCATTTTGGGGAAATCTGCTAACATTGGGGTTATCCCTATAACTTCTAAGGTAAATTCATGATCATGCAGATATACTCCCAATCCACCATTTGGAACCTAAAATTCCTAATCGATTCATAAAAATTGGGAACCTAAACCTCCTTTAACAAAGTTCAATCCTAAGGGTATCGATCCCTAATAACATCTAACGATTGGGGTTTTTCCCTACGATTACCCAAATCAACCGTACATAAACCCATAAACAAAGGTAAATCGAGTAATAGCCCCCCTTACCTTATCAATTAGCAGCTTTGAACTTTTTGAGCGATGGTCTTCGTTCTTCGTACCTTCAGAGCTCTGCTTCCCAAAATCCCAACTTCTGTGTTATCGTGAATAATGAGAAAAATAACTTGAGTTCCAAAACATATCTTTACTTCTTTTGCACCCCCAGTCTTTACTAACAACATCCAAGCCCAATAACTTAAAAACTCAGCATTTTCTTATTTCTTTTATTTTCCTCCATATTTCAAAATAAATAATTCCTTTTTATTTTATTAGTTCTAATAAAATAATTTTCCAAATTTAAATAAATCAAAAAATTGAAACTGGGGTGTTACAGATGGTCGGATAAAAGTTTCACAGAGTTATTAGCCCTTATGAAAGATATGCTACCAGAGGACAATGTTCTCCCCAATCGAACGTATGAGGCCAAAAAGATGTTGTACTCTATTGGCATGAGCTATGACAAGATACATGCCTGTCCAAAAGATTGCGTTTTGTTTCGAAACGAGTATGCATCGTTAAATGAGTGTCCTAAATGCGGTTCCCCTTGATATAAGAAAAAGTTGTCTCCGGCAAAAGTCTTATGGTATTTTCCTATAATTCCGAGATTTAGATGGATGTATCATAGTGAAACCGATTCAAGACACTTAACTTGGCATGCAGATGAAAGAATTGTTGATAGAAAGTTTTGACATCCGGCAGATTCACCACAGTGGATGAAAATTGATAATGACTATCCTGAATTTGGAAAAGAAGCAAGAAACCTTCGCTTGGCATTGTCTACTGATGGAATGAACCCACACGGTATTCAAAGTATCTCGCATAGCACATGGCATGTGATTCTTATGATTTATAACCTACCTCCGTGGCTATGTATGAAGTGTAAGTACATGATGTTATCTATGTTAATTTCTGGGCCTAAACAACCAGGAAATGACATAGACGCATATTTGGAACCTTTAATCGAAGATTTGAAGATTTTGTGGGAGAACGGTGTGGAGGTTTATGATGGGTATAGGAAAGAAAGTTTCAACTTGAGGGCGATGTTGTTTGGAACAATTAACGATTTTCCAGCCTACGGAAATCTATCCGGGTATAGCATTAAAGGTGAAAAAGCGTGTCCTATCTGTGAAGATGGAACCGATACGATGCGATTGAAACTTTGTCAGAAGAATGTCTTTTTCGGTCATCGTAGATTCTTAAATTCTAAACATCAATATCGTGGATGGAGAAAAGCGTTCACTGGAGATACCGAACAACGTAGAGCTCCGCTTGGATTGACAGGTGATCAATTATTTGAAAAGGTGAAAGATATGAGTATTCAGTTTGGCAAGCCTTTTGCACATAAAGTTGTTACAGGTGGGTGGAAGAAGAGGTCGATTTTTTTTGAATTGCTATATTGGAAATCTTTGTACGTAAGACATTTTCTTGATGTTATGCATATTGAAAAAAATGTATTTGACAGTGTTATTGGTACGTTACTCAATATAAAAGGGAAGTCTAAGGATGGTCTTATAGCAAGGGAGGACATGGTAGAGATGGGAATAAGAACTGAATTGGGACCCGTGAAAAAAGGAACACGAACATATCTACCACCTGCTGTTTACACTCTATCCAGAAAGGAGAAAAAAATATTGTGTAAGTTCCTAAGTGAGGTTAAAGTTCCAGAAGGCTACTCATCAGATATTAGAAGACTTGTGTCTATGCAAGACCTCAAGTTAAAGAGTTTAAAGACGCATGATTTCCATGTTATAATGGAACATTTTCTACCGATAGGTATACGTTCTATTCTTCCAGAAAAAGTAAGAAGCGCAATAACTAAACTGTGTTTTTTCTTCAAGTCAATTTGCAGCAAGGTGATCGATCCTGAGATCTTACTAACATTGCAAAAAGAAATAGTTGTTACTTTGTGTGATCTTGAAATGTATTTCCCTCCCTCGTTTTTTGACATAATGGTTCATCTTGTCGTTCATCTTGTCAAAGAGACACAACTGTGCGGACCAGCTTATATGAGATGGATGTACCCTACTGAACGTTATATGAAAATATTAAAAGGGTATGTGAAAAACCGAAGTCGACCAGAGGGTTGTATTGCTGAACGATATATTGTTGAAGAAGCGGTTGAGTTTTGTACTGAATATCTGTCAAATGTTCAATCAATTGGACTCCCCAAATCTCATGTTGTTGAAAAAAAAGAAGGTAAGAAGCTAATTGGAAATAAAGTTGTGACAGTATCAATGGTCGAACGGGATCAAGTGCATTGCCGCGAGATGCAATAGGATCTTTTGTTGCATGGACATCGGACCTCATTTTCATAGATGATCAGGTATGTTGAAAACAATTATGAATCTTTAAGTATTCAACTGTCAGTTCTGACCTTAGTTATTTCCACGGTAATTATATACTCCTACAACACCCGCATCTAAGGGTAAAGGGATTTTGCGGCACGACGAGTCTGATGTATCACAAAAAGAGGTACGTTTAAAGTGTTAATTATATGATCCGAATAAAAAACTGCATAATTTTATAATTTAACTGAGTCTATATGATTTTTAGGTACCTTTTCAAGGGTCACAACAAGTGAGCCAGAAGATCATTGGCGTACCACCCAAGAAAAGGGTGCCTACTAGATTTTTCCCTCGATACCGGCAGTGTCTTGAAACAATAGTGGGAACAACAGATTTGATGGATGGTGGTATTCGTCAAATGGATATGGATCAAGGTATCTTTGGTTTTCCTTGCACCGAAATAATTGGACATGAGGACGTGGAACAAATTTTCCGTCATAAAGAATTGGGCGTCAGTATTATGCACGCATACATCCGGTAACCCCCATCTTTATATTATGTAATTAGCTGAAATCTTTTTTAAACATTTCAATGAATATAGTCTAATATTAATTATGTTTTTATTTAAGACTGTTATATGACAAATTGATGCGCGGGAATCAATTGTCAAACAGATTCCATTTCGTGTCTTCCTCCCGTGTCAGCGGAGCGACAATTGGTAGGGAACCGAAATCAGTAAGAGAGCACTTAGTCTAAAGATTCATGGTAACTGGAAGTACAGAAAGCTTATATCTTTGGGCGTATAATACTATTCCTACAGGGTTAGATTTTCATTCTAAGTTCATTTTAATATTTGTAATTTTTGCGTAGAAAATTTTCTTCTAAACTGTTGTTTTAATTTATAGACGTCACTGGTTGTTGGTTGCTATCGATCCTATAAAAGAAGTGGTCTATTATCTGAATTCGGTTGACGGTGATTGGACAAATTATCCATATATGAAGTTAATGATTGATACGTAAGTGAGATTATTCTAAATATTTGTGTGTGTTTATATATTTAATTATTTCTGTGGCATTGTTCTAAATATATATTTTTATTTTGTTAGATCGATACAAGTATTTCGGTGTCAAAGAGAAGCTCGTGTACGATGGTCTAAATTAAACAACATTAATTGGATCAAAGTGCAGGTATATTAATTTCCACTATTTTGATTATAATATTTATGCTATTTGATAAAACAATACAACTATATATTCTTATTTGTTTTTATATGTAGTGTCCTCAACAACAAAACGGTATAGATTGCGGATACTTCGTTATGCGGTTTATCAAAGAAATCATTCAACTGAATCAAATAGAGATTCCAGTCACGGTATGGATTTATAACTTAGGATTTGTTTTATTATTTCTCGGATATTTCATATAATTTTTTACTTTTAACTAAATCATGCATATTATGTTTTGTTATGTAGTACTTCGATGAGTACAAATGTGCATATTACACGAAACTTCAGTTGGAAGAAATCAAAGAGGAATTGTGTCAATATTTTATTGAGAAGAGAATCATATAAGGACTGGTTTAGTTGTTGTTAGGGTTGATTTTGTAAGAATGATTTTGAGTTACAATGCTGATATCAATGGTTTATATATATTTTGCGGTACAAATACGGTGTATATATATTTTGGATTACAATGGTATACAATGCATTACCGCGGTTTATGAATTATAGGTTATGGCAACTGGTTTATATAAATAATATGCTGCAAACAATGCAGGTATATGAATTATATAAATTATACCTCTAAAAAAAACACCCTATGAAAGCGCTTTTTGAAGAAAAACGCTGCCTTAGGTAACCTATGAAAGCGCTTTTTCACAAAAAGCGTTGTCTAAGATAAACATATGACAACGCTTTTACAGGAAAAAACGTTGCTAAAAGACAACCTATGAAAGCTCTTTTCTAAAAAAAAGCGCCACCAATGAAGCGCTTCTTCATAAAAAAGCGCTGCCAAAAGCCTACTTAAGGGAGCGCTTTTTAGAAAAAGCGCTGCCAAATGCCTACTTAAGAGAGCGCTTTTTAGAAAAAGCGCTGCCAAAAGGGTACTTCAGAGAGCACTTTTTAGAAAAAGCGCTGCCAAAAGGGTACTTAAGAGAGCACTTTTTAGAAAAAGCGCTGTCATAGGTAGACCTACGAAAGCGCTTTTCATTAAACAAAAAGCGATGTTAAAACCTATAGCAGCGCCACCTTAGAAAGCGCTTTTAAGCGCTTTTAAAGGCCAAAAAAAGCGCTTTCGTAGGTCTTTTTGGCGTAGTGATGGCATATTATAAACTGGTTGACATAATAGTGTAACTGATTACATTGAAGCATTTTAGTTTTTTCTGTTTGATAATTGTACTTCATCTTGTGTAATTGTATAATTACCCTATATATATATATATATATATATATATATATTACTCAACTATTTAGCGATCATGTGCTTCTTAATATGATACTTATCCTAATATTTAATATGATACTTATCTACCACTTAGAACTAGTAAGAGACACGTGCATTCACACTGATTGCACAATGATGTTATAAATGGTAAATAAATATAATATAGTGATGGTTAAAAAATGCATATAAAAGTTATATAAATTAAAAAAAATTCAAATTATGAATTTCATATAGATATTAATTAAATTTAGAAGATAATAATGTTTTGTAATGATTTAAAAATAGATTGTCTTGTCGGCATAATTTAAAACCCGTTTGCACATTTATTAGAGTGGATTGATTAGTTTATTCATCTTTTTCATAAATATTTAATTTATAATAAAATATATTAAATAAAATAAAGATATATAAATTAAATAGTCTCGACCCGTTGAAAATATATATTTTAATATAAAAATAAAAGTCATCTACCCGTGCGTTCGAACGGATCGCACAATGTCGTTATAAATAGTAAATAAATATAGTATAATAATGGTTAAGAAATATATATAAAAGATATATAAATTAAGTAGTCTCAGCCCGTTGGAAATTTATATTTTAGTAGAAAAATAAAGAAAATAATTAAGTAGTCATCTACCCGTGCGTTCGCACAGATTGCACAATATCGTTATAAATAATAAATAAATATAAATAAGTGATAATTAACAAATTTATATAAAAAATATAAATTAAGTAGTCTCGATCCGTCTAAAATATATATTTAATAAATAAATAAATGAAATAATAGAAAAACTAAATAATTAATCTATATTTTTGTTATAAAAAAATGTTGATAAATAAATTTATCTTTTTGTTATTATTCATTTTATTAATAATTAAATAATCTTAATAATTAATTCTAATATTGAAGCAACATAATAATAATTTATTTATTTATTTACTATTATTACTTATTAATATCAATGATTAATAATGGTTATAAATTAAATATTTAATTTTAAGATAAGTCATTTTTGTGTAATAGGTATATTGAATTAAAATTAAATATTTAGAGAAGAAATTTCAAAATAATAAAGCAAAGTATATTGAATTAATATATGTCATTACAAAATAAAATTATGTATTTTTCATTAAAAAATTGTGTATTTATTTATCATAATTATCTCATGTTTTTTATTAAAACATATATTTATAATACATTTTATTATAAATATTACTATCTTATATAAATTAAAAATTTAAGGCCTTAAAATTTCTAATAACATAATGTTATATAGAAACATTTATAGTTATAAATTAATATTAACATGTGAATTAAAGTAGAGATTACGTACGAACTACAAAAATATCTTAAAAATCTACAAACACATAAGAATACAATTAAACATATATTAACATTCCACTGATTAAAAATCTCAATTATTTTCCCATTTAATTCATCTAATTAAAATCATATATTTATTTTTTTAATGATTTACAATTCTTGTATTTCATTTTATATGTTATTTGTTTATTATATTTTGATTTTTAATTATAAAGAAATTGAAATAAACTTTAAAAAAAATCAAAATTATTAATTTTCTGTATAAATTTTATATTATGTGTATGTCATTAACTTTATAAATATTAAAATTTAAATATACAAAATTTAACCAAAAAAATAAGTTATACTCAATTGTGTAATAAATTTTATCACTTATTTTTACACATAAAAAGAAATCTAATTCTTTCTTATAAAAAGTTCTGTCCCATTATCCATCAATCATGTAAGAAATTAGTATAAAAAATATTGATAGATATGTAAAAAATTATTTTACTTTAATCAAATTTTAAATAATAATATTAATAATAGTTGATACGATTTTTTATCTAATAAAAAAATAGGCAGAAGTTTAGATTCTAAAAGTCCCTAAATTAAATGTTAATAATAGTAATATTAATATATTATTATTAAATAAAAAAAAAATAATAATAATAATAAATATTTATTATTAATATTGATTGCTTTTTTACTCACACTATTGTTATTAATAATATATTATTATTATTATCCCATTTTAAAAACATGTGACTCTTAAGTTTTCACATATTCACTTGTGGCACACACTTCAAATTATGAAGTCCTTAACTATCCTATTCTTAAATAGGATGTCTTGGATTGCAACTCTATAAAAAAAATAGAAAAGTGATCACAATAAACCGCTAACCTTAAATATTAAGAGGTGGAAAGAAACTAAGATCCGAAAATATTAATTCCTCTAGAATTTTATACTCCTAAACAAACAGATATCTTATCTAAATTACAACTTAAATCAAACTATTATGAGTTTTCTAACTCATGCAAACTATACTTGAAGATTTATAGTTTGTGTTTCCAAGAGACCCTCAAGTTTATCTTTGATACTATGGATATTTAAAAAAATCTTTGATTCTATTAAAATGTCAAGTTGATCATCTTATATAATCACTTACTATCAATTAAGTCTTTTGATAGTAATATCAAAAAATATATAATTTATGTTTTTTGAAATAATCAATGAGTTTTTTTGAAATATTCGTAATATCAGTGTATCTATTTGAGAGCATCATACATATAGGGAGGGGCTAATTTAACCCTTAGTCAATTTTTCTTATTAAGAGTGAAGAATGCAATAAATTCAAATATTTATGACCAATAACTAAGTGGGACTTACCTATTTTGTAGTACATCACTTCTATGTGGCTATAAATTGTAGAAGATCTAAATCAATAAAATTTTAATATCCTAATGAATTTTCATATTAGTTCTAATTTAATTTTTTATTCAGATTAAGGATGTAGCTTAAACTTTAATTAGAATATATTTTAGTTCTATGTTATACTTATTTCCCAACCATACAAACTAACCTATACTATACCACAACAATAGTAAAATATGATTAAACATGTGATTTTTCAAAAATATTTGATTGATACAATCAATACCATAGGCAATACTTAGATATTTCTAAATAATACAAAACTTAAATTTGATTATTAAAAAATATTTAATTTATTTTCTAATTACTTATAATATTTAATCAGTTGTGATTTGTTATAGTATAATTTTATTACACTAGTATATATATTACAAGTGAGAAAGAGAAAATAAAAAAGCAAAAAATGATTTAAAAAATAAAATTCTATTAACATCAGCTAAAAGAAGAGTGATGATTTTAATAAGAGGTTATGTAAAAGATCGGTATACCACATCCTTATCAAACTCATATTTTGCTAGATAATCAACAGAAACATTTCGCTCTATACACTATTATAAATAACGTTTTTTTTATCTCGGACGTGAAATGCCTTTGACTTCAGCTACGAAAACGACGTAACGAAAGGTGTCATGAAAAACTACCCCTTATCACCTCAATCATTTAAAAGTCGAGGGATTAAGTTATCTGCACATGGATTCGATCCTCAACATCAGCATTTTTATTATTTACACAAATGGATAGCGCACCTAATATTAACATTCGGTGTTTTGTAGAACCGAATAATAACTTATTACCTCGATTTTAAGTTCAAACTGAGGGGTTATTTTTTTGTACTGTTGTTTGTAACTTTATTACATAACCATATTAAAGAATACAAAATCATATTTTGCAGATTCCTGAAACAGAGACATTGTACATCAAATGCAAACCTAAAATATTGTACCACAGATATTCATTGATTACATCAAATACAAACTTAAAATGGCACACACTTTATAATTTTACATCAAAATTAAAATAAATGCTTAAGAAACAAAAGCAATAAACCATTTACTTACTAGTTTTCTCATATACCCTCTTCAAAAGCACGACGAATAGCATGCATATCATCTGAATCATTTTCTTCTGATGATTGATGTACATGGATTGCTAAACAAGACGTCTCATAGTTAAAATCTTGATTTTCATCAGTACTATCAGGAAGATGTTTTCCTTGAAAACAATTGACCAACTAGTGTCAGATGGATCAGTGACAAAAAAAACTTGTTTTGTTTGGTTTGCCATGATGAATGGTTCGTTCTTATAAGTTTCCTTTCGAAGATCAACCCGTGTGAATCCCAATTCATCAGTTTCTACATCAGTGTTACTGTCAATCCACTTGCACTTAAATAAAGGCACATTAAAAAAAACATAGTCAATGTCCAAAATCTCCTCAATGGCCCCAGAGTATCCTCTAGATGCTAGTACATGATTGCTATATTTAGAACTAGAAAAATACATGGATTCAGCCTCAATCATAACTCCACTATTTTCTATGGTGCTACGATCATCTTATGATTTTGTATAGAATAAATATCTACTAATTACATTAAACTTAGGCAAACGTGACAATCATTTGCAATTATTTGATGCACCACTACCTTTAGAAATACTTTCGTTAAACTAATCTATGAAAGTTTTGTTATGCTCTGTCAACAATCATTTTTCATTCATCCGGGAAAATTTTTCCTTTAAAATACTTTTGTGAGAGGTCAAGGCTCAATTTCACTAAAATTATTTAATATATACAAATGTGCTTGAAGAACTGCTTCTCGCCTTAATGTCTTAACATCTAAACCTTGAATACCTCTACCATCATAGAAGTTGACCTAATTTTGTGCGAAGGCCAACAAATAACAAGATGTGGTTTCAAAGTGACAGGTTTGGCCTTGGGACCTGAGTCCCTTTTGCCTGTTGTCTGACGCACTTCTGGGGTAAGTCCATTCTTATCAAATTATCATTTCTTGAAAACCGCGTCAAGTTGATTCGGTCCAAAAGCCTCCAACCAAAATTCTTTAATTTTTTTTTCACTCAACCATTTTCTTTTTTTTTAAAGTTCTTACCTCCCATTCCATCTACTCCAGACACACCCTTAGAGGTTAGTGTTAATTTTTGGCTAAGTTACACTAGAATATATAGTGTTAGTGCATAATTACCAACTATAGATAATACTATTTACTTATCCATTTTAACATAATACTCAATCGCTTGAAAGTAGAAATGTAGATAATGCGCATCAACTTGAATATACTAATTACAATTAAGTAATTAATTTCATTATTCATAAATAACACTAATTTTGAATCTTATGCTGAACTTTTGGTATAAATATAGACATGTATAACCATACTCTTGCACTCATCTCAAGCAAACATATATCTCTTCCTCAACAAAAAATATCAAAGAAATCAAAAGAGGAAGTGAGATTAATATATACATAAGATGGGTGAGTTAACATGTTGTGAGAAAGTTAATGCATGGTTGAGAAACTCAAAGGCTTATTTGCTTATAATAAGCTTGCAATTTGGTTCTGCTGGCATGTATGTTCTCACTATGGCTGCTCTTAATAAGGGAATGAGTCATTATGTTTTTGTGGTTTATCGTAATGTTATTGCCACTGTTGCTCTTGCTCCATTCGCATTTTTTCTCGAAAGGTATAAAATAATTCCCTTCATATTATATCAAACAAACTATCATTATTTATTATTATTATTATTATTTTGAGAACTAATTATTTGTGTATTTGCAATACTTTGTTCAGGAAAATTAGGCCAAAGATGACCGTGCGTATATTTTCAGAAATTATGGCACTGGGATTTGTCGAGTACTTAATTTTATCTTATTGCTTTTTTTAGGTTTTCAACTTACTAAGAGAGCTTTGGTTTAGTTGCCCTCTTTTTATTTTGTATTCTTTTTTTCTTCCTTATTATATATTTTATTCTATTTAAAAAAATCATATATATTAATTTTTTATTCATATATATATTTAATGTTTTTTTTTTAATGTTATAGGATAATACTCGATCAGTGTTTCACGTACTTGGGAATGAAGCTAACATCAGCATCCTTTGCATCTGCTGTTATGAATTCCGTACCTTCCATCACCTTCGTACTTGCAATCTTATTTAGGTAAGATATTCGTCTAAATTATATAATATATAGTACTATTATATAATAAGTAATTTTTTTTTTTAACGTTGTGTCCTTCAAGAATTCCACTCTCACACTCACGCATGCCATTATTTAGTGGACTTAGTTCATTTTCTATAAAAGAATAATTTGATTTTAATTTTATAAAATATTTGATGTACTTGATTGGAGAGATTAATTAATGAATATGAGATGTAAAAATTTATGTTTGAGCAGATTGGAGAGGATGAAACTCAGAGAGATAGGATGTCAAGCGAAAGTGATTGGTACAGTGGTGAGTCTTGGAGGTGCTTTTCTAATGGCATTATACAAAGGTCCTGTTCTTCAAATTACTGGCTCTTCAGCAGCAACACAGATGCACCAACCTGAAAATGTCAATGATCCCACCGGTTCACACTGGCTTCTTGGTGGAGTGTTCCTCCTCATTGGTTGTGCTGGCTTCTCTGCTTTCTACATTTTACAAGTAAGCTCACATGAATTCAGAGTATTACACTTCTGAATAAAGATGTGTCTAATCTTTAGTATGTATTAGTGTCTGACATATATATTAGTGTCTGATAACTCTTACGATTTTCAGGCCATAACATTAAAAAAGTATCCGGCAGAAATGTCTCTTGCCACGTGGGTTTGTTTTGTTGGTACACTTCAAAGCAGTGTAGTAACTATTTTCATAGAACGCCATAACCTTGAAGCATGGGCTTTGGGCCTCGACTCTAGACTCTTCGCTTCAGCATATGCGGTTCGTAAAAGGCCCAATAAGCCCATTTAAATCAAAGGCCCAAATACAATTTACAAAATTAAGCATATATATATATATATATATATTTATCATAAATTTGGTTTTGACATTTATTTTGTTCTAATGTATTTATACAGGGAATAGTAACTTCAGCATTTCAATTTTATGTGCAAGGTTCTGTAATTAAAACTATGGGACCTGTTTTCGTGACCGCTTTTAATCCTCTTCGAATGATCATAGTCACTGCCTTAGCTTGTATTCTACTCTCCGAAAAACTCCATCTCGGAAGGTACATTATAGTAACAAAAAAACATGTTCTTAAGTCCTAACACTCTTCTTAATTTAATACGAAATAAATAATCAATTATATGATTTTTTTTATGTATGTCGCAGCATTGTTGGAGGAGTGGTGGTGGTCATAGGACTATATCTTGTTGTATGGGGCAAATGGAAGGAACAAAAAAGTATCAAGTTAGAGGAAGAGTCCCCGCAAAAAATCTCCCAGCAAGGACAACAACAATTGCCGATTACAGACTCAAAAATTGACGATAATGTTAATACTAATAAAGCTCAATTGGTCACGAATGTAGATCCAACAAGTATGGAGAGACAATGATCACAACAAAATTAAGTGGTCACATTGTTGGATTGTTTGTGACACTGACTTAAGAAGTTCTTGTGCTGAATTATAAATGCCCTTTTGTATTTTTGACTTTGACAAAATAAATAAAAGAGAGACAGTGGTAAAGGTTATGTTCAAATATATGGCTAAATTATACCCATACGGTCAAAAGAACTACAATTATGTCCATTTAACTACTGCCTCTAAGAAAAAGATAATAGAGTTTAAAGAGAAAATACCATATCAATATTATTGTAATCAGAATACAAATGATGTCTTTAAAATCAATTTGTTATAACCATGTATAGTCTTGTAGTATGAGAGTTTATTCTCTCTACTGTTGTGATTTGTGAGGTTAAAATTTATATCTCTTTCTGCATATGTCTCTGATATGAACCGGTGCATTTGTGATTTGGTGATAGTATTCTTTTAAGTTGTTTGTTTGAATCTTGTCCATCTTGTTCTGGTTGTTTGTGATAGTGTTTGGTATTTGCAAGATATTGTGTGCAGGGGTTGTTTTAAGATGCCCTGACATGTTGGTACGACATCGTAGCTCAATATTTGTTTTATTTTTGTGTAGATTTGTTTTTAACTCAAGATCAATGAAGATTTGATGGAGATATGATTTGTGCAATCTACAGTTAATTTAACATGTAGTTCTCAAGACATCAAAGATCTAATCTGATGTGTTTTGTTTCTCAATATTGGATGTCATAACATTCAATGAAACATGATATTTTGCACTAGAATTTTCTGCTGAAGATTTGATTTGATTTGAATCACTCTTGTTTCGTTTTGATGCTTGAGTTGGACTGAGTTTTGAGTTGTAATTTGTGAATCACTCATGAGCTTTTAAACAAAAGTGGATTATGTTTAATTGGAAGTGTGTCTTATGTTTATTGTCATTGTTGTTATTATCACTATTGCATGATTGAGGGGAAGTGAGAGGGGTCTCATATCTAGGCGTTCTTAGATAGAAATAGCACAAGTAGTGATTAGGTGCGAAGTTTGTAAAACTAGATTTTGTTTAGAACTTCAAACTAATATTATTTGAATGGATTTCCTTCCAGGCTTGGATGTCCCAAATGTAAGTGACGTTACACTGAACTGGATTAACAATTGAAATGTGTTATTTACTTCTTGCAAGTTACTTTAAATTTTTCATTGTTCTATTTGATGTTACGATGTCTTAACAGTGCGCTCGACATTGTGTTTAACATACTGATGTTGTAACATCGTATACGACATTTATTTTGTTGTGCCAGAATTTCATTAACCATTTATGTTTGACTTATCATAAAACATTAATTGTCATTATAAAAATCAATGCCCTTATTTTAAAACATATCATCTACAAAAAAAAAATCTACATATCTTAGTTCTAATGTCTCTATTTCAATTTTTATTTTTATAAAGAGGGATACATGAGAAAAATGGAGGAATTCCTCTACTTTGGCCTTTTATAATGAAATGGCCAAAGGACACCCTTGCACCTAAGAACACTCCTCATTTACTATTGAATGTCATTAGGGCTAAATTAAACTTTTAATCCTTTCATTAGATGTTAATCAACCAACTAATTGGTAATGAGATGTTTATAGACTTATGGTATCAAACCAACTATCACTACAAGAAATATCATCTTCAGCCACGTGCTTTTGCCACGTGATTATCATGTGGATAAAAAAAGCCACTTGCGACGTGATAATCACGTGGCAACATGTTTTATTAATAAAATAAAGAAGCATGATGGTTGTCTGAGTTTTAAAAAAAAAGAAATATGTTGCGAGGTGGGAATCACGTCGCTAATAAAAATATAATATAAAATATTTTAATTGGTCTAACATTCAGATGGAGGGATTTTTGAAAATTTGAAAAAGTCAGTTGTGACGTGGTATTCACGTCGCAATATTTAAGAGGGAAAAGCAAATTAATTCAGACTGGCATGATCAGCTTTTGCAGGTATGTGAAGAAAGAAAATATGACTGTTGGCATTGTTGCGACGTGAAAGTCACGTGGCAAAGTTGCGGCGTGATTTTCACGTCGCTGAATGATTTATATATTTAATTAAATCATGTTACACCAAGCAGACATTAGTTCATTTTCATTAAACACTCTTCCTCTCCATTAACCATCTTCTTCTTCAAAAATCCCAATCTCCATTAACCCTCTTCTTGTTCAAAAATCCAACTCAATCTCCATTATATGTTAATGAAAAACGGTTTTATAATTAAAAAATATTATATAAAAACTATATTATATGTCAATAAAACATTAATATAGTATGTTAAAAAAACATTATATGTCAATAAAACATTATATATAGTATGTTATAAAACATTATATATAAAAAACTGGTTTATGTATTTAATTATTATATATTATATGTAAGTTAATAAAAACGGTTTTATAATTAAAAATTGTTTTATGAAAACTATATTATGTGTCAATAAAAAATATTATATTAATTATTATATATTTAATAAACTATATTAATAGTATATTTAATAGTATATAATTAAAAACATTAAATATTAAAAATAGTTAAAATAAAAGCATATGTTTACGTTTAATAGTATATATACATAGTATATTTTTAGTAGTAATAAGAACAAGAATAATATGTTTAGGATTATTATTAAGTTGATTAATTAATATTTCTAATTAAAAAGGTTTTGATTATATAAATTTGCAGTAAATGGAATATTATAGGTATTATCGTAGTTGGATGTACGATAGACTATATCCAGAAAGACGCGCACTTAAACCCAATTTTATAGACGGAGTTAATGGTTTTATCACGTGGACGTTTGCTCAGGAACATTGTCGAAGTGAAGGAGGAGTTAGGTGTCCTTGTCTTAAATGTGGATGTAGATATATATAATTAGTGACCCAGAGGAAATAACACGTCATTTGCATAGAAAAGGTTTCATTGAAAATTATTGGATTTGGACGTATAATGGTGAAACACTGCCGAGTAATGTACTAGAGATTAGCAACACAGATGCTTCAAGTAGTCGATCGGCTATGCAACCGCCTATGGAATTTGAGGAAAACTTTAATCTGATAGGTGACATGGTTGATGATGCTTTTGGTGTTAACTTGACCTATGATCAACCAGAAGATTTTGACGGGGAAGAGTTGCCGAATGAGGAAGCGCAAAGATTTTATCAATTGTTGAATGAGATGAATACACCGTTGTTTGAGGGGTCGTCAGACTCAAAGCTATTAATGTGTGTGAGATTATTGGACGCCAAGTCAAATTGGAATGCTCCTGGTCAGTGTTTGGAGCACTTCGCAAAAATGATGTTGGACTCAACTGCAACGAAAGACAACTTGCCTGCGAGTTTCTATGATGCCAAGAAGTTGGTTTCGAAGTTGGGTTTAAGAGTAAGAAAGATTGATTGTTGCATTAATGGTTGCATGTTGTTTTATGACAACGAGTTTGGTACTCAATATGGATCGTCGGAGGAATGTAAGTTTTATCAGAGTCCAAGATATAAAGTTTGCAATAGAGCCATTAACAGTAAGCAAAAACGTGTAGCAGTAAAGTCTATGTTTTATCTTCCGATAATACCAAGGTTAAAAAGAATGTTTTATTAAATGCACAGTGCAAGTTAAATGACATGGCATCATACAAACAAAACAAGCCCAGGAAATATGCGACACCCATCTGACGGCCATGCATGGAAGCACTTTGATGAGGTACATGCCTGACGGGTATTCTTCAAATTTAGCAAGGTGTGCCGATGCTAACACTAGGAAGTTGCATGGTATGAAAAGTCATGATTGCCATGTTTTTATGGAACAATTGCTACCAATTGCGTTCGGTTCTCTACCCAAACATGTGCTTAATCCACTCACTGAAATTAGTCAATTTTTTAGAGATATTTGTGCGTCATCTTTAAAAGGGGATGACATCATTAAGTTGGACCAAAATATTCCAGTCATTCTCTCTAAGTTGGAAAAAGTATTTCCGCCTGGTTTTTTTGATTCCATGGAACATCTACCTGTGCATCTTGCATATGAGGCTTATCTAGGAGGACCTGTTCAATATAGGTGGATGTATCCGTTTGAAAGGTTCATGGGTGATTCAAAGCGATCAGTGAAAAATAAATCTAGAGTTGAAGGATCAATATGTGCACATTACTTGCATCGAGAAACTTCACATTTTTGCAGTCACTATTTCAAGCACTTGATGTTAACTCCAAGAATCATAAGGAATCCTGTAAATGTTATCAAAAGAAGTCAGTACACCTTATCAGTCTTCGGGCTTCTAGGTCGCCCCTCTGGAAAGAAGGGTGAGCATTGGTTGACCCAACAAGAAATGCAATCTGCACATGTTCATGTCTTGATCAACTGCATTGAAGTTAAACCATATCTTGAGTAAGTATAATCCAAATTTTTAATTTTCTTTACAGTGTGAGTATAAAATTGATTACCTTGAAACTTATAGTGTGTTTCTTTTTAGGGAATTTAACAACGCCTATTTTGATAGTACCGGTGTACAATCAACATCCGGTGTCATTCATACCCAATTTCTAACATGGTTCAAGGAGAAATTGTATAGGATTGTTGCACCGACTCTAGAAATACTCCATTTGAGAAACTTGTCTAATGACCCTCTCAAAGCGCAAAAAAATGACACACATACTTCGTGAATGGATATAAATTTCACACTTATGAATGGACTGAAGGGAAAAAGACCATAAACAGTGGCGTATTTGTGAAAGGAGTTACAGATGGCGGTGAAGATGACTTCTATGATTTTGTTAAACATATCTACGAGTTAGTATACAATTACTTGGACTCGGAAAATAAAATTGTCTTGTTTTATTGTGAATGATATGTGTAATGCCCCATTTTATTTAATATTATATTATATTAATATTTTTGAATTACCGTTTGACGTTTATTTTTGCGTCGAGAATATTTAAATTAACCGTTATATCTGTTAATATATTCGGCGACGTTTTATTCGGACCGGTAATTATTTTATTCGGTCCGGTATTTGTTTTGGGGGGACCGATAATTATTTTATTCAGTCCGGTATTTTTTTTGGGGGACCGGTAATTATTTTATTCGGTCCGGTATTTGTTTTGAGGGACCGGTAATTATTTTGTTCGGTCCGGTTTTTATTCCGTTCGGTTCGGTAAAATATTATTCGGACCGATATTTAATTATTTGGAGTTATTTTAATTATTTGGAGTTATTTTGATTAAGTGGCCTTTTGAATTATATTTTGGGTTAGTAAGACTAGTGGAGGATAGTATGGTATTTTCATGTTGTCTTAAGACCAAAATCCAAACAAAGGCATTAGTTGTTGTTTTCTGAGAGATAGAAGTATCATAATACAAAATCACACTTTGAGAGAGTTAGAGAGTGCTAGAGGTCTTGGAAGAGAAGAAGAGGAGCAAGAACATAAAGCTTGGGTTTTGGGTTGGCTGGAACATCAAGAATCATTTCAAGTATCTAAGGTAAGAGGTTTGATTTTCCAATGCTTATAGTTAGGGTTGATTTGATATATTTTGATTTGGGATAAAATTGATGTTAGGGTTCTTGAGATTTGTTGAGATAAATTAGGAGAGTTAATTTAGGTGTTAGTATTGTGGGATTATTGTTATGTTAATAGAAATTAAATTAGAAAACTAATTTATATTAATTAAACTATGTTTAGAGAAACTAAGTATTAGTAAGTATAGTTTAGTTTTTAAACATAAAAGAAATAACAGTAAGTATATTATTAGAAGTTAAGCTTCTAAAGCCAAGTATTAGCAGTATGTTACGTTTCAACAAGTTTTAGCAGTATGCTTTAATAAAATGAAATTTAGAAAGAAGCACCGGTAGTATTAATAAGATGACGTTTAGAAATTAAGAATGCAGTATAGTTAAGTTTACTAAAAGTAAATTATGCAGTATAGTTAAGTTTACTAAAAGAAATATGAAATAGAATTTAAGCTCCTAAACTAAGCTAGCAGTAGAATGAAGTTTAGTAAAAATAGAAACGTAAATAGCAGTGGAGTTTAGTAAAAACTAAAAAGTAAAATAGCAGTATGAAGTAATTGAAATTAAGTTTAGAAATTAATTAATTTATGTTTTGTTTTTATTTTCTTGATTTAATATATTAAATATTTATATTAATTAAATATTAATATGACATAAGTTAGCCGATTTAATTTGGAATCCGATTATGTCTGATTTCTCGATTTCGAAAATTTCGGCGATGGAGCTAGTTGCTCCGAATTGAACGAAAATTGACGTACTAGCTAATTTTGACGTGTAGAACATCGTGGTGAGGTTAGTTTTTCGAGATTACGAGTTTTTAACGGAGCGACCCGAAATAAGTCAATTTACGGTTTAGTTGAACCGAGTTGCGTTTTAGTCGGTTTAAGTCGCGTATGGACAATCCGATTGCGATGTTAATGATTATAATTGATGCTGATTATTGTGCATGACTTTTGCAATGATTATTGATGTTTGACTATTTTTCCGTGTTTGAAATTTAGAGAATTATTTGATAATGATGTGGTGTGATTAAATATGATGTTTGCGTCGGTTTATTTATAATGAATACTTGATGATATGCGATGCGATGATATGTTTATTTGATGTGGATGAATATGGCGACGTGGGTTTTATACCAATTTTGATGTGCGATGATGATGTTTTGTTGTGTCGTGATGTCGTTTTGTCGAGTCACATACATTGCATTGACGACGAGGGCTTTTATGCAAAGCGACGAGGGCTTTTATGCCAAAGCGACGATGGGCTTTTATGCCGAATGTCCCTAATTATGGACAAAGCGACGGGTACCACGTGCATAACATAGTCGTGTCTCATGGAGTCAGTTATGTTTATTTTTGAGTCTTTTGGCGTTGAGTTTTATTTGATGGCTTATAATGAAATGCGATGTTATATGATACCTTGTTTTGTGATGATTTTTGTGTTGAACATAAAGTGATTATGATGTGATAATTTCATGAAAATTATACGATGGATATAACATGACGGTAAAGCGACGATATGAGTTTATGGCGATGGAGTTTATGTCTTGTTTTGACATGATTATGGTGATTATGTGATGATATTAAAGTGTTGATCTTATATACTAAATGATGATTTTAAGGTATGTGAGATTTGATATTTGTTGACATATTCTTATTAACCTATATCATATATGATTCTAAAACTATTTATATATTTTATCATGCCTTTAATTATATGTTTTGGAGTATCTCACCCTTTACTTGTTTCGCCGTTGCCTTTATATTGGTAACGTGCAGGTGATCCACGAGGATGATGAGGATTAGCTCGAGTGTCTTTATTTTGAGTCGCTCTGCTCTGATAGTAGTAACACTCAGGATTTGGGCGACATTATTATTTTGATAGGATAGTTTATGTATACTATCTTATGACTTTATGTATTGATGATAACATGATGATACATACATTTTGTGAACACACCCGTTATGCTGTGATTAGTCATATGTTTATATGATGATTTATGTTATGAATCGGTATATTCGACTTTTGATTTTGTGATGTACATTATAATGCAAAGTGATGAAAAACACGAATATGTGATACCTCAATTTATGTTTGGATGGAATTTTGAAACTCTGATTTTATTATTAATTACGAGGGATAGAATTGGGGTGTTACATTAGTGGTATCAGAGCAGGTCGGTCTGTCCGTCCAAGTTGTTGAGTTTGTTGTCGTCTATCAATCAAGTATTGTTATTTGTTGATTTTAATCCTTGTTTTGTTTTGAGAAGAAGTTGTTATGGCTGGAAGGAACACTGGTAGGAATGATGAGGCTCTTGCTGCTGCTATGCAGGCAATGGCTCAGGCTTTCTAAAACCCGTTGAATGCTGACGAGAACACTGGGTCTCGTAGTTTGGCAACCTTCCAAAGAGAGAATCCTCCTACTTTCCAAGGAAAGTATGATCCCGAAGGTGCTTTGGCGTGGCTGAAGGAGATTGAAAGAATCTTCCGTGTGATGGATTTCACTCCTGTGCAAAGGATCCGTTATGGTACTCATAAACTAAGTGTTGAAGCAGATGTCTGGTGGGTTGAAACCCGTCAGAGGCTTAAGGTTGTTGGTGAGGAAGTGACATGGGAAGTTTTCCGAAGGGAATTCATGAGGAAGTATTACCCGGAAGATGTTTGGGGAAAGAAGGAGATAGAGTTCCTTGAATTAAAGCAAGGAAGCATGTCTATCACTGATTATGCTGCAAGGTTCTCTTTGTTGGCCAAGTTCTATCCGCATTATGATGGGCCGAATGGCGAGTTCTCTAAATGCATCAAGTTTGAAAATGTTTTGCGTCTTGAGATTAAGAAAGCTGTTGGTTATCAGAAAATCCATGTCTTTTCGGATTTGATTAATAGTTGTAGGATCTTTGAGGAGGACAATAATGCTCATTATAAGATAATGTCTGATAAGAGAAACAAAGGTCAGCAAAGCCGTGGAAAACTGTATGATGCTCCAGCTGGTAAAGGGAAACAGAAAGCGTTTCAAGGGAGAAGAACTAATGGGGGAGATGCTCCTGCTAGTATTGTTTGTTATAAGTGTGGGAAACCTGGCCACAAAAGTAATGTTTGTCGAAGCGATGTTAGAGCTAAGGAGAATGAGGTGAGATGTTTCCGATGTGGAGAAGTGGGCCATATGACTCGCGATTGTAGACATAAGGATGTGGTATGTTTTAATTGTGGCGAGGGAGGTCACATTAGTGCTCAATGTAAGAAGCCTAAGAGGACACAAGGAGCAGGAAAGGTGTTTGCTTTGTCGGGTGCTCCGAAGGCAAATGAGGATGGTCTTGTTCGAGGTACTAGTTTCATTAATAGCTTTCCTCTTATTACTATTATTGACACTGGTGCTACACACTATTTTATTGTTGTTGATTGTGTAAAGAGATTGGGTCTCACTTTGTCGTCTCTGGATAGAGATATGGTGGTAGAAGTTCCGGCTAAGGGAACGGTTACTACTTCTTTTGTGTGTGCAAGTTGCCCTTTATCAATCTTTGATAGAAACTTTATGGTGGATCTTGTTTGTTTACCGCTTGTCGGGTTGGATGTGGTTTTAGGTATTGTCTGGTTAAAAGCTAATTATGTTCATATCAATTGCTATGACAACACTGTGAGGTTTTCTTCCTTAGTAGAAGAAGAACAATCTATGTTGGTGTCGACGAAGCAGTTGAATGAGTTCATGAAGGATGAGGTGTTTGTTTTCTTGTTGATGGCGACTCTTTATGTGGAGAGTCAAGCTGTGATAACAAACTTTCTGGTGGTGTGCGACTTTCCCGAAGTATTCCCTGATGAGATTCCTAGTGCACCTCCAGAAAGAGAAGTTGCATTTTCTGTGGATCTTGTCCCTGGTACAAGACCTATCTCTATGGCACCATACAGGATGTCTGCATCTGAGTTAGCAGAATTGAAGAGCCAATTAGAAGATTTGCTCGAGAAGAAGTTTGTTAGACCTAATGTGTCGCCGTGGGGAGCTCCTGTGTTATTGGTGAAGAAGAAAGACGGTAGCATGAGACTTTGTATTGATTATCGTCAGTTGAATAAAGTGACTATCAAGAATAGGTATCCACTTCCTAGAATTGATGATTTGATGGACCGATTGGTTGGCGCTCGCATGTTTAGTAAGATTGATTTGAGATCGGGTTACCATCAAATAAGGGTGAAAGAAGAAGATATTCAGAAAACTGCTTTCAGGATGATGTATGGACATTACGAATATTCGGCGATGCCTTTTGGTGTCACTAATGCACCGGGAGTATTCATGGAGTACATGAATCGTATATTCCATCCTTAATTGGATCGTTTCGTGGTTGTTTTCATTGATGATATTCTGGTTTATTCTAAATCAGAGGAAGAGCACACAGAACATTTGCGCATCGTGTTGGAAGTTCTGAAAGAGAAGAAGCTTTATGCTAAGTTGTCAAAGTGCGAGTTCTGGTTAAGTGAAGTGAACTTTTTGGGGCATGTCATTTCTGGTGATGGCATTGCAGTGGATCCTTCTAAAGTTGATGCTGTGTTGAGAAACTCCTAAGTCTGTTACTAAGATTAGAAATTTCTTGGGTTTGACTGGTTACTATAGAAGGTTCATTGAAGGTTTTTCTAAGTTGGCGCTTCCTTTGACAAAGTTGACTTGTAAAGGAGCTGCATTTGTGTGGGATGTCAACTGTGAAGAAAGTTTTGTTGAATTGAAGAAAAGGTTGACAACGACTCTGATCTTGATTCTACCTAATCTTGAAGAACCTTTTGTTGTTTATTGTGATGCTTCTAAGATGGGTTTAGGTGGTGTACTTATGCAAAATTGCAAAGTGGTTGCTTATGCTTCTAGGCAATTGAAGATTCATGAGAAGAATTATCCTACGCACGATTTGGAGCTTGCAGCGGTTGTTTTTGTGCTTAAGATTTGGAGGCATTATCTTTATGGTTCTAAATTTGAAGTATTTAGTGACCATAAAAGTTTGAAGTACTTGTTCAATCAGAAAGAGCTTAATATGAGACAAAGACGGTGGCTTGAATTGTCGAAAGATTATGATTTTGGATTGAATTACCATCCTGGTAAAGCTAATGTGGTGGCTGATGCTTTAAGTCGAAAGACTTTGCATATGTCACTTTTGATGGTGAAAGAGTTGGAATTGATTGAGAAATTTAGAGATATGAGTCTTGTAGTAGAAGTGATGCCGAAGAGTGTTATCTTGGGAATGTTAAAGATCAATAATGATTTCCTTGATAGTGTCAGAGAAGCTCAGAAGCTTGATGTGAAACTTGTTGATTTGTTGGTTGGTATTGGACAAACTGAAAATGAAGATTTCAAGTTGGATGCTCAGGGTGTATTAAGGTTCCGAGATAGGATTTGTATTCCCGATGATGTGGATTTGAAGAGAATGATCTTGGAAGAAAGTCATAGAAGCAATTTGAGTATTCATCCCGGAGCGACCAAAATGTATCAAGATTTAAAGAAACTATTTTGGTGATCGGGCATGAAGAGAGAGGTGGCTCAGTTTGTTTATGCTTGTTTGACTTGTCAGAAGTCTAAAGTGGAGCATCAGAAACCTGCAGGGTTGATGCAACCGTTAGAGATTCCGGAGTGGAAATGGGATAGCATTTCTATGGATTTCGTAACGGGGTTACCGAATACACCAAGAGGACACGATGCAATTTGGGTGATTGTTGATAGGCTTACGAAGTCGACTCACTTTATTCCTATTAATATCACTTATCCCGTATCGAAGTTGGCGGAAATTTATACGCATGTGATTGTGAGATTACATGGTATCCTTTGTGTATTGTTTCGGATAGAGATCCGAGGTTTACTTCTGAATTTTGGAAGAGCTTGCAAGAGGCTTTGGGTTCAAAGTTGAGGTTGAGTTCGGCTTATCATCCTCAAACTGATGGTCAGACGGAAAGAACGATTCAATCGTTGGAAGACTTGTTACGTGCTTGTATTCTTAAACATGGTGGATCATGGGATACATATCTTCCTTTGGTTGAGTTTACTTATAACAATAGTTTTCATTCTAGTATTGGAATGACACCGTTCGAGGCTTTGTATGGTCGGAGGTGTAAAACTCCTTTGTGTTGGCATGAGTCAGGTGAAAGTGTGGTGCTTGGACCAGAATTGGTTAGAGAGACTACTGAGAAGGTGAAGATGATTAGAGAAAAGATGAGAATTTCTCAAAGTCGACAAAAGAGTTATCATGATAAAAGGAGAAAAGACTTGGAATTTCAAGATGGTGATCATGTATTTTTGCGAGTTACTCCTATAACCGGCGTTGGGCGAGCGTTGAAGTCGAAGAAGCTAACTCCTCACTTTATTAGTCCTTACCAAATTACTAGTAAAGTGGGAAAAGTGGCTTATAGAGTGGCGTTACCGCCAAATCTTTCGAACTTGCATGATGTGTTCCATGTGTCGCAACTTCGGAAGTATGTTCCAGATCCTTCACATGTGATTGAGATGGATGATATTCAAGTGCGAGACAATCTTACGATGGAGGCGATGTCATTAAGGATCGAAGATCGTGAGATAAAGTCTCTTCGTGGCAAAGAGATCTCCTTGGTTAAAGTTGTTTGGATAGGAGCAGCTGGTGAAAGTGCGACGTGGGAGTTAGAAAGCAAGATGCGGGATTCTTATCTTGAGCTTTTCGAGTCAGGTAATTTCGAGGACGAAACTTTTTAAGTGGGGGAGAATTGTAATGCCCCGTTTTATTTAATATTAAATTATATTAATATTTTTGAATTACCGTTTGATATTTATTTTTGCAACGAGAATATTTAAATTAACCGTTATATTTGTTAATATATTCGGCGGCATTTTATTCGGACCGATAATTATTTTATTCGGTCCGATATTTGTTTTGGGGGACCGGTAATTATTTTATTTGGTCAGGTATTTGTTTTGGGGGACCGGTAATTATTTTATTTTGTCCGGTATTTGTTTTGAGGGACCGGTAATTAATTTGTTCGGTCTGGTTTTTATTCCGTTCGGTTCGGTAAAATATTATTCGGACCGATATTTAATTATTCAGAGTTATTTTAATTATTTGGAGTTATTTTGATTAAGTAGCCTTTTGAATTATATTTTGGGTTAGTAAGACTAGTGGAGGGTAGTATGGTATTTTCATGTTGTCTTAAGACCAAAATCCAAACAAATGCATTAGTTGTTGTTTTCTGAGAGATAGAAGTATCATAACACAAAACCACACTTTGAGAGAGTTAGAGAGAGCTAGAGGTCTTGGAAGAGAAGAAGAGGAGCAAGAACACAAAGCTTGAGTTTTGGGTTGGTTGGAACATCAAGAATCATTTCAAGTATCTAAGGTAAGGGGTTTGATTTTCTAATGCTTATAGTTAGGGTTGATTTGGTATATTTTTTGGGATAAAATTGATGTTAGGGTTCTTGAGATTTGTTGAGATAAATTAGGAGAGTTAATTTAGGTTTAGTGTTGTGGGATTATTGTTATGTTAATAGAAATTAAATTAGAAAACTAATTTATATTAATAAAACTATGTTTAGAGAAACTAAGTACTAGTAAGTATAGTTTAGTTTTTAAACAAAAAAAGAAATAGCAATAAGTATATTATTAGAAGTTAAGCTTCTAAAGACAAGTATTAACAGTATGTTACGTTTCAACAAGTTTTAGCAGTATGCTTTAATAAAATGAAATTTAGAAACAAGCACTAGTAGTATTAATAAGATGAAGTTTAGAAATTAAGAATGCAATATAGTTAAGTTTACTAAAAGTAAATTATGCAGTATAGTTAAGTTTACCAAAAGAAATATGCAATAGAAGTTAAGATCATAAACTAAGCTAGTAGTAGAATGGAGTTTAGTAAAAACAGAAACGTAAATAGCAGTAGAGTTTAGTAAAAACTAAAAAGTAAAATAGCAGTATAAAGTAATTGAAATTAAGTTTAGAAATTAATTAGTTTATGTTTTGTTTTTCTTTTCTTGATTTAATATATTAAATATTTATATTAATTAAATACAAATATGACATAAGTTAGCCTATTTAATTTGGAACCCGATTATATCCGATTTCCCGATTTCGGAAATTTTGGTGACGGAGCTAGTTGCTCCGAATTGAACGAAAATTGACGTACTAGCTAATTTTGACGTGTAGAACATCGTGGTGAGGTTAGTTTTTCGAGATCACGAGTTTTTAACGGAGCGGCCCGAAATAAGTCAATTTACGGTTTAGTTGAACCGAGTTGCATTTTAGTCGGTTTAAGTTGCGTATGGACATTCCGATTGCGACGTTAATGATTATAATTGATGCTGACTATTGTGAATGACTTTTGCGACGATTATTGATGTTTTACTATTTTTCCGTGTTTGAAATTTAGTGAATTATTTGATAATGATGTGGTGTGATTAAATATGATGTTTGCGACAGTTTATTTATAATGAATACTTGATGATATGCGATGCAATGATATGTTTATCTTGATGTGGATGAATATGGCGACGTGGGTTTTATACCAATTTTGATGTGCGATGATGATGTTTTGTTGTGTCGTGTTTGTGATGTCGTGTTGTCGAGTCACATACATTGCATTGGCGACGGGGGCTTTTATGCCAAGCGACGAGGGCTTTTATGCCAAAGCGACGATGGGCTTTTATGCCGAATGTCCCTAATTATAGACAAAGCGACGGGTACCACATGCATAACATAGTCGTGTCTCACGGAGTCAGTTATGTTTATTTTTGAGTCTTTTGGCGTTGAGTTTTATTTGATGGCTTATAATCAATTGCGATGTTATATGGTACCTTGTTTTGTGATGATTTTTGTGTTGAACATAAAGTGATTATGATGTGATAATTTCATGAAAATTATGCGACGGATATAACATGACGGTAACACGACGATATGAGTTTATGGCGATGGAGTTTATGTCTTGTTTTGACATGATTATGGTGATTATGTGATGATATTAAAGTGTTGATCTTATACACTAAATAATGATTTTAAAGTATGTGAGATTTGATATTTGTTGACATATTCTTATTAACCTATATCATTTATGATTCCAAAACTATTTATATATTTTATCATGCCTTTAATTATATTTTTTGGAGTATCTCACCCTTTACTTGTTTCGCATTTGCCTTTATATTGGTAACGTGTGGGTGATCCGCGAGGATGATGAGGATTAGCTCGAGTCTCTTTATTTTGAGTCGCTCTGCTCTATAGTAGTAACACTCGGGATTTGGGCGACGTTATTATTTTGATAGGATAGTTTATGTATACTATCTTATGACTTTATGTATTGATGATAACATGATGATACGTACATTTTGTGAACACATCCACTGTGCTGTGATTAGTCATATGTTTATATGATGATTTATGTTATGAATCAGTATATCCGACTTTTGATTTTGTGATGTGCATTATAATGCAAAGTGATGAAAAACACGAATATGTGATACCTCAATTTATGTTTGGATGGAATTTTGAAACTCCGATTTTATTATTAATTACGAGGGGTAGAATTGGGGTGTTACAATATGATCCAACTAGAGGCACAAAATAGATTAGACATATGGTACTGTTGAGATTCAAATGGACCGGAGGTACAAAGAGTACGACCCTTTCATAATGTCAAATATTGTTAGGCAAGTTTATTATGTTCCTTATCCTTCATTTGTGCCACGTAAATGACGGTGTTGTGTTGTAATAAAAACAAAACCATTGGGTCATATTCAAATTGACGATCTAGTGGAAGATGTTGCTTACCAAGTTTATGAAGTTGAAGTTAATGATGTGATTCCAGATGAACACACTACAAGTTTGTCTGATACAATGGGTGGGGGGAATCAAGTTGATGAGGATGAAGATCATGAAGATTCTGGATCCGAGGACAATATCACATCAGATGACGAGGAGGATATGGATGACGAGCATGATGATTTAGAATAGTGAACCTATATTAATGAGAATTGTGTCTTGTAATTTTACTTAGTGAACCATCTATTGAATGAGTTAATGAATATGTATTCATGAGAATTGTGTCTTGTAATTTTACTTAACAAACTATCTCTTGAATGAGTTAATGAATATGTATTAATGAGAATTGTGCTTTTCGAATATATTATATGTTAACTTGTATTTTCTATAAATAGGTAAAAATTCCACCCAAGGATAATAAGGGTAAAGGTCCTAGTGATAGTGGTAGGAAGCCTAGGCGTACAAGGGTAGTAGTATGCCAATCACCTCACTTTGCCATGTGTCCTCCCCCGCAGAGTCAGGTTCATCATATGTCCATGGATAGTACTATGCCTTTTATGCCATTACTATCCTCTCGGAGTCCTCTTCAGTTCTCATATGGGAGTCCATCTTTTATTAGTCCATCTGGGCCCCCACCTGGTTTACCATTCCAGCAGACACAGGTGCCCTCATCCTTCCAGCACAGTTTTCCATTTCCCACACAGGTACCCTCATTCGTGCAGTAGCCTGGAGGATCCAGCATCCCACTTCCTACACAGATACCCTCATTCGTGCAGCATCCTGGAGGATCCAGCACCCTACTTCCTACACAGATGCCCCCATCCATCCAACAGCCTAGAGGATCCACCTCTTCACGACTCACACAGACTGGTCGCACCCCACATCCCACACATGTATCTGCATCCGATGATCATGCAGAGTCAGATGATGACGATCTTGGTGTGGACGATGATCAGATATATAGGAGAGATCTTCGAGGGGATGATGATCCGAGTGAGATTCATACCATTGATGGGAGATTTTGGATTTGGCCTGAAGGGAACTCGTAAGTTTCTTATTTATTGGTTTTTATTTATAAGTACACATTTCCATTTTTAATATAACTTTATATACTTAATTATGCTAATTCAATTATTGTTGTTTTAGTTTCAGGCCGAGTCGGACTGTTGCCAGGGTTATAAATTATATAATTCAACAGAATTATACAAATTTTTTGAAGAGTTTTAGAGAAGTTTCGGATAAAGACGAATGGTTTAAGCAATTTCAGGTATAACTAATTTATTTCTTAAGTTATTTTTATTTAAATGACCTTTTCATTATTGTTATAATTTATCTAACTATTTATTTTAATGTCATACAACATTGCATGCGAAATGTGTTTGGGATCCACTGAACCATAACAAAGTAAAAAAAACTATTTTGGCAGGAGTTCAAGACGAATTTCTGACATGCTACGACGTGTTAGAGAGAATTGGCAACTTTTGGGCATTCGTCCCAAATGGATAGGCAAATAATTTTTTGAACAACTTCTTAAGTATTGGGAATCGGATGAGTTTAAGGCTAAATCTGAAATTGCAAAGAAGATGAGGGCATCAGAAAAAAGGGGTTGCCTTAATGCTGTTGGGAGTATTAGTACTGCTGAGCATGCTCGACGCATGGTAATTATTACCACTTTTTAAAGTCATATTTGGATTTATAACATATATTATTAATTTAAGTTAATTTTTTTATTTAGGCTAAGCGTTTGGGGAGACAACCATTGATGACTGAGTTGGTTACCGAAACTCGGACAAAGAAATCGGGGGAATTTATTGACGAGCGTATAAAAAAAGCCCTGGTAAGTAAATTTATGTTTATATTTTTTTTTAAAGAAATTTTATGACGTGATTTTCACGTGGCAAGTGAGATGTTGTGGCGTGAAAATTGAGTGTCAGCTGATAAGTTGTGGCGTTACAATCACGTGGCTATATGTTTTTTATTATTATTTTATTTAATTTAATTTCATTAACTTTACTTATATATTTAACTTGATTTTTTATTGTATGTGTAGGAGGATTATCAGGCCTTGCTTGTAGAATTTCTGACCCATAATCCTCAGTATACTCCTCCTCCGGAAAAACCGGTTCATTCAGATGTGTATTTCTATATTTGGAGTCAAGTTGTTGGGGGAAAGGGGCCTAACGGGTGCTTTTTTGATGGTGGAAATTTGGCGGGCACCTTGAGGAGTGGGGATAGAACTCTGTATCAGAGAGCTACGAACGATGAATGAGGGTCACGTCAAACAAATTAGACACCAGATCAGTTAGAAACAGTAAGATAATTAGCTAGATGCGAGTCCGAAGAACGTGATGCCGCATTGAAGGCCCAAATGGAGGCAATGAGGGGTGAACATAATAGAGAAATGGAGGCAATGGCGAAGAGGCAGGCTGATATGAAGGAGCAAATGCGACAATTTATGCAAGCATTTGATGGAAATCCCAACAATGGTGGCCAAAATAATAACCACCAAAATAATGATGACTTTCTTCGCGACTTTTCCGACGACTCAAATGATCCTTCTGCTTAGTTTTTTTAATTTTATTTTCTATTTAGTTTTTTATTTGTGTACTAATATAAATTTATAATCATATTTTATATTTAAAAATATTAAATTTAAATTTTAGTTTATTAATTTTATTATATTAAGTATATTAATTTATGTATTTTGATATATTTAGTTTTATTTTTGATAATTTGATTTATAATATTGAATTTAATAAATAAATTATAATATTTAATTTATAAATTTAATGAAACAAAAAATAATATTAATTATTATATCAGAATTATAATATTTAAAACAGAAAATAATTAAAAAAAAAAGTTGCGACGTGTTTTCCACATCACAAATTAGTGACATGAAAAACACGCCGCAACACACAATGTAAAAGTGAATATAAAACCTGCTCCGACCTCTGCTCTACTCTGACTGCCTTTGACCCCATAAAGTTTGTTGCGGTGTGAATTTCACGTGGCAACGTTGTGACATGTTTCCCATGTCGCAATAACATTGCCACGCGCTCTTCAGCGACGTGTTTCTTCAGGTCGTAAGTTTAAGATTGCCCTAAGAGGGGGGTGAATTAGGTGGTGGTCGATTTTTGACTTATTTTATACTTTCTGGTTTTGTTTTAGTGCTTTGGAAAAACTGTAAAGTGCAGAAAGTAAAGAGACACGGAGATTTATCCTGATTCCTTCCACACCCTGGAAGTACGTTCAGTCCCCTTGCAAACACGCAAGAGATTTCACTATTTTGTTAGAACTTTTACAAGACTCTTCCTAGTCTTATCAACTAAAGACTCTAACAAATACCAAAAACACCCTCTTGGATTTCCAATAAGTCTCTTGAGAACAATCCTCTCAAAAGATACCTCTTGTTTCCAACAATGGACAACAAGGTACACAAGTATTCCAATACTTAATTCCAACAATCCTGGAAATAAGTTACACTTTGTATAATTCTATGAAATATGATTTCTTGAAAGATGTTGATCACATAGAGTGACTTCAATGAAGTTTCTTCTTTCTTCTCTTGTAAGCAATTCAAACTGTAACACAATGGTTAGATAATGCTCAAAGATTTTTGTTCTTATATGTGTGAAAGTGCAGAAAATCTTTGTTCTTAAAAGTTAAGAAATATGAAGTTTGAATATTTTACAAAGTTCAGAATTATTGCATAAGAGAAGAGTTGTTTTTTAATTTGAAAGATTTAGTATTTAAAGTAATCAAGATACCTTTCCAAAAGGATACTTTTTTGTTTGTAAAACTTGAGAAGATGCATTGTATGACCATGCATCTATTGGAGAAAAGGTGTGAAGGATATCTTGAAACCAGTTCAGATTTTTCAAAAATTACAATGTGTAAATCAATTAGCATTAGATGTAAATCGATTGCACGAGTTTGTAACGTTCTTGTTTTCAAAAAATTTGAAGTGTAAATCGATTAGCATGATGTGTAAATCGATTTACAAGTGTTAAAAATTCAACTCAGTTCTGTGATCAATCGATTTACACTTCATGTAAATCGATTGCTGCCAGAAACAATCAGTTTTTGAAAAAGCATGTGTAAATCGATTTACATCATATGTTAATCGATTTACATCAGTGAAAAACTTAAAATTTGTTTTATACTTTAAGTGAAGTGTTATGGCAAGTGTGTATATCATTTTTGAGCATTTCTAATCAATGTAGTTCAAATGAGAATTGATATACTTGATTGCTTGCCATGATCCTTGAAGATTTGAGTGAATGATGCTTTAAGCTAATTCCACTTCTTTTCCTTCTTGCCATAGTGCTTGTTTGTGTTTCATCAAACTAGCTTGTTTGTCTTTCATCAAAACTAAAGTTGAGTTGAGGCTTGAGATTACATTCTCCCCCTTTTTGATGATGACAAACCATCTTTCTTTATGAGTTGTTCAGATTTGGAGCAAAAGGAGTTTTCTCCCCCTAAGTTAGATTTCTCCCCCTATGGAGAAAAAGTTTTGAAAGCTTGCTCTGTAAAGAAAATTGAAACAAACAACCAAACAACCATAAAGTGCTATCACATCCTTCTCCCCCTTTGACATTATCAAAAAGAAGGGAAAGATGCAACAAGATGATACTTATAACAAGTTGAAACAGATATGAACTAAAAACTCAAATTTCTAAATATAGCGAACAAAGTTCAAAGATACATGATACAAACACTAATACTTGAAGTAATAAATTAAAGACTCATAAATATCACATGCTGAAAAGTTAATTTGCATAGAGAAAAATTACATAAAAATGCTTCAGTTCAGTGGTAAATCGATTTACATACTGTGTAAATCGATTTACACAAAAGGATTTTATAAAAAAAAGGTTTTGCTTCAGTGGTAAATCGATTTACACACCAAGAAAATCGATTTACTTAAAGGAAAAATTTTAAAAACAATAATTTTAATATTTGAAACATTGTCTAAACCCATATATATATGTACATTAAAGTATAGTTAAGGATAGAGTGCACCTTATATATCTTGTTTATCTAGGATTCCGAGTTCACGACGAATTTTGAAAAATGCATCCTTTGCAAGTGGTTTTATGAAAATGTCTGCGAGTTGATTTTGAGTATCCACAAAAGTAATCTCGACATCTCCTTTGAGTACGTGATCTCAGATGAAATGGTGTCTAATGTCAATGTGTTTTGTCCGGGAATGCATAACTGGATTTTTCGTAATATTGACCGCGCTTGTGTTATTACATCGAAGTGGGATGAATCCAAGGTTTACTCCATAGTCAAGTAACTATTGTTTTAGCCAAAGAATTTGAGCGCATCCACTACCAGCCACAATGTATTCTGCTTCGGCAGTGCTGAGAGCGACGCTTGCTTGCTTTTTGCATGACCATGAAACCAAGGCATTTATGAGAATGTGACATGTTCCACTTGTACTTTTGCGATCAGTCTTACAACCTGCATAGTCAGCATCATAATAACCAACTAGATTGCACATACTACCTTTTGGATACCATAATCCGACGTTGGTTGTTCCTTTGAGATATTTTATTATGCGCTTGACTGATGCGAGGTGAGACTCTTTAGGATTGGCTTGATATCTTGCACATAGGCAAATGCTGAACATGATGTCAGGTCTACTTGCTATTAAATAGAGGAGTGAGCCAATCATTCCACGATACTTAGTTATGTCAATAGAATTCCCTGATTCATCTGGATCAAGATAGGTGCCGGATCCCATAGGAATTGCACTCTCTTTGCTACTTTCCATCTCAAACTTCTTTATAAGGTCTTTGCAATATTTTGATTGGTTAATGAATATACCGTGTTTGAGTTGCTTAATTTGAAGACCGAGAAAGAAATTCAATCTTCCCATCATAGACATCTCAAACTCTCCTTGCATCATAGATGACAATTCCTTGCACATATTTTGGTTAGTTGAACCAAAAACAATATCATCTACATAGATTTGTACAAGTAAAGTATGATGATTAACATTTTTTATGAAGAGAGTGGTATCAACTTTACCCTTTACAAACCCTTTTTCACATAGGAATGCGCTTAGTATATCATACCATGCCCTTGGTCCTTGCTTCAGCCCATAGAGAGCTTTCTTCAATTTGAAGACATGATTAGGATGTTTGAAGTCTTCAAATCTGGGAGGTTGCTTTACATAGACTTCTTCATTTATGAATCCGTTGAGAAATGCGCTTTTTACATCCATTTGAAAGAGTTCAAAGTCCAATGAGCATGCATATGCAAGTAGTAGTCTTATTGCTTCCAAACGTGCTACCGGAGCAAAAGTTTCTTCAAAATCAATTCCTTCCTCTTGGTTGTATCCTTGAGCAACTAGTCTTGCCTTGTTTCGAGTGATTATACCATTTTCATCCATCTTGTTTTTGAATACCCATTTGGTTCCAATGATACGTTTATTTCCTGGATTAGGAACAAGTTCCCAAACTTCGTTCTGTTCGAATTGGTTTAGCTCCTCTTGCATGGCAAGGATCCATTGATCATCTTCTAGTGCTTGAGCCACTTTAGTAGGTTCAACTTGAGATAAAAAAGCCATATTTAACCATGCATCCTTAAGATTTAGTCGAGTAGATACCCCTTTGCTAATATCTCCAATTATGTTGTCAATCGGATGATCACGATGAGTTCTCCATTCTTGAGGAAGACCATCATCATTTTCATTTTGATGTGAAAGTTCATGTGTTTGTTCCGGGTTGACAATTTTGCCACCTTCGCATGAATTCTCATGAGGTAAATCTATAGAATCATCATCATCACAAATAACAACTTCCTCCTTGGAGGTGTTAGATTCATCAAAAGAAACATGCGTTGATTCTTCTAGAGTTAAAGTTCTTTTATGGTAAATTCTAAAAGCTTTGCTAGAAAGGGAGTAACCAAGAAAAATACCTTCATCCTATTTTTCATCGAACTTACCGAGATTGTCTTTGTCGTTGTTAAGGACAAAGCATTTGCACCCGAAAATGTGAAAGTGAGAGATATTTGGTTTTCTTCCTTTGTAAATCTCATATGGAGTTTTCTTTAGTATAGGTCTTATGATCACACAATTGCTTACGTAACATGTCGTGCTTACCGCATCCGCCCAAAAATATTTAGGCAAACTTGAGTCACTTAGCATGGTTCTTGCAAGCTCCACCAAAGACCTATTTTTCCTTTCAAATACTCCATTTTGTTGTGGAGTTCTTGGTGCTGAAAAATTGTGGAAGATCCCATTTTCTTCACAAAATTCTTCAAACAAATTGTTTTGGAACTCTCCACCATGATCACTTCGGATTGATGTTATCTTTAATGACTTCTCATTTTGAACTTGTTTTGCATATCTCTTGAATGCCTTGGATGCGTCATTTTTGTGCACTAAAAACAAAGTCCAAGTAAAATGGGAAAAATCATCTACAATAACTAAAGCATAAATATTACCTCCGAAGCTTCTTGTTCTAGATGGACCAAAAAGATCCATGTGCAACAATTGAAGTGGTCTTGTTGTTGAAACCACATTCTTTGGTTTGAAAGTTGATTTTGTCTGTTTGCCCTTTTGGCATGCACTACATAATTTGTCTTTGATGAACTTCATCTTTGGTAGACCAATAACTAAGTCATGCTTAACCAATTTGTTCAAGTGCTCCATGTGAATGTGAGCAATCCTCTTGTGCCATAACCAAGCGTCATTGTTGTTTACCATAAGACATTGTACCTTCATAGACAAATCATCTAAAGTGATCATAAAAATATTTTTAGATCTTATACCTTTGAGTTTTACCTCATTGGTTGCCTCATCCATAATAAGGCATTCTTCTTTGTTGAATTTGATTTTGAACCCTCTATCGCAAAGTTGACTTATGCTAAGAAGGTTGTGCTTTAATCCTTCAACATAGAGAACATCCTCAATTTGAATGGATGGAGGTGTGCCAACTATTCCAACGCCAAGAATCTTTCCTTTGGTGTTGTCTCCATAGGTGACATACCCTTTGGCTTTATGTACTAGATATGAAAATTGGTGTACATCTCCTGTCATATGCTTTGAACATCCACTGTCAAGATACCAAAGATTTGATGTGGATTTCAAGCATACCTACAAAAACAGATTATTTCTTGTTAGGTACCCAAGTTGCCTTGGGTGCTTCATAGTTAGTTCCCTTTTTCACCCATGCATAGTGTCCACTAGCCATACTGAAATTTCTAATATAGCATGCATTAGGTGTGTGTCCAATAATACCACAGTAAAAACAGTTTGGAACAAATTTGCTCTTGTATCTAGGAATTTGTTTCCTTTTAGATACATTAGGCTTTTTCTTTTGATGATTATGAACAACTTGCTTCTTTTCTACTATCTTGGGATTGGAACTATTACTAGCCTTTACAAAAACAGTGGGATTGTTACTTGGTTTCTTAGAATTCACATAACCAAGACCTCTTTTATCATTTGGATAACGTTGTTGGCTTAGTAATCCTTCCAACCCTATTTATCCTTTTTCATATCGTTCAATGACTCTTTTCAATTGAACAATTTGGAAGACATTTGATTCACACTTGGACCATGCAAAGTTTTCCTTTTCTTTTATAAAATTCTGTTTTTGAAGATCAAAATCTTTAGTCATGGTGTCAATTTTTTCTAGACAAATTAGAAGTTCTTTTTCTTGGTTTGACACCTTTTTGTATAAACTTTTGCATTCTTTCAAGAGTTCATCAATTGCACCTTGAACATCATCATCAAAAAGAGTAAATTCATTACTAACCTCTTCTTCGTCGTCGGAGTGATGTGATGCCATTAAGGCTAAATTTGCACATTCGCCGCTTTCCGATTCCGATGTACTGCTCATATCATTATCTTCTCATGCTATGTAGGTTTTCTTTTGTTTTGAGTCCTTTCCTTTAAATCCGTTTTTCTTTGGGAGGTTTTGACAGTTTGGCTTGATATGTCCTTGCTTTTCACATTCATAACATGAGTCATATTATGTTGATGTGGAGGCTTCTCTTTTCTTGAAGTGCTTTCTCTTATGTGCATGAGATCCGCCCTTGTCATTTATGCCAAAAAATTTCCCAAGTCTTTTAACAAGAAGCATGAAATTTTCATCTTCTTCCGGATTGTCTTCTTTTACAACTTCCTTTGAATCAATTTTTAAAGCAATGTTTTTGGACTTCTTTTCTAGATTCTCATGTTTTTCAAGTCTACCGAGTTCCGTTTCGTATTCTTGAAGTTTGCCAAATAATGTAGCGAAAGTCATTGCGGAGAGACTCTTCTTTTCCGAGATTGTCATTACCTTTGGTTGCCATTCCCTAGTCAATGATCTGAGGACTTTCAAGTTGAGTTCATCATTTGTAAAGGTTTTACCAAGAGCACTTAAGTGATTTGTCAAATGCATAAATCTCTTTTGTAAGTCAAGAATGAATTCTCCGGGCTGCATTCGAAATAGTTCATATTCTTGACTTAGGGTATTTAGCCTTGATCTTTTTACTTCAGTCGTTCCTTCATGAGTTTGTACCAAGGTATCCCATATTTCCTTTGCTGTTTTGCATGTCGAGACACGGAAAAATTCGTCCATACTAAGTGCACCTTGAAGAAGGTTTATTGCCTTTTTGTCATAGAGAACTTTCTTTTTGTCGTCGTCGTCCTGTTGGCTGAAGATTTTGATAATGTTATTAGAAGCCAAATGAATTAAACATTTCGATCGAAATGAGGTAAAGCGTCATGTTTCGAAGTAGCAGAAGCAGTGTTTCGAATAAGCATGTCAAAGCTTGGAGCTTCGAGTGGCAATTATGGGAACATATCTAAAGAGGTCTCGAAATAACAACAAGGCTGTGTCTGGGAAGTGCGTTCGAAACGGAGAAGTACCAAAGCATTTGAAATTCAAATGGAAGCGGGACATTCGAAGTTTGAAAGTTATGTGCTGGAGCATTTGGGGACACGTGGAAAGAAGAAAGAGGCATTGTTCTGCATGTTCTGAACGTGGCATAATCCTATAGCAAGACCGTTATGGTCGAATTAGTATAAATAGAAGTCTTAGTATTAGGATTTCGTGTGTCATATCTATTGTACTAAATACTCAGTAACATTCAAACTACCACATGGCAAGGGAAACGAATGCAAGAGAAATGTACGTATGATAGCACCATGTATTTCTGATTTAATGAAAACCTTTTACCATTTCCAGCACTTTCCTTTATCTTTTTGTCAAATAACATTTACAAGTTTTCTCATTTACATTCTTTTTACTTCGAAATCTCTTCTTCAAAATTTTACATTTTAATGCTTTCTTCACATTTCAAGCACTTTACATCTCAGAAAACTGTCATATTTTCCATACCTTTACCTTCAAGTCTTATCCTTCGAACGCATATTTTTACTTAAAGTCATTTACAGATTTCTTGCATTAAACGCTTTCTTCATATTTCAAACCTTTTACGTTCCAGAAATCCTTTACATTAACTGTTTTATAATTCGAAACCATTTACTTGACTTTTATGCAATTTTACATATCTTTACAGTTAACATTTATTCATGCAACTTAGTTTCGTACACGCACATTTTGATTACATCTTTAGACTTTTTGAGAGAGAAATCGAAATAATCCAAACGCATATACAACACTAAAATATCAACCATGAATATTTGTTCGATCGTGAGAGTAACCTTAATGTCCAAGGAATCCTAGGATCAATCTAGTCGATCCTGTGAGTTACCAGAGGAATTGAATAACAGTCAGAAAGATTATTCGATAGTTTGGAAGACTAGCGGTTGTTTACCAGAAATCACTGGAAACAAATTGGCACACCTGGTGGGACCAATAATTGGATATTTGTTGAGACATAACCATTATAAAAACGTTGGAACCTAAGAAGTTTGTTGTTTTATGAACCTGAGAAGTGGTAAAATAACCAACAGCAACCAACCTTCATCCAGAAGAAAACATTTGGACAAAATGTCTAATTCCGACAATCAACAAGGGGAACAAAATGGCCCACATACAACAGGCACTAATGCGTCCACTTCGATCGGAACATCTAATGTAATCCCTTCGAATGCACAGTCTGTTGCATCTTCAACCAGTAACATAGCCACCAATGGAGTAAGTGGCATATCCTCTAATAGTTCGATCTTAGAAAATACTGGAACCATTGGTTACCCTGGGGGATTCGTTCCACTATCAGGGACACAATCCCATTTCGCCACTCCATTAACTAGACCACCCGGTTTCGATGGGAATAGAACCAGAAATTCCTCTTATGGAATGCCAACATCTTTTATGGCAGGTTTACACAATTCCACATCGAATTCATCCCCACAACTAGGGCCTGGGTCTGGGGCGAATCAATTTATGACAAATAACCAAGGGTCAGTGGGTTATAGCACAATGCCTATCTTAACCACAGACAATCAGTTGGCTTTTAGGAAATTGATGGATGACAGTAACCATAACATGATAGGGGTGTTAGCATAAACCATGCAGGAGATATTTGCCCCAATAGTGCAAAATGTGACTGTGACAAACAGAGAAAACACTGACAATATGAGTCGAATAGCAGATTTCTTTGCTCCCCCAGAAAGGCGTAGGCAAAATCAGGCGGGATTTCAAGCAAACATGCCTGTTATAGAACAAATTGCTAACGACCCAATTTATAGACCACCCAGAGAAGAAGTTAACTTAGGGGCCAGGGCACCAAGGTTAGAAGCCCCAATAATCCCGGGCCCACAAAGAGAAATTATGGAACCAGGGGCAAGGGTCGAAAGGCTAGAAGCCCCAGAGTTTCGAGAAGAACAACCTAGGGGAGTTGTCTTGGTTGGTCGAAATCAAGATGCCGATGCTGTCGTTCATAGAATTCGAAACGATGACATCTTGGCAGAAAACAACCTAACCACCATGATAGAGAGAGTCATGGCCCAGAATGGCCTCAACACAGGAATGAGAAGGCCAAATTATGCTTCTCCTATATTGGATTGCATAATGCATACTGATTTACCAAGGGGATATAAAGTCCCTAAATTTACAAAGTTCGCTGGGGATACCAATGAGTCAACAGTCGAACACATAGCGAGATATCTAACCAAAGCGGGAGATATAGCCAATAATGAAGATCTCAGGATCAAATACTTCCCAAGTTCCTTGACTAAAAACGCCTTCACATGGTTTACCACTTTGCCTCCTGGGTCTATTGACACTTGGGCTCTCTTAGAGAGATTATTCCATGAAAAATTTTATATGGGACAGTCGAAAATAAGTTTGAAGGAATTGGCCAGTGTTAAGAGAAAGTTCACCGAACCCATAGATGATTATCTGAATAGATTTAGGCTTTTGAAATCCAGATGTTACACAGTAGTGCCTGAACATGAGTTAGTCGAAATGGCCGCTGGTGGCTTGGATTATTCTATTCGAAAGAAACTAGACACTCAATATTTGAGGGATATGGCTCAGTTAGCCGATAGGGTTCGACAGGTCGAAAGACTAAAGGCCGAAAAAGCCAGAGTCTTTAAGAATAGCAAGAAAGAAAGGATTTCCTATGTTGGGACTGAGGAAGCAGAAGAATATCCTGAATTCGAATTCGAAGAGGTCGAAATCGACCTCGCTGAATTAAAACAGGCCCCGCCTTATTCCTGCAAATTGTTAGTTCCTACAAAAGGGAAAGACATTGTTGAAAATGAGAAAAGTGACAAATTTCCAAAGAAGGTTTATACCTTCGATGTCACTAAATGTGACGAGATTTTTGACTTACTTGTCAAAGATGGCCAACTAATTGTGCCATCAAATGTCAAAATACCTCCTTTGGATCAGAGAAAGAAGAGAGGATTTTGCAAATATCATAGTTTCCTAGGCCACAAAACCTCACAATGTTTTCTTTTCAGGGACCTAATTAAAAACGCGATAAAAGATGGCAGACTAAAGTTTGCTGATAAGGTGAAGATGAAAGTGGACGAAGATCCCTTGGACGTCGCAGACACCAACTACTCTGAGCCTGCATGCATTGGAGAGGTCAACATGGTGGAAACTGATCAAAGCGACGCCCTAACAGGAGAGAAGGGTACTGAAGCTGAAAACTGGGTGATGGTCGAAGTCAATAAGGAGGTCACTGAAGACATCCAGAATACGCCAGAGACTTCGATTGCCGCACCTGTAGCTGTTGCAAGAGAAACCCAGGCTACTGAAGGCCAGGGAAATCAAAACCAAGAACTAACACAAGTCACTGAAGGCTTGAGGCTGGAATTGGAGAAAGTCCAAATCACGCAGCCAATTTCCCCTCAGAAGGAAATATGGGACACTCTAGGGGAACCGAGTGGAAAATTTGACTATTTGGTCAAATATTCTGCCCCAGAGAGTTCGAAGGTTCAGATTAAGGATATAAAGCCCACAGGATGGGGCGATGATGAAGCTAAGGGGGAAGATGTTGAAATAAATATGGTGGATATCGAAAGACCTCGCTCTGAGATGGAGGAAGTAGAAAAATACTTAGAAAAAGAAAAGTATATAATGGGGGATAATCACACTGGAGATGCTAGTCTCAAGGATTATCTCATGACATGCCACAAAGGAGATTCAGGCATGATATTGTGCCCTAGGTGCAGCATCCTCTGCAATCAAAGAATCGTTGCGAATTTCGAAAGGGTACAGAGGACTCGAACTGGCAACAATTGGCGCCAGGATAACCAGCTTTTTAGGTGTTATCCCAAGGCTGGAGAAAGTTTGCTGGAATTTGTGTTTCGCTGCTACAAAGGGGCAATCAAGTGCTTGATTTGCCCAAGGTGTTCTGCTGTGTATGACCAAAGCATGGCCAGGGCCTTCGAAACGATTCCCTTCGCCCCTTGCTGGAACCATCAAGAAACTGTCCAGATGGGCCCATGTTTCGACAGCAGACACAAACAGCGAAGGCCTGATAGCCCTCACCCCAAGGCTGCTCGAAGAGTGACTTTCAAACTCCTTGCTGAAGTGCCAACCGATAGATGGTTACGGGTCAGAAATGACAAAGGCAAAGATAGATGGAGAAACGCTGAACGAAATGCACGCCATGTTGTGACATACAGGAGGCAATTCAACACAGCAAAAAGGGAGGAGGTGAGATTAGAAAATTACAAAGGAAGGAACCCCATGTCAAGATCCCAGTGGTGCAGACATCAAAGGATTCGAAAGGCTGAGAGAGAAGCTGTGGCAAACAAAGGGGTTACTTCAACAAAAAACCAAGGTGAATCTAGCACCAACAAACCAAAAAATCAAACCAAAGACAAACCTCCAGTCAATAGGAGGCTCTTCTCTGAAGTACAACACGGTGAACCAAAGGAATACACTCCAGGCCCGGAAGAGGACGGAGATATGATAACAGATAACTTCGAATTGGAGGGGGAGTCTTCATTTAACCTGAACTGTAACGTGGTGTCTGTGCTTCCCTGCGAATTTGGGCAGGAAACCGAAATCGATGAATATGAGGAGGAAGACACCACAGATTTGATGAAACATAGGCATGTGTGCTACTATGTGATGGACAATGGGGATGTTGAGGAGAAAAATGCGTTCTTCGAACGTCCAGAACCTGCAATGAAGAACCATCTCAAGCCACTTTTTATTCGGGCGAAAGTTGGTGTCCATGGTGTGAACAAAGTTCTAGTGGATGGGGGTGCTGCAGTCAATTTGATACCCCATTTCATGCTAAAAATATTAGAGATCCGCGAAGGAGACATCAAGCCCCATAATATGGTTCTGTCCAATTATGAGGGAAAAGTGGGAAAAACACTGGGAGTGGTCCAGTTGGAATTGACAATAGGCTCAAGCTGTAGGCCCACCATGTTTATGGTGATCGAAGCCAAGGCCAACTATAACTTACTACTGGGAAGGGAGTGGATCCATGGCGTGGGGGCAGTTCCTTCGTCAATGCATCAGCGACTAGTTCTGTGGAGAGATGATGGAATCGTGGAAAACATCGAAGCAGACCAGAGTTACTTTATGTCAACTGTCAATTTAGTTGACAAGAGGGATTATGATAAAAATCTGGCAAAGATTGCTCCGTATGTTCCAAATGATGAGATTAATGAAACTAGAAACGCCCACTACTACATGACCCTTCGCCATGATGGACCTTACTGGGATAGAACAATAATCAGTGAAGAAGAGGGAGTCGAAAGCACTATACAAAAACGGCCAGCAGGCTGGGACTTCGACAACCTTATCCATGACTGAGTCTACCTTTTTCGAAAGGATTTCGGCCTATATGGCTGAGAACGAATCAAAAGCGGCCTTAGAGGCTGAAATAAATAAATCAACTATAAAGATGAACGAAGTAAGTGGGGATGGTTCGAAATGCTCACCCTTCGAAGAGTTTGAGATGGATCAAAGGTTGGATGCCATCTATGATAAAGAACCCTTAGGCTTCGAAAGGGACCCCATAAACTCAGGTGCCAAAATGTTGGCACAAGATCCACTCGAAGAAGTCAACTTAGGGGATGAAAAAACGAAAAGAGTAACCTACATAAGTGCTAAACTTAGCCCAGGCCTCAAGAAGGAAGTGATCGAAGTCCTCAAGAAAAACAAAGATTGCTTTGCATGGGATTATGACGAGATGCCTGATTTAAAGAGGGAGTTGGTCGAACACAGACTGCCAATCAAAGATGGCAAGAGGCCCATCAAACAAACTCCCAGAAGATTCGCACCAGCGGTTCTCACAAAAATTAAAGCTGAGATCGAAAGGTTGCTGCGTTGCAAATTCATCAGAACAACAAGGTACGTCGAATGGTTAGCAAACATAGTACCTGTTATTAAGAAAAATGGTTCTTTAAGAATTTGCATAGATTTTAGGGATTTAAACACTACAACCCCTAAAGATGAATATTTCATGCCTGTGGCAGAAATGCTAGTAGATTCTGCTGCAGAGTTCGAATACTTGAGTATGTTAGATGGATACTCTGGGTATAACCAAATTTTCATTGCTGAAGAAGATGTTGCAAAGACAGCATTTCGTTGCCCAGGAGCCTTAGGCACCTACGAATGGGTGGTGATGCCTTTTGGTTTAAAGAACGCTGGGGCAACTTATCAAAGGACAATGAATTCAATTTTTCATGATTTCATTGAAACCTTCATACAGGTGTATATTGATGATATAGTCATCAAATCTATATCTGCAGAAACACATTTGCATCATTTAAGCCAATCATTCGAGCGAATGAGAAAACATGGCTTAAAGATGAATCCCTTTAAATGTGCATTTTTTGTGCAGGCTGGAGATTTTCTTGGTTTTGTGGTTCACAAGAAAGGAATTGAAATCAACCAGAACAAAACCAAAGCCATAATGGAGACGAAAGCATCTACGTCAAAAAGGGAGTTGCAATCTCTGCTAGGGAAAATTAACTTCCTCAGAAGATTCATTTCGAACCTAAGTGGAAGAACCCAAGCTTTCTCTCCGTTACTTCGTCTAAAGCAAGGCCAAGCCTTCGAATGGAACGAAGCTCACCAGGAGGCATTTGACAGGATAAAAGAATACCTTTCTCATCCTCCTATTTTGTTTCCACCTTCATGGGGGAAGCCCATGAGATTGTACATATCTGCCTCTGAAGTTAGTATAGGTAGTATGCTAGCACAAGAAGATAGCAATGGCATCGAAAGAGCCATATACTATTTAAGTAGAGTGCTAAATGATGCAGAGACCAGATATAGCAATTTAGAAAAGCTATGTCTCTGCTTGTATTTCTCTTGTATGAAACTCAAGTATTATATAAAACCTGTTGATGTTTATGTTTCATCTCATTTCGATGTCATTAAACATATGCTTTCAAAACCAATAATGCATAGCAGAGTTGGCAAGTGGGCTTTAGCCTTAACAGAATATTCTTTGACTTTCATGCCTTTAAAAGCTATGAAAGGTCAAGTGATTCCTGACTTCATTGTGGACCATTCTTTGGTTGAGCAGACTGTCATGAGTTACGTCGAAATGCAACCATGGAAATTGTACTTTGATGGTTCAACCCACATGAATGGAAGTGGTGTTGGAGTCCTTCTGATTTCTCCTGAAGGAATTCCAACAAAATTCAAGTATAAATTAGATGGTCCTCGTTGTTCGAACAACGAAGCTGAGTATGAAGCGCTCATTGTTGGACTTGAAGCTTTGTTGGAATTGGGGGCAACCAGAGTCGAAATTAAAGGAGACTCTGAATTAGTGGTCAAACAAATCACAAAGGAATACAAGTGCATAAAGGAAAATTTAATGGTATACTTCGTCATAGTCAATAGGCTATTGAGGAAATTTGAATACATGGATATTCAACACATACCAAGAATAGAGAACCAAGAAGCAAATGACTTAGCGCAGTTGGCTTCGGGTTATAAAGTGTCTACCAAGAACTTCAAGGATTTGGTTGAATTAAGGGGAAGAGTTATGGCTACTAGATTCACACCATCGGATCTGGAAAGTATGAAATTGGGATATGCTGAGAAACAGGGATTCGAAATATTAGCCATAAATACTTTGTACGATGCAGATTGGCGAAGTCCACTGAAGAGTTATTTAGCAGACCCAACTCTAAATGTGGATAGAAAGACAAAATATAGAGCATTGTCATATCTCCTCATGGGGAACGAATTGTTTAAAAAGACCCAAGAGGGTGTATTATTGAAATGCCTAGGAGAAAGTGAGGCATATTTAGCATTGTCTGAAGTCCATAATGGGGCATGTGGGGCACATCAAGCAGGCCATAAAATGAAATGGCTGTTATTTCGATACGGCTTGTATTGGCCTAGCATGCTCAAAGATTGCATAGACTTTGCTAAAGGATGTGAGGAATGTCAGAAACATGCAGGAATTCAACATGCCCCTGCAAGTGAGTTGCATTCGATCATCAAACCATGGCCATTTAGAGGATGGGCATTGGATTTGATAGGAGAAATAAATCCTGCTTCGTCCAAAGGACAGAAATACATCTTGGTGGGAATAAATTATTTTACCAAATGGATCGAAGCTATACCACTGATAGTTGCTGATCAAGAGGCTATTATTGAATTTATACAAAAGCACATTATCTATAGGTTCGAATTGCCAGAGAGCATAACCACAGACCAAGGCTCTGTGTTTACTGGTAGAAAGATGCAAGGATTTGCCCAAGAAATGGGGTTTAGATTGCTAACATCAATGCCATATTATGCTCAAGCAAACGGTCAAGTCGAAGCAGCAAATAAAGTAATAATAGGATTAATCAAGAAGCATATTGGCAAAAAGCCAAGAAACTGGCACAAAACTCTGGACCAAATATTATGGGCTTGTAGAACATCTCCTAAGGAAGCTACTAACACTATGCCTTTCCAACTCACATTTGGTCATGATGCAATGTTGCCAGTAGAAATTCATCTACAATCAGTTCGAATTCAGAGACAAAACGAAATCCCAGCTGCATTATATTGGGAAATGATGATGAATGAATTAGTTGAGTTGGACGAAATTAGATTACATGCATTGGAAATTTTGATGAGACAAAAAGAAAGAGTGGCCAGAACATACAATAAAAGGGTGAAGAAAAAAGTATTCATTATTAATGACTTGGTTTGGAGAGTCATATTGCCTATGGACAAGAAGAATAAAGCGTTAGGTAAATGGTCACCTCATTGGGAAGGACCTTTTCGAATATTAAAAGTATTCTCAAACAATGCATACGAAATCGAAGAACTCGTGGATGATAAACGTATCCTAAAGGTTAATGGGAAATATTTAAAGAAATATAAGCCACGCCTGCAGGAGATTCGAATAGTAACAACGTAACCAAGATGTTATAAAAGGCCAAGATGGCAAGATAAAATGCCAAAATGGCGTTGTTCGAATATTACATATAAGAAACCAAAATTGTAGTCAAATAAACATCAAAATCTAGAAATAAGAGTTATTTTTCAATCGATTAAAAGTGCTTCGAAATGATTCAAGTTTCTGCTGAGCGAACCGCCTGGCTCCTTCCAAGGTTGCCACTTCTCCTTTAAGTTGTTCTGCAGTCTCCATTTCCGCAAGCCCCTGGTTGAGAAGCTCTTCGAATTGGTTACCAGCAGTATTGGTTTCGAAGGCTATTTGTTGTTCTTTAGCCTCCTTAACCTTCTGTTGAAGTTCCAGAATCTGCCTTTCCCAAAGAAGTATGGACTCAGCTCGAGCCTCATAATCAGTTTTCGCCTGCTTCAGATGCATAGCTTGATCCTCAGCTTCTTGAGAGAGTTTCGAAGCTTGTTCATAAGCAGCATCCATGGCAATGCGTTTCTCTTGAACCTTCTTGGCAGCAGATTCGTCTTGGAGAAGGTAACCAGTTATGTTGTCCAGCAAAGCCTGAAGATCGAACAAGAGAGTACTAACTGGCAAGGAGCAGGTAGAAAGATTGACCTTTGTGAGCAGCTCCTTCATAGTATAGCAAGCAGTACTATCTTGCTTAAGCACTTCGAATATATCCACATTGAGAATGGTTTTCCTAATTTTATTAAGAAGAATAATTCTTTCATCTGTGGGAAGAGGATAGCTGGTCGAACTTGTGCCAGCCCTAGCAAGTGGGACGTCCCTCTGAGCCAACTTTTCCTTCATGTACCCAATAGGGTCATTTCGTCTCAGAAGTGCCAGTTCCTCGTCAGTCATTCGAGACAAAGAGGATTGAGGGAGTTCCACACGTAGGGGAGCCACGTCCATTTCAACCTCTATGGGTTCGTTGGTTGCATTACCATCCCCTTCATTTGTTTCGTGCTCTTGGTCTTCTTCATCCTCATCCAAGTCCACCACTTCGATACCATCCCTTTCACTGCTATTTGCGTTGGACTCCGTCCCAGCAGTCGAACCGTCATTGGCATTCTCCTCCTCAGATTCTTCTTCTGCAGATTCTTCGGCTCTTTGCCCAGAATCAGCTTTCTCTTCTTCAGTTTGAGTGTCCTTTGGGTCCTCATGAAGAGTTTCAAGAGGGGACTTTTGAAGAGAAGCCCTTTGCAAATCCTCTGCAGATGTTTGAAGTGGTGTTTCGTTTATCTCTTTCAGAGGAATGGAGGTACCTTGATCATCCTGCTGTTCAGAAGTTCCAGCCAGAACCGCCATATTGGAGGAACCTTTATTTTGAACCAGGTTGCTGGAATCTCCTTGAGGAGAGGAGTTGAGCGGAGCAGCAGCTCTGGATGGTGAGTTCGAAGTAGTGGAAGCTGGATTCAAGATGCTCTGCAAGGAACAACAGAATGTTAAAAAAACATTCACCAAGGTAATAAGAAGTTATTATTGTAAAAAATTTAAAGGTTCAATTTACCTGTGGACTCTCGGAGGAGAGGTTACTAGCTATACGTTCCAACGTTGTGTTGGAGGTCGAAGGTGGATTTTTGGATTTGGGAGAGGGAGCAGCATCCCTGGAATCAAGTCCAGAGACACTAGTTGGAACGGTACTTTTCTAAATATCTTTCTTTGGCTTCTTCTTCAAAGCAGTGTTTAAGTTTCCTCCAGCCTTGGGATCTTCCCCAGTGGTGCTTGATTTCCGCTTCTTGGGAGTAGTAGGAGGAAGCTTGTTGGTCTGAAAGGATTTTAAACAAAGAGTTAGATGCAAACCATAAAACATGAGTGAATTTGAAACATCAAGGTTAAGTGATTACCGTTGGAATTGGAACACTGGTTGTTGTTGGTATTATTGTTGTTGTTGTGGTTGCAGCAATAGTGGTTGTTTCGGGTGGAGTCACTTTGTCAGTAGTTTCGATGGAGGCTTGAGAGGCACTCCCTTCTTTCGACTTCGAGGCAGCTGTCTTTATCCTGATGGCTGAAAATCGAAACAATTAAAGCAAAGGTTAAAGATATGGAAAATAAAAGACGTTTGGGATTTTCCCAAGCATTCGCACCTGTGCCTTGATCAGATTTAATTGACATGGCAGAAAGGTCGTATCGAAGGTGTCCTGGGAAATCATGAAGCCAGTATCGAGCCCATGTCACAGTCTCAGATGGCTTTGGTTTCCTTTGAAGATATTTGAACATCTCTTTGCAAGTAAACCACCAAGGATATGGGGGAAACCAAGCCAGAGCCAGTTCTGAGGTAGGTAATCTGGGAAATTTAGGTGGATGCATTTTGAATGCCAACCTATACCTATCCTCAGGTGACAGCCCTGAAGGAAGTTTTAACTTAGAAACTTTTTGTTTAAATTTTTCCTTCAAGGTCTCAGCCGCTTGATGCACAGTGGAGTCCAAGCGCATGGGGTCATAAGTAGTTTCAAAATAATTTTGGAAAGCTTTAATCTCTTTGGCATGAGTAAACATACCTTTCTTTGTTGGTACCTGCACATCGAAGGCATCAATTAGTTTCTGTTGAATTGTAAGTGTATCGAACATATAAGTTTGATAAAACTTGGTCCACCATTCCAGAAACCCTTTAGCTGTGAGATGGGTAGGTTCGAAGGTTATCAGCTCAAATTGGGCAAAGCCTTGATATTGTTCTTGCTGTATTTTGGCTTCCCGTGCCTTGAAAGTTCGTCCAGAAGTGATGGCACTCTCAGTTTGAAATAAAGGTTCAGGAATCAGTTGGCATAAGCCAAACTGCCTCGAAACAAAGTTTGGTTGGTAGGCAAAGAGAAAAATCTGGTTCTTGGCTGGAGTTATTCTTGAAGAAATGAGTCTAGGTAGCAAAAAAGCTCTCCATACATCCTGAATCTCCTTGCTCTTGATAGCTTCTGAGAGAGCCATGGTGAACCAAGAAGGTCCATGAGCCCTCGAAGCAAAAGGCGCCATGCTCTCTTCGAACTTGTGCCTTTTGGAGAATATCATGATGTACTTCGAGAATTGGACTTTGAAGTCATCTTTGTCGTCATTGGGAGTTAATCTTCGAAGCCTAGTGCCTTCGACTATCCTATCATTTATCTCAGAATCTTGCTCATCAATGGTGTTGGCGGTTGATAAGGAGGGTTCAAACATGGCATTTAGCCATAGTTGAAGTAACCAAAAAGGGCCAGCCAACAGAATATTTTTGGAGGTGTGGGATTTGAGGCTCGAAACAACTGACCTCAGGCTTTCATAAAGGTCAACTAAGAGCAGTTCACTTAGGCACACTTTTTGATTTTCATGCAAGTCCCTAGCTAGAGGAATGAACCTACTAGCTACCTGTAGGGATCTACTGCAGAAAACGTATCTTGACAGCCACAGGGTTAAGAAAGCAATGTGCTCTACGTCAGACACATTGTCCCCCTCAGCATGGTAGTGACTGATAAACTTGGAAAAAGTGGCTAGCTTGACTTCGAAGTCAATTATGCTTGAATGTTCTTCGTTGTCGGGTATATAAGTTTCTCCCACTGGCGATAGCCCAGTGATGGCCGCTATGTCGAAGAAGGTTGGGGTGATCATTCCACCTGGGAGATGGAAAGTGTTATAGGTACTGTCCCAGAAATAGAGGGACGCGAATAGCAGAGGGTGGCTGTAGGTGAAACCAGGCTTCGATAGCTTAATCAGGTTATAGATACCTAATTCTTCCCATTGCTGGGATTTCTTAACTTCTACTTTCTTGAACCAATTTTGATAAGCAATATCAGAGGTGGGGCAAGATCGAAATGGCTTAAAATTACTTTTTACATAATCCAATACAAAGGGGTCCTTAGGAGGAACAGTTGGGTTTTCTATGGTATTTGAACTAGAAGATTTTACTGCCTTAGGGGCGTCCATTTTGTTAAACAAGGGTTTAAAACTATAACAAACTGGGAAAATCGTCCTGGTGTCTTTTAATATTTCAAAAACCGTAAGAGGGCCATTTAAAGCTAACCTCTTACCAGCAACGTTGGTAGGAATGAGTACCTGTGACGCATACATCATTTCTTTTTCCTTTGAAATCATCTGAGGGGCAAGAACGGATTGACCTTGGTGAGTGATGATTTTACTTTCCATGGTAGTTCCTGCAGTTTTTCCTTTCTTCTTGGAGACTTTCTTGAGTTGGGATGAAGTAGAAGAAGACATTTTTGAAAGATGTTGAAAGCTTGGGTTTTTTTTTTTACGAGAGAAGGAGGGTAAAAGATTTAGAGTGTGAAAAGAAAAGAAAAATATTAAGTTGGTGATGTTTTATAATGGGGAAGTTTAAGCATCCACTGAATAAGGGTGTGATACATGGAAATCATGGGTTGGTGTGATGAAGAGGTGGCGTAAAGTTAACATGGGTAATAGGCGTGATTTAAAGATAATCATTATTTGTAACTGCACCATGCTGTGAAGTGGCTCCAGGCGGTTAAGGAATCCAAAAGGTGCTATGATTAACGTGACTGGAGTCAAATGCATTAAATGTTACGATGATTCGAAAGTCACATCAAAATCTTGTGTAGATGTTTAAAATAGGTATTTCTTAGAGGAATCGAAATACATATTTTAAAGGGGCAATTTGTTGGCTGAAGATTTTGATAATGTTATTAGAAGCCAAATGAATTAAACGTTTCGATCGAAATGAGGTAAAGCGTCATGTTTCGAAGTAGCAGAAGTAGTGTTTCAAATAAGCATGTCAAAGCTTGGAGCTTCGAGTGGCAATTATGGGAACATATCTAAAGAAGTCTCGAAATAACAACAAGGCTGTGTCTGGGAAGTGCGTTCAAAACGGAGAAGTACCAAAGCATTTGAAATTCAAATGGAAGCGGGACATTCGAAGTTTGAAAGTTATGTGCTGGAGAATTTGGGGACACGTGGAAAGAAGAAAGAGGCATTGTTCTGCATGTTCTTAACGTGGCATAATCCTATAGCAAGACCGTTATGGTCGAATTAGTATAAATAGAAGTCTTAGTATTAGGATTTCGTGTGTCATATCTATTGTACTAAATACTCAGTAACATTCAAACTACCACATGGCAAGGGAAACAAATGCAAGAGAAATGTACGTATGATAGCACCATGTATTTCTGATTTAATGAAAACCTTTTACCATTTCCAGCACTTTCCTTTATCTTTTTGTCAAATAACATTTACAAGTTTTCTCATTTACAGTCTTTTTACTTCGAAATCTCTTCTTCAAAATTTTACATTTTAATGCTTTCTTCACATTTCAAGCACTTTACATCTCAGAAAACTGTCATATTTTCCATACCTTTACCTTCAAGTCTTATCCTTCGAACGCATATTTTTACTTAAAGTCATTTACAGATTTCTTGCATTAAACGCTTTCTTCATATTTCAAACCTTTTACGTTCCAGAAATCCTTTACATTAACTGTTTTATAATTCGAAACCATTTACTTGACTTTTATGCAATTTTACATGTCTTTACAATTAACATTTATTCATGCAACTTAGTTTCGTACACGCACATTTTGATTACATCTTTAGACTTTTTGAGAGAGAAATCGAAATAAGCCAAACGCATATACAACACTCAAATATCAACCATGAATATCTGTTTGATCGTGAGAGTAACCTTAATGTCCAAGGAATCCTAGGATCAATCTAGTCGATCCTGTGAGTTACCAGAGGAATTGAATAACAGTCAGAAAGATTATTCGATAGTTTGGAAGACTAGCGGTTGTTTACCAGAAATCACTGGAAACACGTCCCATGCAGTTTTAGGCTTTGAAGAGCCAACACTATTGATTACTGTAACCGTAATAAATGGACCATTTTCAACAGCATCCTATATCTCCTCTCCTTGTGCTTCTAGATGCGCCTTCATGCGTATTTTCCAGAAGTCAAAATATTCACCACAGAATAGAGGAGGCTTGTTGTTACTACCACCATCTCTGAAAACGGGTTGATGATTTGCGGAATCCATTCTGGATCTCTAGGAGCAGGTTACCTATAACCTGCTCTGATACCAATTGTAAGTTTAAGATTACCCTAAGAGGGGGGGTGAATTAGGTGGTGGTCGATTTTTGACTTATTTTATACTTTCTGGTTTTGTTTTAGTGCTTTGGAAAAACTGTAAAGTGCAGAAAGTAAAGAGACACGGAGATTTATCCTGGTTCCTTCCACACCCTAGAAGTACGTCCAGTCCCCTTACAAACACGCAAGAGATTTCACTATTTTGTTATAACTTTTACAAGACTCTTCCTAGTCTTATCAACTAAAGACTCTAACAAATACCAAGAACACCCTCTTGGATTTCCAATAAGTCTCTTGAGAACAATCCTCTCAAAAGATACCTCTTGTTTCCAACAATGGACAACAAGGTACACAAGTATTCCAATACTTAATTCCAACGATCCTGGAAATAAGTTACACTTTGTATAATTCTATGAAATATGATTTCTTGAAAGATGTTGATCACATAGAGTGACTTCAATGAAGTTTCTTCTTTCTTCTCTTGTAAGCAATTCAAACTGTAACACAATGGTTAGATAATGCTCAAAGATTTCTGTTCTTATATGTGTGAAAGTGAAGAAAATCTTTGTTCTTAAAAGTTAAGAAATATGAAGTCTGAATATTTTACAAAGTTCAAAATTATTGCATAAGAGAAGAGTTGTTTTTTAATTTGAAAGATTTAGTATTTAAAGTAATCAAGACACCTTTCCAAAAGGATACTTTTCTGTTTGTAAAACTTGAGAAGATGCATTGTATGACCATGCATCTATTGGAGAAAAGGTGTGAAGGATATCTTGAAACCAGTTCAGATTTTTCCAAAATTACAATGTGTAAATCAATTAGTATTAGATGTAAATCGATTGCACGAGTTTGTAACGTTCTTGTTTTCAAAAAATTTGAAGTGTAAATCGATTAGCATGATGTGTAAATCGCTTTACAAGTGTTAAAAATTCAACTCAGTTCTGTGATCAATCGATTTACACTTCATGTAAATCGATTGCTTCCAGAAACAATCAGTTTTTGAAAAAGCATGTTTAGGGAATTAACTCTGTTGGGGAATAAAAACCTCGATTTGGGGAATAAAATCTGTTGGGGAATTAACTCTGTTAAGGAGGTGAATTCCTTTTAGGGAGAGATCTCATAGGCTTTAGCTGGGGAGAAAGTTTGTCAAGAGGTTGGGACTCTGGTCGGCTACTATCCCGTGCAAAGAGATTGTGGGTAGCTCCGTTGGGGAAAAGTTTATTGTCACCGTCCTGGTGGGGATAATGACGATGAGATAACTCTGTGGGGCTATTTCACATGCATTAAAAGAGATACTTACTGCTTCTGTGCACTGATGCTTTGTTGAGGCAGCTGCTTGGCAAGACACATGTGCCAAATAGTTTTAATTATGTTCATATGCATATGTTCATTCAATTTTAGTCATTGGACAAATTTGCATTCAAAACAGAGATAGAAAATTTGTATTTCAAAGTGTATTTGCATTGATATTTTGCCCATGAATAGGCATTTTTATACATAGGGACAGAAATCCTAGTAAGAGGAAATCGCCAAAAAGGAAAACAAAATTGAGAAATGGAAACAAATAGCCAGGTGAAATGATCTCATTGCCTTCAAGCTCTAATATTGCCCCAATGTCTTCGAATATCCTTTGTCGTTGATTGAAAGTGATTGGATCGATCCTAGACCATTTGAACTTAGACCTTGGTGATAGAATTGACTGTGTTGATTTCACAAGACATAGTCGTACGCTTTTAATCCTTAATTTTTTCCTGAACCTCCCTTTCGGGTTTTCGGTCCACTAGGATACCCTTTTTTACCCAAGTCGCCCTTTCGAGTTTTCAACTTGCCGGGTGTACAATCTTTTGTATATATCCTTAATTTTTGCCCAAACCTTTTGGTTTGCCGGGACGCCCCTTTTTGCTTAGGTGTGTCAATCTAACGGGTCTCTTATGCGTAGTATTTTTTAACTATGTCCGTGTTTATAGGATGTGGGAAATCTTCTCCGTCTATGGTAGTCAGCATCATGGCACCGCCAGAGAAAACTCTCTTGACGACGAACGGTCCTTCGTAGGTGGGATTCCATTTTCTTCTGAAGTCACCTTGTGGTAGAATGATGTGTTTTATCACCAAATCACCAACTTGATATACTAGAGGCTTGACCTTTTTGTTGAAAGCTTTAATAATCCGTTTTTGATACATTTGACCATGGAAAATAGCGGCTAATCGTTCTTCATCGATCAAGTTCAACTGATCCAATCTCGTTTGAATCCACTCGTCTTCGCCTAGGTCTTCCTCGATCATAATTCTTAGTGAGGGAATTTGAACTTCTACTGGCAAAACAACTTTCATGCCATAGACTAGAGAGAAATGGGTTGCCCCAGTTGATGTTCTAGTTGAAGTAAGCTAGCCATGTAGAGCAAATGGTAACATCTCATGCCAATCTTTATAGGTCACTACCATTTTCTACATAATTTTCTTGATATTTTTGTTGGCCGCTTCGACTGCGCCATTCATTTTTGGTCTATACGGAGAAGAATTGTGATGCTTGATCTTAAACTGAGTGCACAACTCCCTGATCATGGAATTATTGAGGTTAGTCCCATTGTCTGTAATGATCCTTTCGGGAATACCGTAACGGCAGATGAGGTTATGTTTGATAAACCTGGCTACCACATTTTTGGTTACTGAGGCATATGAGGCAGCTTCGACCCATTTGGTAAAATAGTCGATAGCGACAAGGATGAAACGATGTCCGTTGGAAGCTGCGGGCTTGATCTCTCTGATCATGTCAATACCCCACATTGCAAATGGCCATGGAGCGGTCATGACATTCAGAGTAATTGGAGGTATATGAACTTTGTCAGCATAGATTTGACATTTGTGACAAGTTCTTGAATATCGATGACAATCGGTCTCCATCGTTGACCAATAGTAACCGGATCTTAAGATTTTCTTAGCCATCGTATGTCCACTTGAGTGAGTACCGAAAAGGCCCTCATGCATGTCCTCCATAATCTCCTCTGCCTCCCTCTTGTCCATACATCGGAGTAGAGTTGAATCATGGTTGCGCTTATACAATATCCTGTTACTTAGGAAGAATTTGGCTGCAAATCTCCGTAAGAACTTTCTGTCATTGATAGATGCTCCCTCTGGATACTCTTGTGCTTCAAGGTATCTCATTACCTCATGGTACCATGACTTTTCTGTATCAGTGTCAAGCTCATAACAATGTGCAGGTTCATTGAATCTTTCAATTGTTATCATAGGGGCTTCGTTGTCCCATCTGACTTTGAACATTAAAGACATGGTTGCCAAAGCGTCAGCCAACTGGTTTTCTTCTCTAGGGAAGTGCTTGAACATGATTTCTTCGAAGTGAGGAATCAGGGATAGTACAATTTCCTTGTAAGGGATAATATTAGGGTGTTTAGTGTCCCAATCTCCTTTTACTTGGCTGATCACTAGGGAGGAATCTCCGAACATATCAAAATGCTTGATCCTTAAGTCAATGGCAGCTTTCAGACCTAAGATGCATGCTTCATACTCAGCCATATTATTTGTGCAATCGAAGCATAGTCTGGCAATGAAAGGAGTGTGGCAACCTTCAGGAGAGATTATCACAACACCAATTTAATTACCTAAGGCATTGGAAGCCCCATCGAATACCATAGTCCATCGGGATCCTTGTCCAGGTCTGTCATACGGTCCAGGTTTCGCATAATCGGTTACCAGCATAATATTCTCGTCAGGGAAGTCGAAGTTTATTGACTGATAATCATCCACAACTTGATGGGCCAAATGATCTGCTAGTACACTTCCTTTGATGGCTTTCTAATTTGTGTATTGAATGTCGTACTCAGTCAAGATCATTTGCCATCTGGCTATCCGTCCGGAAAGGGCAGTTTTTTCGAAGATGTATTTAATCGGATCCATTTTAGAAATCAACAAAGTGGTATGAGTCAACATATACTGCCTTAGCCAGCGAGCAGCCCACGCTAAAGCACAACAAGTTTTCTCGAGCAGTGAATATCTGGTTTCACAGTCGGTAAACGTTTTGCTTAGGTAGTAAATTGCATGCTCTTTTCGGCCAAACTCGTCATGTTGGCCCAAAACACACCCCATAGAATTCTCTAGTACTGTCAAGTACATGATCAAGGGTCTTCCTTCAATGGGAGGCATGAGAATAGGAGGTTCTTATAGGTATTCCTTGATTTTGTCAAAAGCAATTTGGCATTCATAGTTCCATCTGACTACCTGGTCTTTCTTCAAGAGCTTGAAGAGTGGCTCACAAGTAGCAGTTAAGTGGGATATGAAACGGGCAATGTAATTGAGACGACCCAAGAATCCTCTGATTTCTTTTTCAAACTGAGGGACTGGAATTTCTTGGATGGCCTTGATCTTGGCGAGATCAACTTCAATGCCTTTATTGCTGACAACAAAACCTAAAAGCTTTCCAGAGCATACTCCAAACGTGCACTTGTTAGGGTTTAACCTCAGCTTGTACTTCTTTAGTCTTTCGAATAGTTTGTGCAGGTGACCGAGATGTTCTTCTTCAGTTTGTGATCTGGCGATCATATCATCCACATATACTTCTATCTCATGATGAATCATGTCATGAAATAAAGCAACCATAGCCCTTTGATATGTTTCCCCTGCATTCTTTAATCTGAATGGCATGACCTTGTAGCCGAAGGTGCCCCATTGTGTAACGAAAGTAGTTTTTCCATATCTTCGGGAGCCATACTTATTTGGTTATAGCTTGAGAAGCCATCCATGAATGAGAAGACTTTATGCTGAGCAGTGTTATCGACTAAGACGTCAATGTGTGGTAGAGGGAAATCGTCCTTGGGGCTTTCCCTATTCAGATCCCTATAGTCTACGCACATACGAACTTTTCCGTCTTTCTTTGGAACTGGCACTATGTTGGCTACCCATTGAGGATAGGATGTTACAGCTAGGAATCCTGCATCAAACTGTTTCATTACTTCGACTTTGATCTTTTCAGACATATCAGGCCTCATGCGATGAACTTTTTGTTTGACAGGAGGGCAATCTTCTTTAGTTGGCAGACGATGAACCACGATGTCGGTATCTAACCCAAGCATATCATAATAAGACCAAGCAAATACTTCCACATAATCGTGCAACATCTGAACCAAACGGCTCTTGACATTGCTTTCCAAATTAGCGCCGATTCTGATTTCTTTCTTATCTGACTCAGTACCCAAGTTGACAACCTCAATGGACTCTTCATGTGGTTGAATAGCTTTTTCTTCTTGTGATAGAAGTCTGGCTAGTTCTCCTGGTATGTCACAATCTTCCTTTCTTTCGTTTTCGGCTTGGTTGATAGGACATACAAAGTCATAATCGACAATAATAGAGTTGTTGACAATAGGATCCAGAGTGGATGTAGACCTGTAAAAGTGTGTGTGTGTGTGTGTGTGTGTGTGTGTGTGTGTGCATGTAAGATACATGGCTATCTTTTTGGAAATGTATTTGAAAGAAAAGAAAGACAATGAACATAAATATTTGAATGCAAAAGAGTCCAATGTACTGAATGATCATATGATTAGATGAACAAAATATAAAACCCTCGACAAAAGGACCAAAGTGCCCCGGGAAAGGCACATGGCTTAAAAGTAATTATCAAAATATTACAGACAGCGAGTTCTTGAATTGATTAAAAATAAAAAACAAGTAGATTACTCCTCAATGAAGGATATGGGCACAAAGTCCTTCGTATGCCAATTGTTGGGCTTCCCTTCGGTTGTTGGGTAGATCCAGACTTCAAGATCACACTCATCATCGGAGTCTTCTATAGCATTCACTTCGTGACTTTTGAGGTGGAGAGGCAGCTTTCCAGTACGAGCACCTCTAATTTCTTTCTGAGCTTTGGAGGTGAAACCTAGCCCAAACTTGTCTTCTTTGAACGGGATATCGGGGAGTTGACCCCACATCCTATTGTTTCCTTCTTCTACAACAACACAGGAATCCTTAAGAGAAACCATCTTGGGGATAACTTTATCAGCTCTTGGAGTGTTGGAGGAGATTTTGGTGGTGGATACAACTTCAAACGTTTGACAAGGAGTTTCTATGAATTCGCCATCCATTTCTACGTACTTGAAAGAATTGAGATGACTTACCATAAATTCTTCTTCACTGCAAATAGTGACAACCTTCCCTTGGACTAGATATTTTAACTTTTGGTGCAGAGTAGAAGTGACCGCACCTGGCCCATGGATCCATGGGCGCCCAAGCAAGCAAGAGTACGCAGGCCGTATGTCCATTACATAGAACGTGGAGTTGAAAATCTGCGAACCAACCTTAATGGGGAGATCCACCTCTCCATGAACCATCCTTTTAGATCCATCGAATGCTCTCACAACAATATCACTGGGCTTTAAGACCAAACCTTCACAGATAGCTGATCTAAAGCGCCTTTAGGTAACACATTTAAATATGAGCATGTGTCCACCAAAACATGTGACAGAGTGGTCCCCTTACATTCAACAGAAACATGCAAGGCTTTATTGTGATTCTTTCCCATGGGAGTTAAATTTGCATTAGAGAACCCCAGACCATTGTCGGCTGTCAGACTTGCTACGCAGTTCTCAAATTGGTCGGTTGTGGTTTCTTGAGGCACATGGGCCTTTTTCAAGAACTTAATCAAAGCTTGTGCATGAGCGTCAAAACATAGAAATAAGGACAACATTGATATTTTAGAAGGGGTTTGCCCCAACTGCTCTACTATCTTGAAGTCACTTTTCTTGATAAATCTCCTCCATCTCTTGAGTGGATGGTTCTTCCATAGCAAACTTTTTAGCAGGTGCCTCTTCCCTAGCAGGCTCACTTTCTTTCTCTTTCCCTTTAGTACTAGCATCAGAATTTCCATTGGTTATGCAGACTGGAACTGTGGTAGTGGTTGGTGGTGAGATAACAAGGGAAAAGACCCTTCCTATTCTTGTAACTTTACTGGAACCAGTAATATTAGTAATACAAGCTTCATTATCATTAATCCAAGGATCTTGTTTTACCCCATGGTAATAAACCTCGGCACCATAATTCCACGGTACTACTTTATTAGAGGTGTATGGAACAGGTCCGGCAGCAGTGATTATGAGAGGAGTAATGATTGGTTCGTTCGAAATCCTGATAGGACCTTTGGATGAGATCCTAAGAGGTTTGTTTGAAATTGTTATGATGGCCAAATCTTCAGTTTTTCGATTGAATTTTCGATGGCGGGAATCTTTTCGAATAGAATTTTGCGGCCATCCATTAGGCGTTGTATACCTTTCTTCAGTTCCTCACACCCATTGGGTTGTCTCATACAACCTACACAGGCCTTTTCACAACCAGGGAAAGTCCCAGCTTTCAGCAGATTGCTCTGGATTACATTCAACGGAGTAGTTAATTCTTTAACAGAGGCAATGAAGATTGTATATTCGAAGACATTAACACCTTTGTCATGCTTCGGCATTGGAGCGGTGATTACATTTGGCATCGGAGGAGGATCAAATTCAATAGTCTTGTTATCAATTAAATCCTGGATTTTGTTCTTCAAAGCCCAGCACTGATCAGTCTCATGCCCGAGGCTGTTTGAATGGTAAGCGCATTTTGCATTTGGATTATATCTCAGTGACGAGGTGGCAGGATTGGCGGGAGGATCTCACAATGTCACTAAATTGGCCCTGAGAAGATCTTGAAGGGCTTGAGATAATGACATGTCTAACCTTGTAAACTGTCTTCTTGGAGCTTCAACACATTGATGATTGGCAGATGGTCTTTGAGTAGTAGTCAGATTGGAGATTCAGACAACATTGTTAGACAAATGATTATTCTTTTTGGTGTGGGCCTTTGCCCCATACGCAGCATTAACCTCTTTCTTCGCAGAAAAAGGTTTCTTGACAGGATTGGGAGTGGAAGTAGATGCCACAGAGATCTTTCCACTTTTAATGCCACTTTCAACTCTTTCACCGGTTAGGATTAATTCAGTGAAACCAGAAGAAGAGAAACCAACCAATAGATTAAAGAAAGGACCAAATAATGTGCTCATGAACATGTCGATATGTTCCCTATCAGTCAAGGGAGGTTGGACCCTACTAGAAATGTCTCTCCACTTTTGCGCATATTCCTTAAATCCCTCATCCTTCCCCATGGTCATACCTTGCAATTAAACCCTTGTCGGTGCCAAGTCAGTGTTGTACTGATATTGATGGTAGAAGGAAGTAGCTAGACCCTCCAAAGTATTGATGCGAGAGCCATCCAACTGATAAAACCATTCAAGTTATGTTCCATCCAGACTCTCTTGGAAAAAGTGAATCCAGAGTTTTTTATCTGCAGTGTGCAGTTGCATCTTGCGCACGTAGGACTTCAAATGGAGCTTTGGGCAAGAAACCCCATCATATTTTGAAAAGGTTGGTATTTTGAACTTGTGGGGAATGACCACCCTAGAGATTAAGCCCAAATCGTCAAAATTCAAACCGGGAATAGCTTGGATTTCAACCGCTTTCAACCTGTCTTCTAGCTGCTTGTATTTGATGTCCGCAGGTGGATATTGTTCATTGAAATAATCATCAGCAGATTCTTGGTCATTGATACAGTCGGCCTGAGTACTCTTGACCTCACCAATTTTGTTCTCATCCTCTTCGGATGAATCTTCCTCTATTGGAATTTGACGGATTGTCTCCTTGAACCTTTTACCCATGTTGAGTATAGCTTTCTTCTTTGGCTTTTTCTTAGCGGCCAACAAGGCCATTATATCCTGTTGTCCCTTGGCCAGGGAGAGTAAAGCTTCTTGAAATTGAGAGTTTCGGGCTTGAAGTTCTGTTACAGTTTTCTCTAGATCCATCTCGCTGAAATAAACAGCGGAGAGATAAGGAAACCTGTTATGCCGAAGCCTGTTATGTCATGATGCATGAATATGCAATATGAAAATGTTTTCAAGGATTTAAAGGATTTAAATTTGTATAGACAAAGGATGAACAAACATTAATTTGTATTAAAGAGTTCTAATTTGAATACAAGCATGCCTCTTGGGCTTACAACAACAGAAATAAGCATAAAGTAAACTCCTACGACAGAAAAGTTGTGCGCATCTTCTTTGGCGCAATGTAGGTGTTTAAGCTCCTTTCTTCATGAAGTTCCCTTGTAAACTCCAATACCTTCTTCCCGATTTCATAGAAATTAGCTTCGAAGGTGTCCCTCTCTCTCCTTTTAACTGAATCGAAGCGTTTTGCAAATCTTCAAGAGAAGTAGGCATATCAGGATATAGGATCGTATGTGGAAGGTCTCCCTCGACTACTGGTTCCATAATAACAGGTAAGACAACTTCATAAGGAATCTTAAGACTTTGAGCGCGAGCCCTCACCCATTTAAGATAAGGTTCAAAAGGAATGGAATTCTTACTCCCCAATGTCTTGCTATCAACTTTGTTAACCATACCCCAAGCTCGTATAAATCTTTGACGGTAACCTTGGGTATCATTTTTGTAATCAAATGAAATTCCTTGGATGAGTACCTTATGAGGGCCATCTCTCCTAGCGTATCCAAATTGTCGTAAAGCTAAACAAGGGTTGTAAGTAATGCCTCCCCTAATGCCAAGTAGAGGGACATTAGGGAATTCCCCACAACGGTCAATGATGGTAATGTCTTCTAAGGAGCGATAATACCAACAGATATCAGCATGTGAAAGTGACATCAATCTTTTAGACCACCTCACACCTTGTTCATTCTTCACCATGGATCTAGGTAGGTGAGAAATAAAACACCTAGCCAAAAGAGGAGTGCAACACATCAAAGTCCCCCTTTTCTTCAAAGTGCGAGAGTGAAGAGAATGTAAGATGTCTCCGAGCAATGTAGGCACCGTATTACGAGATATGAAAACCTTGATCGCATTTACATCTATAAATTGGTCAGGATTTGGAAATAGTACCAACCCATAGATGAGAAGAGCCAAAATTTCTTTGAAGTCTTGTAGATCCAAAGTATTCCAACACTCTTGAGCCTTCTCCAACAAAAACTTTGCTAGTAACCCTTTAATACCACTCCTTGTTACCCAATTTGTTACTATGTCAGATGGTTGTAAATGTAGAGCTCGGGAAATTTCCTCAGGTTTAGGGTCTCTTTCAATACCGTTTAAAGGTAGATTATTAAGAATAGGGATCCCCATGAGTTGAGAAAATTCTTCTAAAGTGGGCACAAGTTGGTAATCAGGAAAAGTGAAGCAATGATGCAAAGGGTCGAAGAATTGGACAAGCACCTTTACCATATCTTCTTCAATACTTGAGGTGACCAAACTAAGGAGTCGACCATGTCTTTTGGTGAACGGAGAATCTTCAGGGACCATTGATACTAAATCCTTGAGTTATGGAGGTATCCTCACGAGACTGACTTGGATAGTGCTCCTTCGAGCGGAGGCCATGTCCTACAAAACAGAACAAAGATAAATCCAAAAATCCTTGAAATGGTTAGTGATGTTTATGATGCTTATGATGTTTATGATGTTATGTACAAGTGTATATATAAAGTAAACAAGTCCTTGGTTTAGGCTTGCATGGGGTTTCAGGTAAGTACCCTCTTGAAGTTCAGTTGGCTGAACCTGTCCTAGTTAATAGTAACCGGGTTCTAAGGGATCTCTATATCACTGATCTTTCCCCCAAGTATCGTTCAATAAGCGATTGACTCGCAACCAAACAAAACTCAAGAGTCAAACCTTAATGAGTGTAGCATTGAGTATCAACCAACTTCGGACTGCACCAAAGCCGGTTATCTCGCTACTTCCTAATGGCCAAGTTGGTCAAGTAAGGTTCTAAGGTCAGTTGATGCTTTAAGACACCATGTGGCAGCCCCGTACTATCCTTGACTGACTCAAGGGTTACCTGTACCAACCAAAGTGCCACATCAACGTAGCTACTACTTCAACCGTGTCGGTATACCCCGCACAATTCCCTCACAGTTTATTGCTACTTACCTAAAAGGTATTCCCAAATCCGGGTGTAGGATTTTTAAAACAAACCCAAATAAGGAACCAACATGTAAAGCAAACAAATCAAATAATGTAAGCAAGTAAAGATGATCTAACCCTTAAGGTAACCCCACTTTTAGAATATATAACTCCCAAGCAGAGTCTCCAGTTCTGTGATACGGTGGGAGAACTGACTTGAGGGTTTTGCGTTTTATCGCAAATGTTGCGGTTTAGCAAGAGTCGCCATCGACTTTTCTTTTATCCAAAAGGAAAGGTGAAAAAGAACAGGAAAGACCTTTAGAGATGTTTTTGAGTTCGGGGGGTAGATTATGAAAAGGGAAGGTATTAGCACCCTTTTCATCCATGGTTTTCCATGGGCTCTTAGTTACTCGTTAGATCACTTTATTTTGTTTTGAAAAGCGTGCTTTATGTGGTTTTGAAAGTATTTTGAAAAGGTGCCATCGTTTAGGAAAACTTTGCAATGATTCCTGTTCGTAAGAATGTATGCAAAGTGTTTAGCTTTTGAAAATATTTCAAGTCTTGGAAAGTGTTTTTGAAGATGTTTTGAAAGTGTATGTGATTGTTTTGAAAATAACAAGGATATTTGTTTTGAGAGTGAGCAAGTAACTAAAAGTAATCTACTTACTCAAAAGGTCTTAGATGTGCTTTTCCTCCTCCTTTAGATGTTTCTATCTTACCATTGAATTGATAAGAATCTCTATCGTTGGATGTGAAGGGACGAGCGTTGGGTCATTGAATGACCATGATAGCAATGTTGTGAGATGACTTAGCACTTTTCTTTTAGGGACTAAGATCATTTTGAAAGGCAACTTTGATAGCATCATCGAGGGACTATGATCTTTTTTTGATTTGTTTGTGCTAAGACTTCCCACATGCATAACATGGCTGTTGTACCCCAAAATTTGCCCTCCCATTTCTCATTGATTTCTCATCACTAAGCCCTTGGAGCTCAAGATCCAGTTAGGGTTTTCATCTGCTCAAGATTTCTCCTTGCACTGTTGACCCAAATTAGGGTTTGTGTTTGCACAAAGATGTTTTGACCTAAAAAGCCTAAGATGACTTTCATGCTTCATATTGGACTCCCAAGTTTATCCATACCAAGTTTCAAGTCTTGATTCCAAATTTTGCCCAGTCAATTGGATAGTTGACCTAGAAATCAACTGTATTGGGGAAAAAGTCAATTGTGGCCAATTGACAGTCAAACCTCATGAAAATTGACCCACATCAACATTATGAACTCACATGGACCATTTGATCAAGTTTGGATCACAATTCCACAAGAAATTTGATCAGATCACCAAAAGGGCAAAATGGTCATTTTTAGGGTTTTGACTGCACAAAGGCAATTTTTGACTGTTTGACCTAGCCAATGGCAAACCAAGCTCACATGTGGACTCAAGGACCCCATGTAATTATCTTGACATGCTCAACAAGTTCAAAAGATCCCAAGTGCACAAGATTGACAGTTGAATTTTCCAGTCAATTGATCAATTTTGACTGTATACTGAAAAGTCAAACTTTGACTTTTTGGTCAAAATCAAGTGTCAAGATTCATTTTTCATCAAAACATGCCAAATCATGAAACTTGTTCATCAAGAAATCAAGAATTGCAAATTAGGGTTTGAAATGAAGATTTTTCATAACTTAGAATTTTTCTAAGTTATGAAAAACCCTAATTTTTTCCTAACTTTGCCCCACTTTCTCACCAAGATTCATTTGGATTCAAGCAAAAGTCAAAACATGAAAGTTGTAGCCTATTACAAAATCTACAACTTTGATTCACAAAGTTTTCCCAAAAGAAGCTTGTAGCTCAAGTTACAATTTTTGGAACAAGGGTACCAAACCATTCTTAACTTAGAGAAAATTTGACCTATTTTAGGCAAGGTTTTTACCTAACTTCAAGACCATTTTTCATATGCTTCCACTTGGAATTTCAATTTTCATTTCAAAGATGGATTGTAGTACACATTCCAAGCTTTCCAAAATGTCCAAGAACTCATCAAACAACCTCATGGTTAGGGAGAATCGAATTTGGCAATATGGGAAAAACTCACTTTTGATTTGGCCAATTTACATGTTCATACATTTGTGCCATTTTGAATTCAGCATGCTTTCCTTGATTACAGGTCCTATATCCCATTTGCACTCAATAACTTAATGCTAATTCATTGTGCCAAGGCCTTGTTTTATGAGTTTAAGCATTACATGTTGAACTAAGCCATAAATAGAAAAAGTAAAATAACCATTCTTGAAAAGTTACACTTTATGTCAAGATGCAAATCCAAGCAAGTACAGTTAAGATCTCTTTGGCACAAGTTTATGAGTTAATTACACTGATCAAGACTAAGTGGCTCAGCATAGAATGGGGGCCTGTACAGGCTAGAAACACCAAGTTGCCTTTTGTTGCTTAAAGTGTAAGAAACATAGCATATCATCCAACAACTATCATTCCTGTAAACCAAGCCTTAAGTAAACTTGTCAAACACTTTCTAAAGATCCATCCTAAGCTGAAACACGAGGCTAGCATCCCCAATACCTCCCCATTCCCAGAATCACCCTCAAACTGCCCAAACAGAGCATCTGCTGCAGTTTGAGTTCCATAGCTCAAACCTTCCATGCATTCTTGCTAAAAACACATCAAACACATCCCACAACATCCCTTGAAGCTATCCCAAACCTCAAACACGACCTGTAACACTCCCAAGCAACATCACCATTTCCATTTTTCTGTTTTGCAGGTGGAGTTCTACAACTCGATTCAGCTAGTTTCAAAGCAAAGTAAAACTTGGAATAGCATCCCTGGACATCAAGGAAGCTGTACCAATCATCACCTTGCACTGAAAGTACCTCAATCACCAGATACAACTTCAACTGAACAGGTAAGTTCATGAACTCGAATCTCTCTATCCAGGCATTGTTAGCTTTAGGTTTGTGAAGAAAACATGTCACATTCATAGCCCTGAACATGCCCATGTAATTAGATTTCATTTATATTATGTATGCTTAGAGAATTTTAAGTCTAAACATGGAACAAAAACTAGGTCAGGAATTGGGGGAGAAGAAATTCTCTCTCATCTTAGAGAGTTAAGTCAAGTTCTTTATATCCCTGAATTCGTCTCTTAATGCTCTACATTTTTCATGTTGTGAGTTTTGCTTGAAAGTCCAGGAATTAAGAGATGAAAAACGCGAGTGGATTGTGTTCAAACATGTTTTGAGGTTGAAGATGAAGTCTTCTTGGGCTGGGCCTGAGTTGACTTTCTTTTTGCACCCTTTTGTTACTTTTACACCCTCTGAGCCCATTTTTGCTTATTTTAATGTTTTTTTGACTTTTCTTTTTTCATTCTGACTTATTTATTTTTTCTCACAATATTAAAAATATAAAAAAATATTTTTACACCATTTTTATATTTATTAGGCATTTGTTTGTTTAGATTAATATTTGTACATAAATAAATATATAAACATACTTTTATTTGAAAAATACTAAAATAATGCAAACACATTTTATTTTTCATTTTTATTTTGTTTTATCTTCTGAAAATATTTTATATAAAATATACTCTTTTTTTATAAATATTAAATGTTATTATTTTGTATATATAATATATATTTAGTAAATAATACAAATATATATATATATATATATATATATATATATATATATATATATATATATATATATATATATATATATATATATATATATATATATATATATATATATATATATATATATATATATATATATATATATATATATATATATATATATATATATATATATATATATATATATATATATATATATATATATATATTAGTATATTTAGGTTAAAATACAAAATATACACACTTATATTTTTTTATTAATATTTAATATTAAAAATACCTTTTTGACAAATATACTTCATTTTTATTTTATTTTTGTACATAATTGATTAAATATTGTATATATTAATAATTAATACATTTACTTAATGAAATTAGGGTTTTGCCCTAAAATACATAAAAACCCCAAAAAAATTAATACTTTTATTTTTTGTTTCCTTTATACATAAAAACACTTTTTTTTACACATGAAAACATTTTTGCATCTTGCATATTTATTTTATTTTTATTTAATTTGTGCAATTAAATACCTTGTAAATAATTCAGTATTGATGTAATAGTCTGGGTTTAAATTCCTTGTCAAAATACCCCCCATTTGAACATTTGTACCCCCCTTCCCATATTGTGTTGTAATAACTTAGGAACTTTATTTTTCGCACTTTAATGCTTTTTAATTATGCCATGTTAGAATTAGGGTTTGTATGCGAATCAAAAACAACAAAAATAGTTTGACCTAATTTCAAGAATAAACAAGCATGAAAATGGACAACACTAATCACACTTGCACCCCTAGGGTATTCCACTTGTTGCCTTCAATAAATGGGCCACATTGCATATTAGGTTTCTTTGGGCAAAAACAAAACAAACAATCAAATGATCATAGTCCCTCGATGACGCTTTCGAAAGTTGCCTAAAAATGATCAAGTCCCTTAAAGAAAATTGCCCAAAGATACTTGGCACCATTGCAATTATGGTCTAAACGATGACCGGCGCCCGTCCCTTTCACATCCTAACACAAGATTGTCCACCAAATGCAATGGTGGAACAAAATTGTTAAAAGGGTTAAAACATAGCAATAATCTTTGAGAAATTTAGGAGTAGATAACCTCTTAGTTACTTGAATCAAACTTGCAAAACAAAACACTTGCCTATTTTTAAACCACACCTCACAACACTTTCAAAACAAACTTTCAAAAACAAATAAAAACCTTTTCAAAAGACATACACCTTTGTATACATCCCAACATGGATCATTACAAAGGTTGCCACCACATTGGCCTCTTTTCAAAAACATTTTCAAACCCACACACAAAGCACCATTTCAAACAATTGAAAATTAAGGCAAGTTGATCTAAGCAAGTAACTAAGAGCCCATGGATAACCATGGATAGAAAGGGTGCTAATACCTTCCCTTTCTATAATCTACTCCCCGAACCCAAGAAAACATCTCAAAGGTTTTTGCTGTGCTTTTTAAACCTTTCCTTAGGATAAAATAAAAAGTCGGTGGCGACTCTTGCTCAACCGAAACATTTGTGAAAACAAACGCGAAACCTCAAGTCAGTTCTCCCACCGTATCACAATGGCCATTTTTATAAGGCAACAAGTGGAATTACCCTAGGGGTGTAAGTGTGCGAATATGTTGATTGCATGCATAATTTATCTTTATTAGGGCAATCTATTTGTCAATTTTCATATCTTGTCATACACGCCCTAATTACTAGCATATATTGAAAGCAAGAACAGTGGGGAAATGTAAAATCCTACGCTATTACAATATTTTAGGGGGATGGGGGTACATATTTATGAATGGGGGTTCCAAGTTAAAATTCTAGGTCACTATTACCACCACATTGAAACAGATAAGAATATACAGAAAATACAAAATATTTGTCTGTTTAGAAAAATAACCTTTGTTTAAGAAAATATTTTTTTTTGGGTTTTTTATGTTAAAAGAAAATATAACATGCAAATATAAAATATTTTTGGTATTTTTTGGTTAATAATAAAATGATGGCAAAAAAAAAAAAGTAAAAAAAAGAAACAAAACATAATCAGCGCAAAATATTGAAAATGAAGGAGGTCAGAAGTTCTGACTCTGACTTGCTGCATAAACAGAAACATGTTAGAAAAAATATGGAAGTTCAGAAGTTCTGGATCTCCTGAGAACTCAGAAGTTTTCAGAAGTTCTGACGCAACTGTCAGAACTTTGCCTCTCTCCATGCCAGTCAGAATATCTGCAGCTTAGTCATTTATAGAACAGAAGTTGCATGCATAATAATTATGACAAATTTCATGAAATATCAGAAGCATGAATCAGAAGCAACGTGTATTGGCTAATTCTAATTCTGAGCCCTAATTTTCTTATGAAACTCTGAACTGGGATTCCTTCTTACTTAAGCAGGCAGATGCATAAGTTTTCAGAATATGCACACCATCAGGATCAGAATATCTACATTGTGCTAAGTATGCAAAATCTGACAATGCTTAATCAGTATGATGAGAGTCAGCAGAAAACTTACCTTGTTGCTGGAAAGGATTTCTGTGTCTGTAGGGTGTTCTTGAATTCTGGTGACGTTTTGAGTAGCTTCTTCACGTACTCAGCAGGAGGGGAATTTGTAATTTCTGGAACAGTCCAAAGGGTGATATTCCGACTCCTTGGAGGTGGAAGTGAATGGAGTTTGAATGGAAACAGGAATACAGAAGTTAAGGTAACTTCTGATGCATGAATCAGTAGCTACGTGGATGGCTTTAGTCAAGAACAATTGAGGAAGAAATGGAGTTTGAATGGAAGGAATCAATGCTAATATTTTTGGTATTCTTGTGTTTATAGTTCATGGGTTGGAATTTTTTGCAGTGATTCAATGCTTTCTTTCTCAATTCCCTCGCCTCTTTCACAAAATTTTCTCTATAGGTTTTACCAATTTTTATTTTGGACTCTTGCAAATTTTTTTGGACTCCTTCTCAATGGCCAATGGTGTTCTATTTATAGGCAAAGTTTTGCAGTTGGGGCGGTCAAGTGGTGCCAACAACATGTGCTAGATGCTGACTTACTCTTGAAGTAAGCTTAAACAAGTGGGGTTCAATGTATTCAAGTTGGATGGTGAACAGCGACTCAGCTGGATCTGGCAACGTGAATTAATGAAAAGTAGAGACAGCGCGTGGGTCTAGCATACCTTTGCATAGAAATTTGTCTTCCCAAGGCAGTAGGGGTACACATGGTGTGAATCCCTTGGATAAAGACTCAGAGGCGGTTGCGAGCATTAAATGGGTTCCCATGTGAAACTCTGCACCCTTGCTTGATACTGGATTAGAAGTTCTGCTTCAGCGTAGCATCTCATCTTCTGATCCTCCTATCTTCTGACTTCAGCATGTTCTAGGGGATCCTTCAGAACTTCCAGTATACTTATAGCACGCTTTGTTACCTTCTTTGATTTAATCCTTGCAAACTCTGACTGAACCTTTTGTGAAAACTGGTCCAGAAGTTCTGACCACACTTTGTCTTGAGAATATCTAGAATCTGCTGAGTATGAACACTGACCCAGAAGCTCTGAAATTATCAAATTTCTTAAACACTTAGAAAATTCCTAAGTATTTAGAATTTGGCTTTTCCAAAGTAAAATTTGATTTTTGAAACTCTTGATAAAGCAAACTTCATATTCCAACATGTTTTGGTGAAATATGATTTTTGAGATTTGATTTTGATCCAAAAGTCAGAGTTATACTTCTCAGTGTGCAAATGACCATTTTGCCCTTGTGAGTGATTTGCTTGGAAAAATTGATAATTCAAGGCTTGGAATCTTGATGAAAGAAAATTTGAGGATCAAGGGTGATTCCTTGAGAAATGAGAGGGCAAATTTTAGGGTACAACAGCGGTGAAGAGGGTGCATAAGGATGTTAATGATGATGGTTTAAATGTTTAAGTTTCTTCTCAGAACACAAATTTTGTTCACGCAGAGTTTTGTGTGGCTCAGGAGGGTGAGTGACTTCAGTTCCAGAAAGAATATATTGGGGGTGGCTTTATCTCTGGGAACATCTTACAATATTCAAAACAAATTTCACCTTGAAGGTTATTTTGATGGTACTTTTGATAATGAGTTACAGCTTTTGTCTTCTTCCAAGGAGCAAGTATGTGTGAAGTCAACCTTGAAGACATTGAATTATACTGAGAGTTCTTTAGTGATGGAGACGTGGAAGGATAAAGGTAATGATGGGGCATTGTGTTGACCTGGGGAAAATTATCCCTTACACGCTTTTAGTTCTACAGGTTCTGGGAAAATCAAACGCAAAAAGTTTTTCCTATAGATATTATTCTTTCGAAAAGCAAATGTTTGGATGATGTAGAAATGGCCTCTAGGGAGACTGTGGAACCGATGGTGTAGGGGAGGGTTTGTCAAGTTAAATAATAATGTCGTGGGCCTCAAAAATTTGATATTTTGACCGCATGACTATGAAGCCCATTATAATGTTAGCTTGGCTTTATGCTTTAATAAAGAAAAAGATTTTAGAAAAGGGTCTGTTAACGCTAACTTTTATAATTTAGTGTTGGAGGTTTCTGCTTCGACCTCTATACCGGTTGGTTTTGAACAACATTGTAGTGCCATTTCGGGTTCTGAATCGAAGCGGTCTAGTGAGCGGATCTGGAAGAAGAATAATCATTTGGTGGAGGAAGAAATTTGAACGAGGGCGTCAAAATTAGGCATGTCAGGAGGAGGCTTTGTTTCTCAGCAGATTGAAGCCATCAGGTTGAAGGAACTTCATGATAAAAGGGGTAAAGGTTTGAAGGATGATTCTAAATTTGTTACTCAATGATTATTTACTCCTTTAGTATTTGAGTATGTGGCGGTAGTGCCAAGCATAAATGTTTGCAGGGTGTTTTGCGGAAGGTGAAGCAGGATGTGTGTTTTGTTCAAGAGACTAAATTGCATAATCTCGGTCATTTTGTAGTGGATTCATTGTGGTGGGATGAGAAAGCGGAGTTGAGCACTAAGTGGGTAATTAGTAGATCTGGAGGGTTCCTTATTTGTTGGAAATCTGAATCGTTTGATCTTGTGTCTAGTTTTGTGGGGGGAGGCTTTTTGGGTGTTCATGTGTTGTGGAAATGGATTTCTATTTATTTGGTTAATTCCTACTCTTCTTGTTTGGACGATAAAAAAAGAGGGAGTTTTGGTTAAATTTATCTCATGTGAAGGATTCTTTTCCTACGAGTTTATGGTATGTGGGTGGTGATTTCAATGTCGTTAGATGTTCTGATGAGAGGATTAAGAGGTCTAATCAGTTCAATCATAAGTAAGTCGATGACTTCAATGATTTCACCCATCATTTGAAGTTGGTTGATGTTCCGCTTTTGGGTAATAAGTTTATATGGTTTAAGTTGGATGGAGGTGCTTATAGTTGATTGGATCATTTCCTTGTTTCTGAACCACTATTTAATATTTAGAAAATTGAGGGGCTCATGGTGGGGGAGAGGACGTTGTCTGATCATTGTCCAATTTGGTTGGTTGGTAATCATGTTGATTGGGGCCCTAAGCCATTTAAACAGTTTAAATGTTGGTTTCGTCATGATAATTTTTTATCGTTTATAGAAAATGTGTGGAATGAGATTGATCTTTGTGGTGTCATATTATAATTTTTACTCCTAAGATCTCACCTCTATTTGCATAATTACATTTCAATAAGATCACAAACTTGGTTGTCTCATAATCATAAGGGATCTTTCTTGCCATGCAGAGATCACCAAGCACCCTCTTGTGTGTCTTGTACATTTGTGTTTATGTGTCTTTATTGCTTTACTAACCTTAATAAAAATACAAAAAATATGTCTTGTTTGTTTTGTTTCTCCTACAAGATAAGGTTTTAGATCAAGAAGTTCAAAAGAGGTGACTCAATTAGGGTTTTGAGTTGGATAAGTCAAAGATTGATTCTCAAATACTTTCCACGATAGGTTCATGTGTTTATTTCCATGCCTTCATTAAATATTTCTCAAGAACAAGCATATTAGGGTTTCTCCTATTTTTGGTGCTTGAACAATGGTTCATCATCATCATCTAAGGGATTCTCTCCATTACTCGTTCCACAAGTCATTTCTTCTCAAAAAGCTCGGAGGATTTGATCGAGGTTCTTCTCTTATGATGATATTTGTCAGGTGTTTAAGGTTTGGTTGAGGTATCATCAAGTCAAAGTGTTTCTTAATGGAATTTGGTTGCTTATTGAATTTTTTGATTCAATCGGATAATGAAGTTCATTGATCAAGCATGGTACAAAAGATAAGTTGGTAATTTGTTTGTAAACAAGGTCTTGTTGCCTATTCAATTGCTTGTTGTTTGCAAGTGGATTTGTATTATTTATGAAGTATGCATTCAAGTGAGTCATGAGTTCAAAATTTCCAAAAGATCAAGTAGCATGATTCCAGGAATTTGTTCATGGATTCCTTATGGTGTCAAAGATTTCAAGCATATGTTTTGATTCATCATCCGAGAATTTATACAAATTCAAGTCCATTCATGTGATTTGTTTTGAATTTAAGATGCAAGTTCAAATATCTATTCATCATTTCCATCCATTTCAAGGCCAACTATGTTAGTTCTCATCATTTATCAAGATTGATTCAAGAGAATTCATATATATGGTTTGTGAGGAATTCAAAATGGAAAATCCAAGTATCATTCAATTCCATTCAAGTTATCCAATGTTCATTCAATTTATTTCCAAAAGTGGAGCATTGCGTTAAGCAAGATTCATCATTTCAAGCAGGTTATGTTCATGACATTCAAATTGGAACCAAAATTCTACAATCCCACTCATGATTTGATTCAAGGTTTTCAAATAAGTTTCAACAAAATTGATTCAAAAAGTTCATGCAATATTTAAGGTTTTGACTCAATTCCAAGTTCAAACAAGTCCATAAAATACCATTTATTGTGATTCATTCAAAATACTACCACAAACCAATGAATTTTCATACAACTTTCCATCAAGATTCATCTCATTACAAACCAAAAATTTTACAACCTAACTTTTCTAAGTCCTAATCCTATACTAAATTCAAGCCTAAACACTTTTCCTCGAGTCTTCAAGATCTCTTATGCCAACATGAATCACATGCCTTACCTTGCCTTATTTTGCAAACCTCAAACCATGTTTCCTTCCATCTTGCTTCCTTAAAGCCAAATCTGTCCACACAAACGCAACAACAAAATGGTTCAAATCTGTCCATATCAGTTCAAAATTCAAAATAAAAAAGAGAGGGAAAAGTACAAACATTATTGTCATACCCCAAATTTACCCGCCTAGGTGCTACAATCAAAATTATTTTCAAAATTATATTTTAAAATTCTTTTGGTTCGTTTACACTAACATTCTTTGGTTTTTATAAATATTCATTTTTAAATTATTTTGCTTATTTAAAAATATACATAATAATTTATTTGTATTTTTTAAAATAACAAATACTTGTTCGTCTTCATATACTTTTAATTGGGTTTTTGTTTCAAATAAGCAACATAGCTCAATTGGTAAGAAAAAAAGCTTGCAAGCATAAGGTCATGGGTTTGAATCTCACTTGTTGCACTTTGAATATTTTTGTCTATATGTTACTAATTTTATTTCCATTTATGTCCAAAAAAATCACAAAAAAGCCATTTTTTATTATTTAAATATTATTTTTGTACTTTTAAATAATGCATTTTTAGAAAAAAATATTTATTTGACTTTATGCACTTTTTACCAAAATTGAGTACAAAAATCATAATAAATACCAAAAATATTTCCTTTTATGTTTAATTATTTTTTATAGGACAATCTGTGTCAATTTATGTCAAGGAAAATTTGATTTGTCAATTAACTTTATTTTCTAATTTGTTGACCTAATTATCACTATAAATAGGTCACTCTTTCACGCTATTTTTCATCCACAACTCAATAGAGTTCTCCTAAAAATTGTTGCTCTTCACAATGAAGAACAACAACAAAGAAACCCTAAAGTCTCCATCAACAATCATTTGGAGATCAACAATCTTATCAACAATTATTTTAGGGTTCTGAACAAAATACCTAAAATTTTTCTCACAATTGGGGGGACGAATTTTCTAACACTATCACACATTGACCATGAGCACCTCCCCAACGTTGTCGCTCTGCTAAAGCTCCAAATCAGTACTTTTTCTTTTGTCCCTCTAAAATTTTTGTGTTGTTTGAGATTGATTTATTGTTGTTGTTCTATTACTGAGATGGACAAGGGATTTGAGAAAGTCTAAAAAAAACCCTGAGAGAGAGAGATTGAAACCGTGAAGATATTTCTGTTTGTTTTTTATTTTTTTTTCAAAGGGCCCTTCGATCCAAAATTAAGATATACTTATCATCTCATCCATCTGATGAATTCCGATAGCATGGATCAAGCATATCTCAAAAAGCCTAATTACTCATTGGCATTTCAAAATCAAACATCCATTGATACATATTCAAGTCACTCATTACATGCATCAATCAATCATTATAGAAAGGAAGCAAGAGTCGCGGAACTAACTGTTTAACGCTGGTTCGCGAAATGTCGCGGAAGCAAGAGTCGCCACCGTCTTTTATTTTCTCCAAATGGAAAGGACAAAAGCACAGAAAAATTCCTTATTGAGATTAGTTCTCGGTTCGGGAGGTAGGTTATAGAAAGGGAAGGTGTTAGCACCCTTTCTATCCATGGTTATCCATGGGCTCTTAGATACTTGCTCACTTGTGTTTTCAAAAATGGTTTGCTTGCTTTTCAACTGTGGGTTTTAAAAAGTTTCTTTGAAAATTCCAGTTCGACTCTTGTATCGGTCCTCAAGAGTGTTTGAAAAGTTGCTTTCGAAAGCTTTTTGAAAAGTGTCGGTGTGAAAAGTATTTTTTTTGATTTGTTTTGAAATTAGAGCAAGTATCTAGAGTCGTCTACCTACCCTAAGGAATTCGTCTGTGTAAATGTCCTTTAAAGTAATGCCATCCCACCATTGAGAGGTAGGTAGCACCACCGTTGGAGGTGTTTGGGTCAATTCGAGGTTCGGGACATGGTGATCACCAGAGCAATAGGAAGACACCCTAGAAGCTACCCTCATGCCAGGTTCCCGGATCATGAGGACTTACTAAGACATCCTCTACTCGACGATCACCTTTCGAGAGGCAAGGCAACAGTGAGGCGTACCCTAGGGGTGGTGTGTGATTTGTGTGTCGTTTTCAGATATTTTGTCTTGTCATGTCATGGGTGATCTACACTTTTATTTTTATTTTAACATTAATTCTTGCATGCAATTATTAACAGTTAAAAAGATGCGGAAAATATAAAGTTCCTAAACTATTACAAAGGTGCGGGTCCACATCGCCAAATTAAATCCAGGACCCGATTTGAATAAAATAAAGTAAATGTGCGGGAAATATAGAATGTCCGAATTACATGGCTTTGGGAGAATTACATTAATATTTAAAAGAAAGGAAATAAACGCGCGAATTGAATTAAAATTGAAAGCGAGGGCGTTGGACCCTTTTTTTTAGGAAATTAAAATATGATTAACAAATTAATTAAATTAAATGAAAAGAAATTATTTTTGAGGGTTTTTGGTATTTATGATTTTAATGAGAATTAAATGAAATTAAAACCTAATTCTAGCTATTTTTTAATTTATTAAGAAAACATGAAAATTAAACCTAACATTAAACCTAATTAGTTAATGCAATTTGATTTATAAAAATAAATAATTAATTATTAGTGATGAGAAAATAAAAGAAAAAGTAATTAAAGTGATTAAAACCTAATTCTACAAATTTTCAATTTATTAAGAAAAGACATTAAAATTAACCCTAGAATTGAAAACTAAATTAAATGGTATTATTTATTTACAAAAATACTAAAATAAAATATATTTTTGTTTTTGTCTTTCCTGGTTTTTACATTATTTTTATATTTTATGAAAATAAATTATTTTAAAGAATTAAAAATAGGAAATAATTGAAACATATAAAATAAAAGAAGAAAAGAATTACAAAACCTTGGGGGGTTCTGTCCCCAAATTGGAGGTATCTCCAGCATTTTTGGCCCAATGTTTAAGGCCTTATTTGACTTTCCCTGGGAGCGTGCAGGTGCGTTGACTGATGCCTATTATGTTCCTCAGATCATAGCCATTTGATTGATCTTGATAAGCGCGTGGCATGCTGTGACTATGGGTTGTATGATGGTCTTCAGGGAAGAAACTGCACAGGATGATATTATGAAAAATATTATTGAAAGGTAGGGGGACCTGGGATTCGAACCCAGGTCCCAGGGATTACCATACTGATGCCTTGCCACTGGAGCTCTTCACGCGTGTTGTATGTAGAATAGCGCATAAACAATATAAGGGAAACATGGTCAGTGACATAGAAAAATAAAAAAAAAACGCGCGTTGGATTCAAATCATCCAACCATCGCTCGCCACCTAATCTTCTTCTTCCTCGTTTGCGTTTTTGCCTGAAACATAAAAGAGTTAGCGGGGGTTTTAAACCCCCCCAAAATATGCCCTTTTCAAGAATAGCGATTAGGCCATCTTGCTTCATAAATTAGGCGCGACTGTCGCATTCGATTCGTCCAAGTGTCCTGATTTTGACCATGGCCCTGAGATGTTCTAATTTTACAAGATATGAAGATGCCCAATTTGAAAGTTTTGTAACCCTAATAATCGTCCATGGTGAAATCGCGTATGGGTGAGGAAAACTTAATTAAACAACAGGGTTAGCTTCGTAATGAGTCAAATAACACAAATCAATCATTAAACATAGCAAACAAAGCATGAATCATGATGCAAGAACATGGAAAAAAGTATGAACAGGACGAGGTTGTTCTACCAATTCTGGGCGTTAGGGATGATGATTTTGATCCAAACACCTTCCTTGATGTCTCAGTAAGGCAATGGAATAATTATTTTGGCTTGAATCGCACTGGAATGTAGTTTTCAGTTTTGGAATTTTTTGACAAAAACTCAAACTTGGTTTTGGTGTTTCTGCGCAGCTTTCATGTGTCTTGGACTAGGGTTTGCATGAGTATAAATATTGGAATGATTAGGGTTGAAAATTTGGTCCAAAGAATCCTTGCATTGATGGAATGATATTTGATTTTCCATGCATATATTTTCTAATCTTTTCATGCATATTTGCTACCAATTATGTCCTAATTACATTGATTCTTTCTATATCAGATCATGCACGAATCTTGAGTGTATTTCATGCATAAAAAGATTTAAAAAACTTGCCTTGGTATTTTTCACATATTTTAATTAATTAAATGAATTATTAGCAATTAAAAATTCAAATAAATAAAATAAAAATGATGAATAACTTCCCTTTGGGCCAAATGGTAGTGCACATGCTTTGGATGATGAATCTTGGAAGAAAATGTGGCCCATTAGCAATTTTAAGACATTTGAAGCAAAGTTGACTTTTCAAAATATCCAAAAATTTCCCAACTTCCACAAGGCATATCTTGCTCAATTTTTAAGCTTTTCTCATGTTCTTGGACATTTTGGAAAGGTCTTGAAGTCCTCTAACCAATGCCTTTGGTCCCATGTCATTTTGATTTACCAATCTCAAGTTATGGCCTTTGACTTAAAGTTCCTTTTTATTGACTTTTGAAAATGACCTATAATGTTGAAATTGATAATTTTTTGTGAGAGCATTTCTTGGACTTTAAGTGTGAAGAGGACTTGTAGGGAATGTCTTTCTATTCAAAATGAGCTTTGGAGGGAATTTTTCTGATAATCCATGTGGAAGTTATGCCTTGGTCAAGTTACAATTGACTTTTTCAACTGTCCAAATATGGAAACTTTTGCATCTTGAGACTTTTTGAGCCAAGCTTTGAGAATCATGATCAAGAATTGATCAAATGATGTTTGTGGCCTCAAAATGAGATGTTGACCAAAAATTTGAACTTTTGACTGTCAAATGACCCTTTTGCCCCTGCAGTTGACTGTAGGGCAATTAGGGTTTTTGACTGTGCAATTTTGTGCTGTAAGTCTTGAAACTTGGTATGAGGATGCTTGACCATATTTGTAGGCATGTGGGACTTGATTGGACCCTTGGAAACTTCATTTTCTTTGTCAGAACCAAAACCCTAGTTTTGACTGTTAGGAGGCCCTTGAACTGTGCAACCCTTGGGGAGATTTTGAAGCTTGCTCTTTGCAATTCTTGAAGAATATGGGAGGGAAAATTTTGGGGTACAACACTTGCCCCTGTTCAATCTTCTTAGACCTGAGGATGCAGATTGGCTGACGTGCCTTTCGTAATCCGAAGGTAGAAGATGATTGAACACTAGAGTGCCCAGAAATTTGCGCTCACATAGTAGCAGTGTGGTGGTGGAATGGGCTTATAGAGGCCATTTGGAGATTGATGGATAGGATGATGGGCTTATAGATGCCATGCCAAGAGATGGTGGAAGGTGGATGGGCTTATAGATGCCATCTGGATGTCGATCGCGTAAGAGATTCCTTAGCGAGAACTTGCGTACCTGCAAAAGAAAATGATTACCTGGCCTGTTACAGGAGCTGGTCTTTAAACTCTTTGTATAGATGTGTCCTGACTGGTTACAGGAATGGAATCTGGAGCTTCGAAAGGTGGTGAATAAACCGGGGATGGTTACTACCTCAACAGGAACGGTGAGAGAACCTTGGATGACTACTACCTCAACAAGAACGCTGAGAGAATCTCGGGCGACTTCAACCTCAACAGTAACGCTGAGAGAATCTTGGGCGACTTCAACCTCAACAGTAACGCTGAGAGAATCTTGGACGACTTCAACCTCAACAGTAACGCTGAGAGAATCTTGGGCGATTTCAACCTCAACAGTAACGCTGAGAGAATCTTGGATGACTTCAACCTCAACAATAACGCTGAGAGAATCTGGGGATGATTACTACATCCGCAGTAATGGGGAGAGAACCATAGGCGACTTCAACCTCAACAGTAACGCTGAGAGAATCTTGGGCAACTTCAACCTCAACAGTAACGCTGAGAGAATCTGGGGATGATTACAACCTCAACAGTAACGCTTAGAGAATCTTGGACGACTTCAACCTCAACAGTAACGCTGAGAGAATATGGGGATGATTACTACCTCCGCAGTAACGGGGAGAGAACCATAGGCGACTTCAACCTCAACAGTAACGCTGAGAGAATCTGGGGACGATTACTACCTCCGCAATAACGGGGAGAGAACCATAGGCGACTTCAACCTCAACAATATCATTGAGAGAATCTTGGATATCTTCTACTGAGTCTTCATCGGGAAAATTTGTTAGGGGTCGATTTAGCTGGACTAGAGAAGGCCTTTGACTGGATAAGAAACAGGAAAATCTTAGGGTCGATTTAACTGAACCGGTCTAGGTCTTGAAATCTTCAACTGGATAAGAAACAGGGAGATCTTAGGTTCGATCTGACTGAACCAGAGAAGGCCTTTGACTGGATAAGAAATAGAAAAATCTTAGGGTCAATTTAACTGAACCGGTCTAGGTCTTGAAATATAGCTGAGAACTTAACTGAATCCTTCCTGAAAGGTAAAGGTCAGTCATATGCAATGCATGATATGGGTCAAGCAATGATGTTCTCAACATAAATGAGATTGTAAGATATGATGCGTTTATGCATGCTATAATGTATGGAAATGCGATGTTTATGAATGTGTGTTTTTCGTCTAGGAAAATAAATCCTTGACGGGTGCCGGGAAGTCACTCCTGGGCTGACGCTGAAGAATAGACTTTGCTTCCGCTGGGGATGATAGTTGCAAGAATACCGGTAGGAGAAGATAACTCCGTCGGGGAATAAACTTGGCTAATGGATCACTCTGCAGGGAGAAAAGTACTCTAGCGATCTTGCTGGGAAACCATACTCTGTGGGGAGAGAGGTACTTTGTTGAAATGTTGATGGTAACTTGCTGGGGATACCCTTGTTGTGTTGGAAGTGTTAATAGACTTCGCTGGGGATAAGAAGACTTCGTCGAGGATGCTCCTCCCGTGGCTTTTGGCTGAGGATAAACCAGTTATATCTTGGTAGGGAAATAACTCTTTGAATAAAGCCGGGAGACGCGTTCGTGCTCTGCGGGGGTAAGTTTCCAGAATCTACTGGGGATAAGCTTACTGCTTGGGGAGATGAATTCCAACTTTCCTGGGAGAGCTGGATTGGACTCTCTTGGGAAAGTTTTGAACTGTAATTTTTGTAAGTTGAAGGAGGGAACCTATGTAGGGTTGCCTGATGATGAGCTTGTGTAAAACCACATCTTGGAAAGAAGGACACCTGTATATGATTGACTGATGACGAGTCCGTGTAAAACTATGTCTGGAGCTTGAGAAGGGAACCTGTGTGGGGTTACTTTGATGATGAGCCCGTGTAAAACTGCATCCTGGAAGAGGTAAAACCTGGGTAGGGTTTCTGATGACGAGTCCGTGTAAAACTGCATCTTTGGGGAGAGAGAACCTGTGTAGGGTTTCTTCGGGATAAGTTCGTGTAAAACTTTTGGCGGAACCGGTGTAGGGTTACCATGAGGTAAGTCCGTGTAATACTTCTGGAGGAACCGGTGTAGGGTTACCATGAGATAAGTCCGTGTAAGACTTCTTCTGAAAGACAAGGAACCGGTGTAGGGTTACCATGGTGATAAGTCCGTGTAAGACTTCGTCTGAAAATTGAGAAGGAATTAGTGTAGGTTGAGAGGGAACCGGTGTGGGGTTGCCTGAGGATGATTAAGTAGATAATTGTCCTGTTTGGTTTCGGATATTAACCCACGATCAATCGTCCATAGAATTTTCTGGTTTGTTACCAGGGTTGATCTGAAGCTGTAAAGGTAGATGGTAATCATCTTTTGACTGACCTTTCCTTGGTACTTTGGTTGACAGAGCAACTGGATCGCCTGGACGACTCATTATTGCCCCTGTTGCTGAGGTGAGGGAAGAAGATACCTGTGGAGGTGCTTGATGACGGCCGATTGACAACTCTTCTTCTGGTAGGCAAGTGACGAGATGCCGGGACATAGTCGTACGCTTTAATCCCTAACTTTTGCCTGTACCGCCCTTTCGGGTTTTCAGTCCACCGGGATACCCATTTTTGCCCAAGCCGCCTTTTCAGGTTTTCGACTTGCCGGGTGTACAGATTTTTTTCATTTCATCCCTTCATTTTGCCCGAACCCTTTTGGTTCGCTGGGAAGCCCTTATTTTTGCCGAGGTGTGTCAACCTAGCGGGTCTTTGATTTTGCGCAGTATCTTTTCGACTATGTCCATGTTCTCAGAACGTAGGGAGTTGCCCCTGTTAGAAGTGTTTTGTCATGCCACCAGAAAGTTTTTGATCAGGCAAGATTCGTTGTTGGAATGCCCCAAGTGACTTAGGCGGAGATTTGCCCCAAGTGACTCAGGCGGAGATTTGCCCCAGGCTATTTGGCCTTTGAGAGATTCTCTGAATCTTGATTGGATTGCCCCAGATGATGGACCATGCTCATGCCATGCCTCTTGATTGGAAGTGCTTTTGCTCACTAGGTATTCATCGTGCAAATTTCTATGCTGTTCAAACGAAAAGTCATATGCAAACAAAGTTATGTTAAAAATGCAAAGCCTATGTCTGTCTTGAAGATTTTGAAAATGCATTCTTTTTTCATAAAACAAATGAATGTTTGTAAAACGTGATGTCAACTCCTTCTTTATAGTAAGCCTTAAGGAGTCAGGATACCTTTCGTCACAGTATGCTTTCGAACTAACCCATGCTTCAGCTAGGACTTTTAAGGGTTATAACGTGGCCTGGTTCACGGTTTAAGAAACAAAGGATAAAGGCTCAAATTTTATTTGTACCCACCCGCTCTTCGTGATGTTCTCCAAACCTAAACTCAGTTGATCATACGTTAGACCTTGTTTGAGTCTTTGCTCTGATTTTCTGGTGATGATTCGGATGTTGATAACTTATTTTGAATAGGCAGTCATTCCTTTTTTGTTGAGGGTTTATAGGACCTCTTTCTTTTTGATTTTATGATCTCTATTCTTGCCTGAACTGTTTCTTTTGTGATTACAGTCAGCGGGATGCCCCAGTTTTGTAAGTCTCCTTCATAGGTTTTGACTTATTGGGTTTTTATTTTTTTGAGATACAATGACTGTCTATCCTTATGATTATTTGGAACCATCACTGTCTTTCTTTGTTTCGTAAGGACCTCTTTGGTGCCATTCGTTATGCACTTGGATCAACTGAGAGAACTACCCTGCCCCAGGTTATGATTAAGGGTTTTAAATTTCGAAAAGAAAAACTCCTACTTCTTTAGCTCAAAAGGGGTTGACGAGGGATTATCTTCCTGGTTACTCCAGTGTTTAGGAATTGAAACAATGCCTGTACCTCATCAGCGGGGTCTGTTCAAAAGCATACTGTAAAGATCGTGGTATCGTTTTCGTCATCCTCCCTCAAGAGGCTCAGAATTATTAATCGAGCGTTGATCATCAGAAAAAATATGAAAGTAATTTGCATATAGTGAAATACGAATATATTGCTTCAAAACAGACATATGTGATGCATTAATGAAATAACAACGTTTAGCATGAGTAAATGTTTGAACAAAAGAAAATTACAACTTGAAAATCCTAACGAACAAAAGTCTTTTCATCTCAGGGCTTGTCACTTCAAATGGTGAGCCTTGGAGGGATGGTAGAAAAACTCAGCCTGCCCATCTTGTGTGAACTCCAACGCCCCTTCATCGATCAGGTCCTGGATCTTGGTCTTCAGAGCCCAACACTCATTTGTATCATGTCCTGGACTGGCAGAGTGGTAGGCACACCTCTTATTGGGATCATAGATAGGAGATGCTGTGTTGGGGTTCCGGGGATGAGCCCTTAATGTGATCATATTCAACCTCAACAATTGTTGTAAAGCTTGAGATGGTGACACATTGAGCTTGGTGAACTGCCTTTTAGGCCTGTCTGGTTTGCTCTGATCAGTCCGTTGTTCTTGGCGAGGTCGTTGTTGGACCTGTGAAGTAATATCAGCTTGGAGAGGCCCAAACCTTTGACTTCTTGGAAGTTGATTAATGACTGGGTCCCTGACTTGGGCTGGTTGCTTCATATCTTGATGAAGCTGACTGATCATGGCCCTCAGCTCTCCTTGCTCCTGAGCTAAACTTTGGATGAGAGCCCTTTGCCCCAACATCTGGGTTTTCAATGTGTTTACCTCAGCTTGTAGACGTTTCAGCCGTTCGTCCTGGTCGTCCTCAGCATTGTTCCTGACCAAAGTCCCCGTGAGGAGTGTTCTCAGCTCTTCCTGCCCCTTGGATAGATTCAGGAGGATTTCCCCGAACCGAGTCTCTTGAACAAGAAGGTCCTGGTTATCTTGTTGGGAAGCCATTGCTGAAATAAACAGCGAGAAGGGTAAGTGACCTGCAACAAGGATACCTGTTATGCAATGATGTGTATGACATGCATGTAATGTTTTCAAGGACCTCGCGGGATAAACAAGAAAATTTGTTAGAATTTCAATCCGGTAGCTTGATTGAAGGAACTACATATTATAGAGAGTCATTCTTCAAGGGTCAAAGGCTCACCATATCCAGTGGGTCATAGCCCCTGACGTTAATCATCATGTCTGGTTTTGGTTTCCAAACAACCTTGGTTAGGGGAACCTTCTTCAAGAGTCGAAGCTCACCATATCCAGTGGGTCATAGCCCCTGAAAACTTTGTCTAGAGGAAAATAAATCCTCTTTGCCCCTTGCTGGGATAATTAATTCACCATGACCTGCATCACAAGCCCTTGAGATCCTTGAAATGGGTTAGGATGTATGCAATGGTATGATGTTATGGTATGCATGGGGTAATGTGAGTAACCCTGTTATGAGTCCCAATTAAGGACTGTAAATAAAACCTGCAAGAAATTCATTAAACCCTGTTATGAGTCCCAATTAAGGACTATAAATAAAACCTGCAAGAAATTCATTAAACCCTGTTATGAGTCCCAATTAAGGACTATAAACAAAACCTGCAAGTAGTTCATGTGTCAGATAACAATCATGCAAGTAGTCAAGTACGAAGGCACACAAGTCATACAATAGAAGCCTTTAGAGTTTAGGCCAGCATGAGGTCTGGGTATTACCCTATTGAAGTTGGTGGGCTCAACCTGTCCTATTAGAAGTAACCGGGTTCTAAGGGTCCCAATATCACCGGATTGCTTTCATTGTTCATCATTTCGATTTAGCCACTGAACTGGCGACCGAAATATTCCAGGAAAGCAACCCTTAATTGAGTGTAGTATCGAGTATCAACCAACCTCGGACGGCACCAAAGTCAGTTATCTCACTACCCTAAAGAGGCCAAGATAGTTCAATTAAGGTTCCTAAGGTCTGTTGATGCTTCACGACACCACGCGGAGGCCCCGTACTCTCCTTGACTGAACTCAAGGGTTACCGGTACACACCAAAGTGCCACATCAACGTAGCAGACTGTTTCAACCATGTCGGTATACCCCGCATAGTTCCCTCACAGTCTTGTTGCTACTTTCTAAGAAGGTATCCCCCAGATCCGGGTTAGGATCTATAGAACTCCCAAGACAGTCCCACAATTTAAAGCAAGCAAAGCAATACAATTGAAAACACAGTTATGAACTAACCCTAAGGTACACCTCACTTTATAAGTTTAGTCCCCAGCAGAGTCGCCAGTTCTGTGATCGGTGGATCTGGAACTGACTGTTTAACGCTGGTTCGCGAAATGTCGCGGAAGCAAGAGTCGCCACCGTCTTTTATTTTCTCCAAATGGAAAGGACAAAAGCACAGAAAAATTCCTTATTGAGATTAGTTCTCGGTTCGGGAGGTAGGTTATAGAAAGGGAAGGTGTTAGCACCCTTTCTATCCATGGTTATCCATGGGCTCTTAGATACTTGCTCACTTGTGTTTTCAAAAATGGTTTGCTTGCTTTTCAACTGTGGGTTTTACAAAGTTTCTTTGAAAATTCCAGTTCGACTCTTGTATCGGTCCTCAAGAGTGTTTGAAAAGTTGCTTTCGAAAGCTTTTTGAAAAGTGTCGGTGTGAAAAGTATTTTTTTTTATTTGTTTTGAAATTAGAGCAAGTATCTAGAGTCGTCTACCTATCCTAAGGAATTCGTCTGTGTAAATGTCCTTTAAAGTAATGCCATCCCACCATTGAGAGGTAGGTAGCACCACCGTTGGAGGTGTTTGGGTCAATTCGAGGTTCGGGACATGGTGATCACCAGAGCAATAGGAAGACACCCTAGAAGCTACCCTCATGCCAGGTTCCCGGATCATGAGGACTTACTAAGACATCCTCTACTCGAAGATCACCTTTCGAGAGGCAAGGCAACAGTGAGGCGTACCCTAGGGGTGGTGTGTGATTTGTGTGTCGTTTTCAGATATTTTGTCTTGTCATGTCATGGGTGATCTACGCTTTTATTTTTATTTTAACATTCATTCTTGCATGCAATTATTAACAGTTAAAAAGATGCGGAAAATATAAAGTTCCTAAACTATTACAAAGGCGCGGGTCCACATCGCCAAATTAAATCCAGGACCCGATTTGAATAAAATAAAGTAAAGGTGCGGGAAATATAGAATGTCCGAATTACATGGCTTTGGGAGAATTACATTAATATTTAAAAGAAAGGAAATAAACACGCGAATTGAATTAAAATTGAAAGCGAGGGCGTTGGACCCTTTTTTTTAGGAAATTAAAATATGATTAACAAATTAATTAAATTAAATGAAAAGAAATTATTTTTGAGGGTTTTTGGTATTTATGATTTTAATGAGAATTAAATGAAATTAAAACCTAATTCTAGCTATTTTTTAATTTATTAAGAAAACATGAAAATTAAACCTAACATTAAACCTAATTAGTTAATGCAATTTGATTTATAAAAATAAATAATTAATTATTAGTGATGAGAAAATAAAAGAAAAAGTAATTAAAGTGATTAAAACCTAATTCTACAAATTTTTAATTTATTAAGAAAAGACATTAAAATTAACCCTAGAATTGAAAACTAAATTAAATGGTATTATTTATTTACAAAAATACTAAAATAAAATATATTTTTGTTTTTGTCTTTCCTGGTTTTTACATTATTTTTATATTTTATGAAAATAAATTATTTTAAAGAATTAAAAATAGGAAATAATTGAAACAAATAAAATAAAAGAAGAAAAGAATTACAAAACCTTGGGGGGTTCTGTCCCCAAATTGGAGGTATCTCCAGCATTTTTGGCCCAATGTTTAAGGCCTTATTTGACTTTCCCTGGGAGCGTGCAGGTGCCTTTACTGATGCCTATTATGTTCCTCAGATCATAGCCATTTGATTGATCTTGATAAGCGCGTGGCATGCTGGGACTATGGGTTGTATGATGGTCTTCAGGGAAGAAACTGCACAAGATGATATTATGAAAAATATTATTGAAAGGGAGGGGGACCTGTGATTCGAACCCAGGTCCCAGGGATTACCATACTGATGCCTTGCCACTGGAGCTCTTCACGCGTGTTGTATGTAGAATAGCGCATAAACAATATAAGGGAAACATGGTCAGTGACATAGAAAAATAAAAAAAAAAATGCGCGTTGGATTCAAATCATCCAACCATCGCTCGCCACCTAATCTTCTTCTTCCTCGTTTGCGTTTTTGCCTGAAACATAAAAGAGTTAGCGGGGGTTTTAAACCCCCCCAAAATATGCCCTTTTCAAGAATAGTGATTAGGCCATCTTGCTTCATAAATTAGGCGCGACTGTCGCATTCGATTCGTCCAAGTGTCCTGATTTTGACCATGGCCCTGAGATGTTCTAATTTTACAAGATATGAAGATGCCCAATTTGAAAGTTTTGTAACCCTAATAATCGTCCATGGTGAAATCGCGTATGGGTGAGGAAAACTTAATTAAACAACAGGGTTAGCTTCGTAATGAGTCAAATAACACAAATCAATCATTAAAAATAGCAAACAAAGCATGAATCATGATGCAAGAACATGGAAAAAAGTATGAACAGGACGAGGTTGTTCTACCAATTCTGGGCGTTAGGGATGATGATTTTGATCCAAACACCTTCCTTGATGTCTCAGCAAGGCAATGGAATAATTATTTTGGCTTGAATCGCACTGGAATGTAGTTTTCAGTTTTGGAATTTTTTGACAAAAACTCAAACTTGGTTATGGTGTTTCTGCGCAGCTTTCATGTGTCTTGGACTAGGGTTTGCATGAGTATAAGTATTGGAATGATTAGGGTTGAAAATTTGGTCCAAAGAATCCTTGCATTGATGGAATGATATTTGATTTTCCATGCATATATTTTCCAATCTTTTCATGCATATTTGCTACCAATTATGTCCTAATTACATTGATTCTTTCTATATCAGATCATGCACGAATCTTGAGTGTATTTCATGCATAAAAAGATTTAAAAAACTTGCCTTGGTATTTTTCACATATTTTAATTAATTAAATGAATTATTAGCAATTAAAAATTCAAATAAATAAAATAAAAATGATGAATAACTTCCCTTTGGGCCAAATGGTCGTGCACATGCTTTGGATGATGAATCTTGGAAGAAAATGTGGCCCATTAGCAATTTTAAGACATTTGAAGCAAAGTTGACTTTTCAAAATATCCAAATATTTCCCAACTTCCACAAGGCATATCTTGCTCAATTGTTAATCTTTTCTCATGTTCTTTGACATTTTGGAAAGCTCTTGAAGTCCTCTAACCAATGCCTTTGGTCCCATGTCATTTTGATTTACCAATCTCAAGTTATGGCCTTTGACTTAAAGTTCCTTTTTATTGACTTTTGAAAATGACCTATAATGTTGATATTGATAATTTTTTGTGAGAGCATTTCTTGGACTTGAAGTGTGAAGAGGAGTTGTAGGGAATTTATTTCTATTCAAAATGAGCTTTGAAGGGAATTTTTATGATAATCCATGTGGAAGTTATGCCTTGGTCAAGTTACAGTTGACTTTTTCAACTGTCCAAATATGGAAACTTTTGCATCTTGAGACTTTTTGAGCCAAGCTTTGAGAATCATGATCAAGAATTGATCAAATGATGTTTGTGGCCTCAAAATGAGACGTTGACCAAAAATTTGAACTTTTGACTGTCAAATGACCCTTTTGCCCCTGCAGTTGACTGTAGGGCAATTAGGGTTTTTGACTGTGCAATTTTGTGCTGTAAGTCTTGAAACTTGGTATGAGGATGCTTGACCATATTTGTAGGCATGTGGGACTTGATTGGACCCTTGGAAACTTCATTTTCTTTGTCAGAACCAAAACCCTAGTTTTGACTGTTAGGAGGCCCTTGAACTGTGCAACCCTTGGGGAGATTTTGAAGCTTGCTCTTTGCAATTCTTGAAGAATATGGGAGGGCAAATTTTGGGGTACAACAGTTTAAAAAGAGAAAAATATCAAAAGTATTTACAATACATTTGGTGAATATATAGAACATTGATTTATATACATTTGGGTTCCATATCAATCTAGGGCATTATGCATATACATCGTGCATGGCACTTTCAAATTTACTTTGTGTAAACTACAAACTTTCTTGGGGTCTGTTGCTGAATTAGCTTATCTGCGCAATATAAACAAACACCTTGGTTAAGAATGAACACAACCAGTAAAATTCAATCTTATCTTTGGTTTAGATTTGAAAACACTCTTCAAACTTCAAAAACCGCATTATTTATCCCCTAGGATGTGATAAATATGTGAATCTGTGACAACTTACTATGTTAGTCTCAAAGCGTTGGTAAGTTCTTTTTTCAAATTCATGTTATCTACCCCCTAGGTTGTGGTAGGTATACAAAAATATATAGTTCATTGTGTCAGTCTCTAAGCAATAATGAATTATCAGGTTTGTGTTATTTATCTTATAGGTCGTGATAAATACACAAGCCTATACTCGTGTTATCTTCCCCTAAGTTGTGGCAGGTATGCAAATTATCAGGTTTGTGTTATATATCCTCTAGGTCATGATAAATACGCAAGGCTATACTCGTGTCATCTACCCCCTAGGTTGTGGTAGGTATGCAAAAATCTATAGTTCATTGTGTCAGTCTCTAAGCGATAATGAATTATCAGGTTTATTTTATTTATCCTCTGGGTCATGATAAATACACAAGCGTATACTTGTGTTATCTACCCCTTAGGTTGTGGTAGGTATACAAAAATCTATAGTTCTTTGTGTCAGTCTCTAAGCGATAATGAATTATCAAGTTTGTGTTATTTATCCTCTAGGTCGTGATAAATACACAAGTCTATACTCGTGTAATCTACTCCCTAGGTTCTGGTAGGTATGCGAAAATCTATAGTTCATTGTGTTAGTCTCTAAAAGATATTGAATTATCAGGCTTGTGTTATTCATCCTCTAGACCATGATAAATACACAAGCCTAGACTTGTGTTATCTATCCCCTAGGTTGTGGTAGGTATGCAAAAATATATGATATAGTTCATTATGTCAGACTCTAATCCGTGATGAATTATCAAGTCTGCGTTAATTATCCTTTAAGTCGTGGTAAATACACAAACCTATATTCTTATTATTTATTCCTAGATTGTAGTAAATATACAAAATTTGCGATATAACTCATTGCGTTAGTCTCGGGGCAGAAATAGGTTATCTGTCTCTCTGCAATATAATTCATTGTGTTGAGTCTCCATGTGGCAATGATTATCAACTCTATTTTATTCATCCCCTAGGCTGTGATGAATAGACAAAATCAGCATTATAAGCTTATTATGTTAGTCTCGAAGCGTTAATAAGTCAACTTTCAAACTTGTGGTATTTACCTCCTAGGTTACGGTAAATATGCAAAGTCTACGTTCTCTTCTCTAGTTGTTGGAAAGTTATCTGTGTCTTTGTATCTAGCCCAATTCCACTCTTTGTTCAAACTCTGGTAGGATGATGCATCATCATTTTTGCCTATTTTTCCGTACTCTTGGGAACGCTGTACAATGTATCCTTATAATCTTTGGTCCAAATTTTGGAGTCTTCCATTATTTAAAAACCCTCTGATACGAATGTGTGAAACTTCATATACTCGCACGCTTCAATCGCAGAGTAATTAAATAGGGACAGCTGTCATGCCCCAAATTTGTCTGCCTCGATGCTACAGTCAAAGTTATTTTCAAAATTAGGTTTTAAAATTCTTTTGGTTCGTTTATACTAACATTTTTTGGTTTTTATAAATATTAATTTTTTAATTATTTTGCTTATTTAAAAATATACATAATAATTTATTTGTATTTTTTAAAATATTAAATACTTGCCCGTCTTCATATACTTTCAATTGGATTTTTGTTTCAAATAAGCAACATAACACAATTGGTAAGGAATAAAGCTTGCAAATATAAGGTTATGGGTTTGAATCTCACTTGGTGCATTTTGAATATTTTTCTGTCTATATGTTACTAATTTTATTTCCATTCATATTCAAAAAAATCACAAAAAAGCCATATTTTTATTATTTAAATATTATATTTGTACTTTTAATTAATGCATTTTTTAAAAAATTATTTATTTAATTTGATGGACTTTTTACCAAAATTGAGTGCAAAAATTAGAATAAATACCAAAAATATTTTTTATGTTTAATTGTTTTTTATTGGTTAATCAGTGTCAATTTGTGTCATACTCATCTTATGATTGGTTAGCTTGGTGACCAAGGAAAATTTAATTTGTCAATTAACTTTATTTCCTAATTTTTTGACCTAATTATCACTATAAATAGGTCACTCTTTCACACTATTTTTCATCCACAACTCACTAGAGTTCTCCTAAAAGTTGTTGCTCTTCACATCGAAGAACCACAACAAAAAAACCCTAGAGTTTCCATCAACAATTATTTGGAGATCAACAATCTTATCAACAATTATTTTAGGATTCTGAACAGACCACCTAAATGTTTTCTCGCAATTGGAGAGAGAATTTTCTAACACTATCACACACTGACCGTGAGCACCTCCCTAACACCACCGCTCTGTAAAAGCTCCAAGTCGGTACTTTTTCTTTTGTCCCTCTTAAATTTTTGTGTTGTTTGAGATTGATTCATTGTTGTTGTTCTATTACTGAGATGGAAAAGAGATTTGAGAAAGTATATATATATATATATATATATATATATATATATATATATATATATATATATATATATATATATATATATATATATATATATAACTCTGAGAGAGAGATTGAAACCGTGAATATATTTATGTTTGTTTTTTTATTTTATTTTCAAAGAGTTGCATTTTGTAGAAAGAAGGAAAAGTGGAATAAGTGGAAAGAGAGAAAATGAGTAATCACGTTATTGATTCTTTCATATATCTTTCCATTACTTGTTTTGTTTTGTTTTTTAATTTAAAGAAATATGCCATGTGTCATGTGGTATTTGGAGTATTTTTTTTAAGAGAAAATTTGAAACTATTGAATGAGAGAGTGAGAATAATATAGAGGGGGTTGAACGATCATATATCTATCTTCATTTTTCATATTATTTATTTTTATTGTTATTATTATTTTATTTTATTAGGCTTGGATTTATGTTGGGCTTGGGCCTTCTTTTTTTATAATTCACATCATCTCTGTTTTTCTACTCACATCCTTTTAGATTTTTCATTTTACTAATTTAATTTAGTTTATTTATTTATTTGATTTAAATGATTTATTTTCGTAATCACTATTCAAACACAAAAATTAGTTCATTTAGCGTCCTTTTTTATTAAATTAGTTTTAACTCGTTTCATTATTTTTATTACCGAAAATACCAAAATACTTGTTTTATTAGGTTTTAGACTAATTTGATAATATTAATTCATTTGTACCTGAGTTAAACACCTTTCACAATTTAATCAAAATTAATTCAACATTTTACAAAGATATTAAAACTCACACAGTTCATCAAAGACTCCATCCGAGTTTTTCATGATGAGCGACATGTGGCCAATATCTGGCCACGTGATGAGGAGACTTTATCAGACTCCCCCCGCTCTACATCCTACCATACTCTTTATCGACCAATCAATTACTAAAATAGCTAACATATCAAATGCTAGCTTTTTTCTACTAACTTAATTTCAAATTCAATATATTTTCAAAAAGGATTGTGGAAATCTTTTATATTAACTGTGAACTGCGTCTACGATTCCGCTATTTTCAAACCCAAACTTGGTTCAAGGATTAATTCAAAATATTTCCACAATCCATAAAAAACAACCAAACACTTCAAACTATAAATTGGGACTCTGATTCCTCATAATAGGATATATAAGTATGCTGGTTAAAAACCAAGGCAAGTTCCCCTAATTAAAAAATTAAAACCCTATCCAACCCTTTTAACCTAAACCCTAGGACATCTTTTAGAACAAGGTAGATGAGGGTGCCTAACACTTTTCCTTCGCCTAAAGTGAATCAAGAACTTATAATCTCTATATCAATTTAGCGTTATTCTATTATTCACCCGTAGTTAGGACAAAAAGTAGTGGTGATGACTCGTTATTTTTTACCAGTTACGACAATTATCACATTTCAAAATTAGAAGTTGAAAGAGGACAAAGACCACATATTTCACCATTTTGGAAAAAAGACAAAGACATGAAAATTGGACAGAAAAAGTTTTCACCATTTTTGCATAAAATCACCATATAGCAGTCTGAATCATAATCCAAACCTAGTTTTGATTCCTCCGAATCATAATTCTAACCTAAAATCTCCCAAGCCTCAGCATTATTTAAGCTTACTTTTGACTCAAACAAAGGGGAGAAAAAGATACCAATAATACTCCTAACAAAGTTCTCCTCGAATCCATCATCAAACCTCCTGCTAAGTCCTCTGCAACTACTATCAACCTCTAACCTTTCAAACAACACTTCTCACCATTGCTTCCATAAACACTTCATAAATATCACCCTCTATATCTGTAAACTCACCTTACCCGATAGACTCACCAATTTCGCACCACTATTAAACCTGTAAACCACATCATAATCTCACGCTTTGTTAACACACTTTTCCACCTGCAGTAACTTTCGAGATCAAACAACGACAACCATTCCAACCAATCAGAATTTCCAGAAGCAAAAAAAAAAGAGAAAAATAGGAAGGAAATAGAGAGAAGAAAAAGATTTGAACTATTACCTCAACAATTTCCAGAGAAATCCTCCTTTCTATCGGTATTGTTTCCCTTTTTCTCTCGATACTGTTACCGTAAATTTGTCTTCAATGGACTTTGAATGGTTCATGATTGTTGTTGTTATTGACATGCGATTTGTTTGTTGTGCAACCATGTTGTTATTTGTCTTTGTTTAATTTACTGATTGTGTGAGTGAGAGAGTTAAAGAGAGAGAGAGAGATTAAAACTGAGATACAATGGTTTTGTTGTTGTTGTTTCTTCGATTAAGATAAAAAGAGAATGAGGTCTCAATTTTGTTGTTGTTTAGGATGGTCGAAGAGAAACAAAGGAATTTTATTGTTTTGTGCTTGAGAGAATGAGGCACTGAATTCATGTGTTTAGGGTTTTTCAACCTGTCACCTTGTAGTTGCTGGGTACGGATCCCTATGACCCGGTCTGGCCCAACTTTGTTTTTTATTTCATTTAATCTATTATTCATGTTTACTAATACCTGGGCTGCTGGTTGATATCGTGTCCCTCTGAGCCCAATGTTCCCTTTTTTGACGGCATTGAAGCCTTACCAACAAACTTTCTAGACATCTTTATGATTGGGCCTTAATGCCCAGATTTTGATCTTTCTGACCACACCACCTAAGTCAACCTTACACCTCCTTGTTTCTACTTTCTTCAATTTTGGTTTTAATTTTCTTTTAATTAGTTGATTATTTTTCTTAATATTTCTGTTAACATAAGAAAATGGTAAAAATATTAGATTAGGGTTTTAATTTCTCTTAATTGATTTTATTATTTATTTAGGATTATATTTTTATTAATTGATTAAAAATAACCAAAAATATTAGAGTAGGTTTTAATTTTCTTTTAATGTTTAATATTTATTTACTTCATGAAAAATTCTACAAAAATATTAGATTAGGGTTTTATTTTCCTTTTGACTTTATTTGCTTACATGAAAATGTCATAAAAAATATGTTTTATTCCTTTTTTGGTTTCTAATTTCTTTACATAATATTAGAGTATTATTTTCTTTTACCCTTGTTTGATTGTATGGTTGATTCTCGTGTTGATAATATTATGTCCATGATGCTTGTGTTAGGATTTTCTCATAATGCATGTATTGTACCCCAAAATTTTCCCTCTCATTTCTCAAGAAATTTCTCATAAAGATCTTCAATGGCTCAAAACGGCACAAGTGTTGACTAGGTCAAACCATCTCTTCAACACCGATGCTTCAAATTAGGGTTTATATTTTCACAAGGAAAATTGGAATTCTAATGCCTCAAATGACTGTCATGGATCATTATAGACCTCTAAGAATACTCATGTCAAGTTTCAAGTCTTGAATCACAACTTTGCTCAGTCAATTGCTCAGATGACTGAAAATCAGTTGTATTGGATAAAAAGTCAATTGTGGTCAACCTAAGTCAAACTTCATGATTTTTGGCCAACATCAACATTTTTAAGTCATATGCATCATTTGATCAAGTATTGATCATAATCCCTCAAGAAAAGCACTCAATTTACCAATATGGCAAAATGGTCAAAATAAGGATTTTGACTATAATTGACTGGTCAGTGACTTTTGACCTAATACATGATCTAATGGTTTGAAACATGATATCAAGGATTCAAATGCAACATGTTGACTTAATTTCATTGTTCAAAACATTCCTCAAGATTAATGGATTGATAGTTCAAATTTGATCAACTGATGAAAAAGTCAACTATACACCAAAAAGTCAAACATTGACTTTCTGATCAAAAGATCACATTTCATCAAGACATTCAAAAATATGAAGCTTGATCATCAATAAATAAAGAAAGTCAAAAGTAAATGTGAAAATTCAAACTTTTCAAGACTTGGAAAAAAATTTAAGTGTTTTTATACATGATAATTTCATTACTTCATGTCAATCTTTCACCAAGATGCAAGATGATTCAAATAAAACTTTCAACATGAAAGTTGGATATCTTGATGAGATATATAACTTTTCTTTGCTGATAAAGTCCTAGAAGTGCTTGGATTTTGAGTTATAAATTCCTAAAGTCATGACATTTTTCATAAAACACTTAAAGAAACTTTCAATAGGTTTTAGTCAGTTTTTATATCAACTTCTTGGCCAATTTTCATCAAGTTCCAATTTGATTTAGCCAAAGTGGTCAATATGAAAGTCGTAGACAATATTTCAAGCTTTAAAAAATGTCCAAGAGCATGAATTTAACATACTTGAGCTAGAAGATTCAACATACTTGAGCTAGAAGATACAAAGGCATGAAGTTGGGCATCCATTCTTGAAATACAAGGCATTTTGTGATGAACAAATAACCAAATCCTTATTCCATGTTGCATAATCCCATTTTAGGCCTTCTAACTTGCAAATCTCACCATAATTTAATTCTTACACCTACTCTTGAGCTATTACCCAAGTGTTCGAGCCATTGTCCAAAAGATCTTTCTATTTATGGCATAAAGGCACCATTGCTATTCTTGAAAAGCAAGCTTTTGGTACAAAATTTGTCTTGAGCCCATACCTTGATTACTTCTAATTATACTCCACCATAAATCATGGAAAGTAGCCCCTCTATACCAGCAACTTTGGTACTTCATCTTGGGACCATAGAAGACTTGGCATAACTTGATAATTGACATTCCAACCAAACCATAATTTGTTATCTTGCAAATTTGATTACTTCAACTTCCCAAATCTTTTCTCTATAAATAGAGAGGTCATTTACAAGCTAAGAAGGGAATATTCTTGTATGTTGAAAAATACTCAAACCCTCTTATACTCTTAAAAATAGAATTGTCCACAAAAACCTCCATTTCTGAGCTTTAAAACCAAAATCTTCAAATCTCTTAAACCTTGCAAATCTTGTCCAAACAAACCATCCAAATACTTCATATACATCATATAGAAGTTTTTCAAACACAAGAGAAAATTCTATAACATCACTATAACCATTTTTTAAACTAAAAAACAACCACCAGCAACTTGACTTCCCCAAGGCAATACAACAACTCTAAATCAAAACACGAATTTCAATTTCAAGGTAAGTTTTCTTGACTTAAAACTCTTCATACAAGCATCATTAGTGGTTCATTTGTAAAGATAAAATGTCGATATCATAGCCCTGAAGCTAACTATATGTTTACTTTTCATTTTCACTAACCATGTGTTGAGAACTAACTTATATATCTGACAAAACAATGTTAGAAGTAAAAAAATATTAGTATGAGTCGATGCATATCTCTATGAGTCGACTCATATTAGGTACAAAACAGGTTACGAGTCGATAAAAGGCATTATGCATCAATGCATACTGTTATCAAGGCATGTTACAGAGAGAAAAAATGTGTATGAGTCGATGCAAAACACAAATGAGTCGATGCAAAATAGATATGTGTCGATGCAAACCACTATGTATCGATAATACTAAATTGGTTTTTATTTCCAGGAGCAAGAAGTGATATGTATCGATGCATAAGTGCATGTGTTGATGCAAAACAGATACGACCTGATGCAAACCATTATATATCAATACATACTGAGTTGGTTTTGATTTCCAGGGGCAAGAAGTGATATGTATTGATACATAATTGCATGTGTCAATGCATAAAGTTTTTTTTTAAAAAAATTCCTTCCTTTTTACATTATCTTTATATTTTTAGATATTGTTATTCAATATTCAATATGGTTGTAATAGTATAATTAGAACTTTATTGCTTTCATCCCCAATTCATAAACTTGTATCTCCATCCCCATAAAAGATGTAATAGCGTAGAATTTTAAATTCCCTCAATTTATCGCTTTCAATATTATTGCTAGTAATTAGGGTTTGTATGGCAAGATAAAATCAATCGTTAGAAAACCATAATATCAAAGACAAAAATGCATGAAATCAATACACTTTGCACACTTGCAACTCTAGGGTAACCCACACTTGTTGCCTCGAATAAAATAATCATTCCCCTCGAACGTGAGATACTTTTGCAATGACCCTCGAATACAAGATCGTAGTCCCTCAATGACCCTTCAATGTTGCCTTAGGTAAACGATCTTAGACCCTTAAGATAAATTTCTAAGGTATCCTACAATGTTTCCTTCTATGATTGTACGACGACCCACGCATGTCCCTTCACATCCAATGATAGGGCTTCTTATCAATCAATGGTAAGATAGAAATATCTAAAGGAGGATGAAATGAACAAAGACTTTTTTAGTAGGTAGAACGTTTGTAGTTGATTGTTCACAAACATTTCAAACCAAATATCTTTCAAACATACCAACACTTTTAAAAGTGAAATATTTTCAAAAGTCAACACTTTGTATACATTCTTATAGAAACGAGAATCATTACAATGTTCGCTTAAAACAAAGGCACTTTCAAAAATACTTTGAAAAACATCACAAACACATTTCAAATAAAGAATTTCAAAGTGAGCTAGCAACTAAGAGCCCGTAGATAACTACGGATGAAAAGGGTGCTAAGACCTTCCCTTTTCATAACCTACCCCCCGAACTCAAGAAAATATCTCAAAAGGTCTTTCCTGTTCTTTTCATCCTTTCCTTTATTAGATAAAAGAAAATTCGATGGTGACTCTTGCTATCCGCGAAAATTGTGATAAAACGCAAAACACCCAAGTCAGTTTTGCCACCGTATTACATAACTGACGACTCTTCAGGGGAGACAACTTAAAATTGGGGTTACCTTAGATAATATATCACCTTTAAATGCTTTCATTGTTTGACTTGTTTGCTTTATATTTTGGGTCCATGTTTGGGGTTTTTTTTAAGATCCTCTACCCGGATCTGGGAACATTATTTGGTAAGTAGAAAAGATCGTGGAGATTGTACGGCATAGACCGATATGGTTAAAATGATGGCTACATTAGTGTGGCACATTTGTTGGTACCGGTATCCCTTGTGGAAAATGGAGGAGAATACGGGGCCACTGTGTGGTGTCATGAAGCACTTACTGACCTTATAACCTTTAATTGAACAACTTGGCCATTAGGAAGTAGTGAGATAGCCGACTTTGGTATAGAGCCGAAGACTAGTTGATACTCGATGTTACACTCATTGAGATTAGACTTTTGGGATATTTTGGCCGTAAGAAAAGATTGATTGTGCTGAGACAAAGCCTAATGAAGAAAGATCAATGATATTGAGATTCCCTATAACTCGATTACTTTGTAGGACAGGTTGAACCAACTAAACTTTAAAGGGGTACTTACCTATGAACCTCATGCAAGCCTAAACCTAAAGACTTGTTTTCTTTGTTTGTACATAACATCATGTCATGGCATTGGCATTAACCGTTTCAAGGACCTTGGGATTTATCTTTGTCTGTTTTGCAGGACATGGATTCCACTCGTAAAAAGACCATCCAAATCGGCTTTGTGAAAGTGCCTCCTCAACTCAAGGAGTTATCATCAAGGGTTCCAAATGATTCTCCATTCACCAAGAATTACAGTCATCTCATCAACTTGGTTACTTCAAATTTTGAAGATAAAATGATGGGGGTACACTTTCAATTCTTTGACCCTAAGCACCATTGCTTTGCATTTCCTGATTACAAATTAGTGCCCACCATGGATGAGTTTTCTCAACTCATGGGATTTCCTATTCTTGATCAATTACCCTTCACCGGTATTGAGAAAGACCCAAGACCTGAGGAGATTTCTTTATCTTTACATTTGCAACAGTCCGACGTTATGGCAAATTGGGAAACAAGAAGTGGTGTTAAAGGTTTTTTAGCCAAGTTTCTGTTTGAGAAGGCTCAACAACTTTGGGATGCTTTGGATTTGCAAGCTTTTGAAGAAAATTTGTCTCGTCTGCTCTATGGGATGGTACTATTTCCTAACCAAGACCAACTCATAGACGTAAATGCAGTCAAATTTTTTTTATCTCGTAACTCAGTACCTACCTTACTTGGAGATATTTTTTATTATTTTCGTACTCGCACCATGAAGAGAAGGGGGATTCTTATGTGTTGTACTCCTTTGCTGGATAGGTGATTTATTTCGCACCTTCCTTGATCAATTTTGAAGAAAGGATAAGGTATGAGTTGGTCTCAAAGGTTGATGTCACTCTCACATTCAGATATCCATTGGTGTTCTCGATCTATGGAGGATGTCACCATCATTGATAATTGTGGAGAATTCTATAATGTCCCTCTCTCTGGCATTAGGGGAGGTATCACCTATAATCCTTTCTTGGCTCTACGACAGTTTGGGTATACTCGGAGGGATGACCCTTATGATGCGTTTATCCAAGAAATTGTATTTGACTATGAGAATGATGTCCAAGGTTATCGTATAAGATTTATACGAGCTTGGGGCATGGTGAACAAAGTTGATAGCAAAACTTTGGGGCATAAGAACTCTATTCCATTGGAGCCTTATCTCAAATGGGTGCGAGCTTGTGCTCAAAGCCTCATGATTTTGTACTCTGCCATCATACCTATCATCATGGAGCCTATTGATGAAGGAGATGTTCCCTAAACTATTCTTCATCCTGACATGCCTACTACTCTCAAGGAATTGCAAAGATCATGGATTCAACTCAATAGGGAGAGAAACACCTTTGAAGCCCAGTTCTACTCAAGCGAGAAGTAAGTGTTAGAGCTCACAAGGCAACTCCATGAGGAGCGGAACCTGAATTCCTACATTACTCCAAAGAGGAAGCATCCATAGGAGACATTAGCCTTTTGTATTAGTTTATTTTGTTTTTTTTTCTTTTGTTGTAAGCCCAAGAGGCATGTTTTCTGTAACCATTTGAACTTATTAATACAATTAGTGTTTGTTCCTTCTTTGTTTAAGCAAATTTAAATCTTAAAGGTGCTTGAAAACATTTGCATTCACATTACATTCATCATAACATAAGCAGGTTTTCCGACACAGGTTTCCTCATCTCTCTACTGTTTATTTCAGTAAGATGGATCTCGAGCAGACAGTGAAGGACTTGCAGAAGCAAAATTCTCAATTTCAAGAAACCTTGCTCAACTTGGCCAAAAGGCAGCAAGAACTGATGTCACTTCTGGTTACAAAGAAGAAGACCAAGAAGAAGGCTTTGATAAACATGGGGAAGAGATTCAAGGGCCCCGTTCGAAAAGTTCAAGTGGTAGAAGACTCCTCCGAGGAGGATGAGAATCAGGACGAAGATGCAAGGAGCACCTGTGCTGGGGGTGGTAACAATCCAATCTCTGATGATGAGGACTATTTTGACGAACAATATCCATCGGTTGAAGGCAAGTATAAGCAACTAGAGGATAAATTGAAGGCTATGGAAATTCAAGTTATGCCTGGCCTAGGTTTTGGTGATTTGGGTTTGGTTCCCGGGGTAGTGATCCACCACAAATTCAAGATTCCAGTTTTTTCCAAGTACGATGGTGTTTCATGCCTGAAGCTTCACTTGAGATCTTACGTCCGTAAAATTCAACCGCATACCACTGATAAGAAGTTATGGGTGCACTTCTTTCAAGAGAGTCTGTCCGGGAATCAATTGGAGTGGTTTTACCAGTTAAAAGGTTCCAACATCCATACCTGGGAGGGCTTGGCCACCGCCTTCTACCACCAATATCAGTATAATGCCGATCTGGCACCAACTAGGGTGCAGTTTCAAGGAATGACCATGGGTTCCATTGAAGGCTTCAAAGAATACGCTCCAAAATGGAGGCACCTAGCCGGAAGGGTTCAACCCCCTTTGTCTGACAGGGAGATGGTTGATATCTTTATGGGAACTTTGACAGGACCTTTCTTCAATCACCTAATCTAAAGCTCTTTAGTCGGGTTCACCGAGCTAATTCTAACTGGGGAACAAGTTGAAAATGGAATTAGAAGCAGAAAGATCCAAGTGGCTGCATTTTCCGATACTCAGAAGAAGCCATACAATAGGAAGAGAGAGTTCAATATTGTGTACAACCAGAAGGGTCGTAACAAGAGTAACCACGACCAATTTGTGGGGGCAGTCCTGAGCTCTAATCCTGCATTAGTGTGACAACAACAACAGGGGAATCAGCGAAGGCAAGACGAGCCCAAGAGACAATTTACCAAAATTAACATACCATTGTCTAAGGCATTGCAACACATGTTGAGGATGAACCTGATTACATTGATAGGACCTCGTCCAAATCCCAAAACTTCTTCTCCTAAATATAATCCTGATGCAAGATATGCCTATCATTCGGGCAGTCCTGGGCATGATACTAACGATTGTTGGGCTCTGAAATACAAGATTCAAAATATGATTGACGCCAAGGAGATTGAATTCGGCCCTCCTGAGACTCCTAACGTGATCACTGCTCCCATGCCAAATCATTGAGAGCGCCCAATTCATTTTGAATTTTCAGTTGTAATTTCTTTCGTTTGTTCAAACACTTATCTATTATGTCAAACTTTGTTTCATTAATGCATTGCATATGTTTGTATTGAATTAATAGATTCGTTTTCACTATATTTAAACTATGCTTTTTACTCCCTTTTTGTGATATTTAACTCTCGTTAAAAGTTGTAATCCTTTAGAGGGAGGATGACGAAAATAATACCATAATCTCATATAGTATGCTTTTCGACAGACCTTGCTGACGATGTACATGTGTTCTTTTAATTCCTAAACAGTGGAGTTATAAGGAAGATAATCCCTAGTCAACCCCTTTGAGCCTAAGAAGTAGGAGTTTTCTTTTTCGCACAAACTAAAACCTTTAATCATAAACTGGGGCAGGGTAGTTTCTCAGTTAATTCAAATGCACGTTCAGTCGCAAGATTTCACTTCGTACACAATGAAAACATCCTCCTGAATAAATAAAAAGACAACGATGGTTCCCTGTAAAATAGGTAGTCGTTATCTCTCAAAAGAAAAGCCCACTGAATCAAAACCTATGAAGGAGACTTAAAAAACTGGGGGCATCCCGCTGACTGTAGTCTCAAAACAAAAATAGTCAAGCAAAAAAATTAGGGACAATAAAAGAGGTCGTTACAAATCCTCAACAACAGAAGAATGTTGCAAAAATGACTGCCTTCTCAAATAAACTTCCAATATCTGAACCATCACCAAAATATCATTCCAGATTCAATTGGAATCCAAACATGCAATTAACTGAGTATAGGACTGGAGAACATCATGGAGAACAAGTTGGATACAAATAAACTTTGATCCTTATCCTTTGTTTCTTAAACCGTGAACCAGGCCACGTTACAACCCTTTAAAAGTACTAATTGAAGCATAGGTTAGTTGGAAAGCATATTGTTACAAAAGGTATCCTGACTCTTGTAAGGCTTACTGTAAATCCTGAGTTGAATTCATATTCTTACAAAATTATTTGATTTGCTAAAAATGCATTTTCAAAAAACTTCAAGACAAACATAAACTTGGCATTGTTTGAATACCGCTGTTTGCATATGGCCAATTGGTCGACAACAGAGAAATTTGCACGACGAATATCCAATGAACGAAAATTCTCTCAAGAAACAGAATAACTTCAAATGGGAAGACACTTCCAATGACAAATCTCCCATAATCAAGGGGGCATTACAGGTTATTGTCTAACTCATAAGTGGCAGTCAAGTCAAGATTCCAAGAAATCTCTCATAAAGTCCTGGATAGCCAGGGGCAGGTCTCCACCAGAATCACTTAGGGCATTGAACATGAATTCCAGTAAAGGTTCACGTATGACCAAGCAAACATTTTCTGGCAGTACTACTTACTACTATGGAAAGTGACAAGTCCCTACAAAGTCCCTTTCATAAGGTGATCCTAGTGAAGTCGCCAGAGCCACCTCTATAAGGTTATCCCCACATAATAGTCTTCACGGATAAGGGTACAATCCCCCACAAGGCTATCTCCGACAAGCGCAGAAGCATCTTCAAACAAAAGTGGGGCATCCTCCAACCGATGACATAGTCAAACTCACCAGCGGATAGAGGAGTTTGATCTTCTCCCAACGAACACACACATCATACCAGTTCCCAAATGGATGGAAATTGTCAGCAGCTTATCATCTTCTAGATACAATGCATATACAATCTAGATACATATTTATTCTGACATTCATTCCAGACTCTTCTGTAGATACAATTCAGATACGATCTAGATATGGATGTCATTCTAATACTCATTCAATACATCCTCAGATACAATCAAGGCTTGGATTTATTCTGACATTCCGTAGCCGAGTTTGGTCTTCCAAAATTGGAAAAGAAACCTTGTAAAAATTCTTCCCAGAAGAATTCATTTCCCCAGTAAGATCGTCAGGATACTTTCCTCAACAGGGTTTATTTCCCCAACAGATTACAATCTCCCCAGCTTGAGTCTTTTCCTCAGACTACTACACATCACTGATATAACTCCTCTTCTCTAGTAGAGTTGGTACTATCCACAGAGAGTTATTGCAAAGCCTAGAAACCGACCAGATACCAGTTAACTTTACTCTCTCCAGACAGATCAGAAGTTTAATCATCTCTTCTATCCCCAGTCAGGGTATATGAGAATTAAATTCCCCAGTAGAGCAAAAAACTACTAAGATTCCTGAACTCGACTCCCCAAAGCAGAAATCAACATCCCCTGTAGAGTTTTCTCAATGCAAACAGGAATCCCCAATGGAAGTATTCAGTATAAAATTGAAGATACACATACTCTTCATCCACAACAGTAGTCAGGAACTTATTTTCCTAGACAAACATACAATTCAACAACATTTCACATTTCATACATCATAGCATAAGGATACGAAGCGTATATAGCACAACCTCATTTTTGAGAACATCATTACGCAATGCATTTCATACATCAAGATATTGCATACAACTAACTCATTACCTTTTCAGGGAAAATCAATCAACAAATAATTATCATCAACAATTTTCAACTAGTTCCAGATTGATTCCTGAAACAAGACAAAGCAACTATCTATGAACAACAGGTCCAAGATTAGTTCCTGAAACAACACAGAGTAACTATTTACACGACCATTCATAAGCAATCCTACATGATACCTTATCATATACTTTCAGATGCAGCTTCACGCAGGCTCATCCTAAAGGAATCTTACATGGATTCCTTCTCATATACTTTCAGATGCAGCTTCACACGAGCTCATCCTGAAGAAATCTTACACAGGTTCCTTCTCATATATGTTTCCAGATGCAACTTCACACAGGCTCATCCTGAAGAAATATTACACGGGGTTCCTTCTCATATACATTTCCAGATGCAGCTTCACACGGGCTCATCCTGAAGCAATCTTACACAGGTTCTTTCTCATATATGTTTCCAGATGCAGCTTCGCACGGGCTGATCCTGAAGAAATATTAGACGGGTTACTTCTCATATCTTACACATATTCAGCTTCACACGGGGTCATCCTAAAGAAATCTTACACAGGTTCCTTCTCATAAATTTCCAGATGCAATTTTACACAGACTCATCCCGAAACAACCCTACACAGGCTCCTTCTCATGAATTTCTAGATGCAGTTTTACACAGACTTATTCCGAAGCAGCTCTACCCAGGCTCCTTCTCATAAATTTACAGATGCAGTTTCACACAGAATTATCTCGAAATAGCCCTACACAGGCTCCTTCTCATGAATTTCAAGATGCAGTTTCACAAGGACTCATCCCGAAGTATCCCTACTTAGGCTCCTTCTCATAAATTTCCAGATGCACTTTCACACGGACTCATCCCAAAATAGTCCTACACAGGCTCCTTCTCATGAATTTCTAGATGCAGTTTCACACGGACTCATCCTGAAGTAGCCCTACCCAGGCTCCTTCTCATAAATTTCTAGATGTAGTTTCACACGGACTCATCCTGAAACAGCCATACACATGCTCCTTCTCATGAATTTCCATATACAGTTTCACACGGACTCATCCCGAAGCAGCCCTACCTAGGCTCCTTCTCATAAATTTCCAGATGCAGTTTCACACTGACTCATCCTTAAACAGCCCTACACAGGCTCCTTCTAATTTATTTCCAAATGCAGCTTCACACGGGCTCATCCTGAAGCAATCTTACATGGGTTCCTTCTAATGTATTTCCAAATGCAGCTTCACACGGGCTCATCCTGAAGCAATCCCTCACGGGTTCCTTCTAATACATTTTTGGACACGGCTTAACACGGGTCCATTCCAGCATATCATTCATATTCAATCGATCAAAGATTTATTCTGATACTTTTGTGACACTTTTTGTTTCAGTATAAATCGACCAAAGATTTATTCTGATGCTTCTTCCAATCACTATCAATAGTCACCTTGGATGGCATCTATAAGCCCATCTCCAACAACTCTTCATCACCTCTCCAAATGGCATCTGATAAGCCCATTTCTGATGCAATCAACTAATACATTACTTTGTACATCAGCGAGTGAAAATTTCTGGGAACTCTAGTGTTCAATCATCTTCCACCTTCAAGTCACGAATGAAGGACCCGTCAATCTAACTCTTCAGGTTTAAGAAGATTGAACAGGCGCAACTGTTGTACCCGAAAAATTTCCCTCTCATTTCTCAAGACATTTCTCACAAAGATCTTCAATGGCTCAAAACTGCACAAGTGTTGACTATGTCAAACCATCTCCTCAACACTGATGCTTCAAATTAGGATTTTAATTTTCACAAGGACAATTGGACTTCTAATGCCTCAAATGAATTTCATGGATCATTATAGACCTCCAAGAATACTCATGTCAAGTTTCAAGTCTTGAATCATAATTTTGCTCAGTCAATTGCTCAGATGACTGAAAATCAACGGTATTGGGTAAAAAGTCAATTGTGGTCAACCTAAGTCAAACTTTATGATTTTTTGCCATCATCAACATTTTTAAGTCATATGCATCATTTTATCAAGTATTGATCACAATCCCTCAATAAAAGCACTCAATTTACCAAAAGGACAAAATGGTCAAAATTAGGGTTTTGATTATAATGGACTGATCAGTGACTTTTGACCTAATACATGATCTAATGGTTTGAAACATGATATCAAGGATTCAAATGCAACATGTTGACCTAATTTCATGGTTCAAATCATTCCTCAAGATCAATAGATTGGTAGTTGAAATTTGATCAACTGATGAAAAAGTCAATTGTACACCAAAAAGTCAAACTTTGACTTTCTAATCAAAAGATCACATTTCATCAAGATATTCAAAGATATGAAGCTTGATCTTCAAGAAATCAAGAAAGTCAAAATTCAATGTGAAAAGTCAAACTTTTCAAGACTTGGAAATTTTTTGTGTTTTTATACATGATAATTTCATTACTTCATGTCAATCTTTCACCAAGATGCAAGATGATTCAAAGAAAACTTTCAACATGAAAGTTGTAGATCTTGATGAGATCTACAAATTTTATTTTCTGATCAAGTCCTATAAGTTCTTGGATTTTGAGTTATAAATTCCTAAAGTCATAACATTTTTCATAAAACACTTGGAGAAATTTTCAACAGGTTTTAGTCAGTTTATATCTCAACTTCTTGGCCAATTTTCACTAATTTCCAATTTGATTTATCCAAAATGGTCAACATTAAAGTCGTAGACAATATTTCAAGCTTTCCAAAATGTCAAAGATCATGAATTTATCGTACTTGAGCTAGAAGATTCAAAGGCATGAAGTTGGGCATCCATTCTTGAAATACAAGGCATTTTGTGATGCACACATAACCAAATACTTATGCCATGATGCATAATCCCATGTTGCAGGCCTTCTAACTTGAAAAGATCACAATAATTTAATGCTTACACCTGCTCTTGAGCTATTACCCAAGTGTTTGAGCCATTGTCCAAAAGATCTTTCCATTTATGGCATAAAGGCACCATTGCTCTTCTTGAAAAGAAAGCTTTTGGTACAAAATTTTTCTTGAGCCAATACCTTGCTTACTTATGATTATACTCCACCATAAATCATGGAAAGTAGCCCCTCTATACCAGTAACTTTGGTACTTCATCTTGGGACCATGGAAGACTTGGCATAACTTGATATTGGCATTCCAACCAAACCATAATTTGTTATCTTGCAAATCTGATTACTTCAACTTCCCAAACCTTTTATCTATAAATTGAGAAATCATTTGCAAACTAAGAAGGGATGATTCTTGTGTGTTGTAAAATCCTCAAACCCCCTTATACTCTAAAAAACAGAATTGTCCATAAAAACCTCCATTTCTAAGCTTTGAAACCAAAATCTTCAAATCTCTCAAACCTTGCAAATCTTGTCCAAACAAACCATCCAAATACTTCATATACATCATATAGAAGTTGTTCAAACAAAAGATAAACTTCTGTAACATCACTATCACCATTTTCCAAACTCAAAGCAGCCACCAGCAACTTGACTTCCCCAAGACAATACAACAACTCTAAATCAAAACACGAATTTCAGTTTCAAGGTAAGTTTTCTTGACTTTGAACTCTTCATACAAGCATCATTAGTGATTCATTTGTGAAGATAAAATGTAGATATCATAGCCCTGAAGCTAACTATATGTTTACTTTTCATTTTCACTAGCCATGTGTTGAGAACTGACTTATATATGTGATAGAACAATGTTATAAGTAAAAAAACAACTGTATGAGTCAATGCATATCTCTATGAGTCAACTCATATTAGGTACAAAACAGGTTATGAGTCGATACAAGGCATTATGCATAAATGCATATTGTTATCAAGACATGTTATAGAGAGAAAAATGTGTATGAGTCGATGCAAAACACGAATGACTCAATGCAAAACAGATATGTGTCGATGCAACCCATTATGTATCGATACATACTGAAATGGTTTTGATTTCCAGGAGAAAGAAGTGATATGTATCGATGCATAAGTGCATGGGTCGATGCAAAACAGATATGAGTCGAAGCAAACCATTATGTATCAATACATACTGAGTTGGTTTTGATTTCCAGGGGGAAAAATGATATGTATTGATACATAATTGCATGTGTCAATGTATAAAGTTTTTTTAAAAAATAATTTTCCTTCCTTTTTACATTATCTTTATATTTTTAGATATTTTTATTCAATATTCAATATGGTTGTAATATTATAATTATAACTTTATTGCTTTCATCCCACATTCATAAACTTGTATCCCCATCCCCAAAAAAGATGTAATAGCGTAGAAATTTAAATTCCCGCAATTTATCGCTTTCAATATTATTGCTAGTAATTAGGGTTTGTATGGAAAGATAAAATAAATCATTAGAAAAACTTAATATCAAAGACAAAAATGTATGAAATCAATACACTTTGCACACTTGCATCTCTAAGGTAACCCACCCTTATTGCCTCGAATAAAATAGTCATGTCCCTTGAATGTGGGATACTTTAGTAATGACCATCGAATACAAGATCGTAGTCCCTTGATGATCCTTCAATGTTGCCTTCGGTAAACGAAATTAGACCCTTAAGATAAATTGCTAAGGTATCCTATAATATTGTCTTCTATGACTGTAGGATGACCCACGCATGTCCCTTCACATCCAATGATAGGGCTTCTTATCAATCAATGGTAAGATAGCAATATCTAAAGGAGAAGGAAATGAAAAAAAAAAAACTTTTTGAGTAGGTATAACGTTCGTAGTTGCTTGCTCATAAACATTTCAAACCAAACATCTTTCAAACACACCAACACTTTCAAAAATGAAATATTTCCAAAAGTCAACACTTTGTATACATTCTTATAGAGACGAAAATAATTACAAAGTTCGCCTAAAACAAAGGCACTTTCAAAAATACTTTCAAAAACATCACAAACACATTTCAAACAAATTATTCCAAAGTGAGCTAGCAACTAAGAGCCTGTAGATAACTACGGATGAAAAGGGTGCTAACACCTTCCCTTTTCATAACCTACCCCCTGAACTCAAGAAAATATCTCAAAAGGTTTTTCATGTTCTTTTCACCCTTTCCTTTATTGGATAAAAGAAAAGTCGGTGGCGACTCTTGCTATCCGCGACAATTGCGATAAAACACAAAACACCTAAGTCATTTCTCCCATTGTATTACATCATGATTAGGTTTTTGTTTTCAACGATTTATGTTTGATCACCTTGCCATGTATTAATGAATGTTATTTCAATGATACTTGTGGTTAAATCCAAGTGAAATGGATTGTGTATGTTGACTCCTTGTCATGTGCTTGCCTCTTGTGTTTGTTATTTTCTTTTGTCCCTCTTTTCTATATTTTCATACTTGGTTTTAAAACCCTAATTTTCAAACTTACATCTCTTTCAATAAAAACTTTGACTTAGGTCATTGCATTTTCAAAACTTTCTTTTCTTTAATAAATGCTTCAAAACATCTTAAGCATATTAAACAATTTTTATAAGACTAAAAAATAAAAAAAACTCATTCAATCTTTTTGCAACTTTGGCTTTTTATTTTAAAACATTTTCTCAAAGGTTAGACATGATTCATCTTCATAGTTGAGATGTAATTCTTCTATCCCCATAGTAATGATTGAAATAAATTTTGATTCTTTTCCACATGAGGGAGTTAGTGGCACACTTGTTAATTATATATCCAAGTTGGAGCCCTTCCTTCATGATGATGCAAAGATACATCTTCTCATACTTGTGTGTTGATTAGTTGAGTATTCTCCTTAAGATGACAAAATGTCTCTTTATTTAAAATCAACAAAAAAAAACCCTTTTGTTATTTGTATCCTATGAGGTTTTGATCCTTCATTGGTACGTAGGCATAAGACTTCATGGCTTGCCAAACACAAAAACAATTAAAAAAACATTTCTTTTCTAATCCTTCCACTCTTTTGCAAACAACCAATTTTAGCCAAATACACATATTTTTAAAAAGGTTCTTGTGGAGTACCATAGATGTTTAGGATGCTAACACCTAACTTTTGCATAACCAACTCCCATACTTTTGATCTCTTTATTGATTTTCTTTTAGCCTTACTATTTGCTTTCCATGTTTATTTTGGGTTTTATTCGCTCTTTTTCCACTCCTTTGGAAACAACAAAGTGTAGTGGCGACTTTCACTTTGCGAGTTAAGTCAATCAATGGCTTGATCTAAATTTTTCACAACTATAAAAATGGCGACTCTACTGAGGATACATCTCTAAGTGGGTTGAGCCTATCTTTGTTTATTTGTTTGTATGCTATTATTATTGTTTGTTTGCTTCTCTGATATTTTCTGGTTCTTTGGGTGTTTGATGATCTCTTGGAAGTCCTAAACCCAAACTTGGACAAACTTATGATTAGGAGGATGGTATAGTCATGTTGACTTACTAGGATTCAGTCCTTACTAAGCTGAAATGATATCCCCTACTCAGTGGAGGCCTTCTTGGGGTAATAGTGTTGAACAAGTCAGTTGTGAAAGCATTATTACGCTCAACCTGAGAGCCCAAGAAGCAGAGGACCTTAGAACCCTTAATCCACCTTAACCTTTATTAGGATGTAGTGCGGTGGCTATCCAGGATTAGTCCTGATTTAGTTGATACACAATACTACACTCATACGGGTTTCTCTCCAGAATATTATTAGACCACGAGTAAGTCGTGTAGCCGGTAATATCCGAAAGAGGATCGACGATTCAGGAAACTTTTTTTAGAACCTTGTTGTACAGATAATCATCCTTAGTACATACCTTGTGTGTTGTTCTTACCCCACTACAACATTTTAACTATACGACAACACATGAAAAACGTTGTGAAATCTTAAAAAATTGCTGCCTTTAGTTATGAAAATGGTTTTCTGGACGTGCCAAACTGAGGCGCTGCTTTAGCCTTTCGGAACAATTTTTTACCCAAGTACAACGCCTTGTACATAATTGTTGTTGTTGTTTTCTTTAGAGAACGATTTCTAAGTGTAATGGTTGCACTCTGTTTTCTAACAAAAACAGTTGCAATTGGTGTCTTTTAGCGAATAATTGTTTAATAATATATAACAACGGTTTTTAGTCATAGTACATTTGAAACCGTTATAATAAATGCATATCTTAATTTTTACTTCAAAGGTTACAACAACACTTTCTATACTACAACAACACTTTATAACTGTAGCAAAAAATTATCATTTTTTAATAAAATATAAAATCATTTTATTTTATAAACCTCGTAATAACATCATTCACAATTTATTTTTATATAATAATATTTGAGTACAAATTTTAATGTAAAATATAAAATAATTCAATCTTAATTGATCATTAGTTGAACCATGTGTTGATACATAAGAATGTAAGACACCATTTGAGTTGAGCTACATTTCAGATATTTTTAATACTTTTAATATGTATAGCGTGAAGAACATTTCTTTTCCATGTTAGATTAGGACTTTTTGGGGCCTTAGATAGTCCATCATCTTTGTCATCCCAGTCAACAGGTTGGTTAAACAAAATATTAAACAAGAAAGAAAAAAAAAGAGCTTTCGTAAGCATGTGCAAATTAAATCTTGTATCAATAGTTGTAACCTTAGTATCCAAATACATTGTTATAGTATATTTTAAAATTATCTAAATATGCAGCACACAAACAAACCTTTTCACTAACATGTGATCTAGAAGCTTGTAATTAATAGCATTCAACAACTAAAGAAAAAAGAGATGCAGACTTCAAGGGATGATGAACATTGCCGTATGCCGGTTTCAATGCATCTATATTGATGTTCATTCACCATTTTCTCTCTCTCTTTTGTATAACCATAAAAATCATAAATGTAACAAAACAATGGTATTTTTTATACCATCTTTTCATATTAATATAGTAATGTAGCTTCTACCTTAGATAGCTTGCTGTTTTGTTCCTTGAATGCCCTTGTGCTTTTATGCAGTTCTTATATTGATTGATTCATAATCTTGGTAGTTGATACTGAAGTCTGGTTGCAAAGTGATTCAGTGGAACATAGTTATACGCTTCAAATCTCTAACTTTTGCCTGGACCGTCCTTTCGGGTTTTCAGTCCATCGGGATACTCTTTTTTGTCCAAGTCGTCTTTGCAGGTTTTCGACTTCCGAATGTACAGATTTTTTTGTATTTATCCTTTTTGCTCAAATCCTTTTGGTTCGCCGGGATGCCCTTATTTTTGTCTAGTCCAGTCAACCTAGCGGATCTTTATTTATGCGTAGTATCTTTTCACTATGTCCGTATTAACAGAGTGAGGAAGGTCGTCACCATCCATGGTGGTCAAAATCATGGCTCCACCGAAAAATATGTTTTTGATCACAAATGGCCCTTCGTACGTGGGAGTCCATTTTTCCCTGGGATCACCTTGTGGAAGGATAATGCGCTTGATTACTAGATCACCCACTTGATATACTTGACATCTGACCTTTTTTTAGAAAGCCTTGATCATCCGTTTTTGATACATTTGACCATGACAGACAGCAGTAAGCCTTTTCTCATCAATCAAATTCAGTTGATCAAGTCGAGTCTGGATCCAATCGTCTTCGTTCAAACCCGCATCCTTCATGATCCTTAAAGAAGGGATCTAGACTTCAATAGGCAGGACGACCTCCATGCCATATACCAGAGAATAAGGTGTTGCCCATGTCGACGTACGTGTTGAGGTGCGGTAACCATGAAGAGCAAATGGTAACATCTCATGCCAGTCTTTGTATGTCAATGTCATCTTCTGTATTATTTTTTTAATGTTCTTGCTAGCAGCCTCCATAGCGCCATTCATCTTTGGCCGGTAAGGGGAAGAATTATGATACTGGATCTTGAATTGTTTACAGAGTTCGGTGATCATTGTATTATTGAGGTTTGTACCATTGTCTGTGATGATTCTCTCTGGCACACCATACCGACAAATCAGGGTATGCTTGATAAACCACACCACAACATTCTTGGTAACAGTAGCAGAGGAGGCAGCCTCAATCCACTTTGTGAAGTAATCAATAGCCACTAGGATGAAGCGATGCCCATTGGAAGCGGTAGGTGTAATATCTCCGATCATGTCAATGTCCCACATTGCAAAGGGCCAGGGAGCCGTCAAGACATTCAAGGGAACCGGAGGTACATGTACTTTATCAGCATAGATCTGGCATTTGTGACAAGTTCGGGAATGTTGATAACACTCTGCTTCCATAGTGGATCAATAGTATCCTTCCCGTAGGATCTTTTTAGCCATGACATACCCACTAGAATGGGTTCCAAAGGTACCTTCGTGTAAATCTTCCATAATCCTCTCTACTTTGTTCTTGCCTATGCACCGAAGTAAAGTAGAGTCATGGTTGCGCTTGTAGAGGATTCCATTACTAAGGAAGAACTTTGCAGCGAACCTTCTCAGAAACTTCTTATCATTGACAGATGTCCCCTCAAGATATTCTTGGGCCTCGAGATACCTCTTTACTTCATGAAACCAAGGTTTGTCTGCTAATTCTTCAATGTCAATCTCATAGCAGTATGCTGGTTCATCCAACCTCTCAATAGTGATCCGAGGAGCCTCGTTGTCCCATTTGACCTTGAACATGGATGACATAGTAGCTAGCGCATCTGCTAACTGGTTCTCTTCTCGTGGAAAATTTTCAAAGGTGACCTCTTCAAAGTGTGGAAGCAGTGTCATCACATGTTCTTTGTAAGGGATAAGATTCAGATGCTTCGTGCCCCACTCGCCTTTGATTTGACTTATTACCAAGGCTGAATCTCCGAAAATGCTCAAGAATTTGATCCTTAGGTCAATAGCAGCTTTGAGACCCATGATGCATGCTTCATACTCCACCATATTGTTGGTACAGTTGAAACATAATCTGGCGATGAAAGGAGTATGACAATCCCCGGGAGATATAATTACAGCACCAATGCCATTACCGAGTGCGTTGGAGGCCCCATCAAAAACCATAGTCCATCGGGATCCTTCCTCAGGTCCTCATTTGGTCCAGGTTCTTCACAGTTAATCACTAATATAATGTTCTCATCCGGGAACTCAAAATTCATGGACAGGTAGTCATCCACGGCCTGATGATCCAAATGATCAGCTAGTACACTTCCCTTTATTGCTTTCTGGGTCGTGTATTAGATATCGTATTCGGTCAAGATCATTTTCCATCTTGCTATTCTTTCGGAGAGAGCGGGCTTCTCGAAGATGTACTTGATCGGATCCATCTTAGATATTAACAAAGTAGTGTGGGTTAACATATATTGTCTCAGTCATCGAGTAGTCCATGCCAAAACGTAGCAAGTTTTCTTGAGCAGTGAATATCTTGTTTCACAGTCGATAAACTTTTTGCTAAGGTAGTATATTGCGTGCTCTTTTCGACCGGACTCGTCATGCTGCCCCATCACATACCCCATTTAATTATCTAACACTGTTAAGTACATTATCAAAGGTCTTCCTTCAATCAAAGATATCAGAATTTGAGGCTCTTGAAGGTATTCCTTGATTCTTTCGAAGGCGGTCTGGCATTCTTCATTCCATTTTACCACTTGATCTTTCTTCAGGAGTTTAAAGATTGGCTCACAAGTAGCAGTTAAATGGGAAATGAACCCGACAATGTAATTCAGGCGTCCCAAGAAACCTCTAACTTCCTTCTCAGTGCGAGGAGCTGGCATCTCTTGTATAGCCTTCACTTTTGCAGGCTCTACCTGAATACCTTTGTCACTGACAATGAAACCTAGAAGCTTACAAGACCTTACCCCGAAGGTGCACTTGTTCGGGTTTAACCTCAGCTTCTACGTCTTCAACCTATCAAACAACTTTTGTAGATGATCAAGGTGCTCTTCCTCAGTTTGAGACCTGGCTATCATGTCATCAACATAGACCTCTATCTCATGGTGAATCATGTCATGAAAAATCTACCATAGCTCACTGATATGTCGCCCCAGTGTTCTTCAACCCAAACGGCATCACTTTGTAGCAGAAAGTGCCCCATTGTGTGACTGAGGTTGTCTTCTCCATATCTTCGGGTGCCATCTTAATCTGATTGTAACCAGAGAACCCATCCATGAAGGAGAAGATCTTGCGCTGCGCGGTGTTATCAACCAGAATGTCAATGTGGGGAATCGGAAAGTCATCCTTGGGGCTTGCCCTGTTCAAATCTCTATAGTCCACACACATCCGTACCTTGTTGTCCTTCTTAGGCACCGGAATTACGTTATAAACCCATTGGGGATAAGAGGTAACAGCTAAGAACCCAACATTAAATTGTTTCATAACCTCTGCTTTAATCTTTTCTAACATTTCAGGGCGCATACGACGAACCTTCTGTTTTACCGAAGGGAAATCTTCTTTAGTTGGCAGACGATGAACCACAATATCCGTGTCTAGTCCCGACATGTCTTCATATGACTAGGCGAAGATCTCGACATAATCATGCAACATCTGTATCAACCGCTGTTTGACACTGAGCTCCAAATTTTCACCTATCTTGACCTCTTTTATGTTCTCTTCTGTGCCCAAATTCACTGTCTCAATTGGCTCTTCATGAGGCTATATAACCCTTTCTTCCAGCTGTAATAGTCTAGCAAGTTCTCTGGGCACCTCACAATCTTCCTCACCTTCGTCCTCGGCTTGGTTGATCGGATTTTCAAAGTCATAACCAGCAATAGTAGATCTGTTATCAATGGGATCCAAAATGGATATGGATTTGTAGTTACTACGTAAGTTTGTAAGAGCATAGTTGTATAGACAAAGTAAAAGCAGGAAAGAAAAACAGAGAGCGCAAAATTTGTATGCATAAACGTCCAATGCTTTATTAATGCCATATGAGATTAAACATGATAACCCTCACAAATAAACCACTGTGTCCCGGGTAAGACACATGGCCATAAAGTTTATAATGTTTATTACATATCCAAAAACAACCCTTTGAGCCCCTGAAGAGAAACCCAAACCAAACTTATCAGACTTGTATGGAATGTCAGGGAGTTGGCCCTAGATGGTACACTCACCTTCTTCAATAACTGCTTTGGCGTCCTTGAGAGAAGCCATCTTCAAGGGAGGTCTGGTGATCTTTGGTAGATTGGTGATAACATCGGTTGCAGCCATAGTCTGAGGCACCTCTTCGAAGTTCTGACACGGATTCTCGATGAACTCGCCATCCATTTCTATGTACCAAAAGGAGTTCAAGTGACTGACCATGTATTCTTCTTCACTGTGTACCGTGACAATCTTTCCTTTTACCGGGTACTTCATCATCTGATGCAGAGTAGATGTGACAGCTCCCGCCCCATGGATCCAAGGGCGACCCAATAAACAAGAATAGGATGGTCGAATATCCATCAGGTAGAAGGTAGATTCAAAAGTATGAGAACGAACTTTGATGAGGATGTCCACCTACCCGTGCACCATTCTCTTTGAACCATCGAAAGATCTCACTACTATGTTGCTGGGCTTCAAGGTCAAACCTTCACAGTTTAGTCTATCCAGAGCCTTCTTAGGTAACACGTTCAATGATGAACCAGTATCTACTAGAACATGGGCCAAAGTAGTGCCCCTGCACTCGACCGAAACACGCAACACATCATTGTGTTTCCTCCCTCTGGGTGTTAGATCATCATCAGAAAAACACAAACCATTATCAGCTGTCAAACTAGCCACACAATCTTCAAATTGGTCAGCCGATGTTTCTTGTGGAACATGGGCCGTCTTAAGTAACTTCACCAAAGCCTTCACATGAGCTTTGGAGCACAACAGTAAGGCTAGCATAGAAATCTTTGAAGGGGTCTGCCCCAACTGTTCGACCACATTGTAGTTGCTCTTCTTTATAATCTTCAAAATTTCTTCCATCTCCTTCTTGGAAGCCTCTAGGATAGATACTGAATGCGCCTTCGTCTAGACAGGCTCAACCAGTACGTCTTTGCCCCGAGTCTCGGTCGACTCGATGATAGGGGTGTCAGCAGGGGTAATCACAGGAACTGCAGTAGTAGTATCAGCAAGAACAAAAGTAGGAATGATCACAGGGCCAGTAACAACTTTTGGAGGAGAAATCTCAGGGGAGAACACTCTTCCACATCTTGTCATTTTGCTGGTTCCAACAATGTTGCTAACGTCGGGATCAGCATTTTCAGAAACCTGATCTTCAACAGCCAACAGGTCTTGCTTGACGCCGTGGTAGTAGACGTCACCCCCATAGTTCCAGGGAACAGTTTTGTCAGAGGAGTATGGGAAAGGTCTTAGCATAGTAATTATTAGTCGAGTCACCTTCGGAACAGATGTAATCCTGACGGGTCTTTTGGTGGAGACCCTGGGAGGATTGGCGGAAATGGTTATTATTGAAATATCCTTGCATGAAATGGTTGGAATGAGTCTTCTCAAACAAAATCTCTCTATCATCCATCAGGCGCTGAACACCTTCCTTCAACAATTGACAACCACTCGGTAGAGATAAACATAAGTGGAAACCTTCGCCACATCCTGGAAATAAACCGACTTTCAATAAGTTCCACTTGACGGTCAGGAGAGGAGTAAAAATTTCATCAACAGCAGTAACAAACATATCATCTTCAACAACATTAACACCACGACCGTGCTTGGGCATAGGAGCAGTGATAACATTTGGAATCTCAGGGGCGTCAAATTCAATTTCCTTTGCCTCGAGAAGGTCTTGCACCTTGTTTTTCAAAGCCCATCAGTCGTTGGTATCGTGGCCTGGACTTTCCGAATGGTATGCACAACGAGCATTAGGGTTGTAGCGGGCAGAGGCAGTGTTGGGATTCTTCAGAGCCTCCCGCAAAGTTACCAGATTAGATTTCAACAAATAAGGCAAAACTTGGGATAAAGTCATATTTATTCGGGTAAACTGTCTTACCGGCCTTTCTGTTCTTAGTTGATTATTCCTTTATTGAGTAGGTGCAGGCTTAGAGATCATGACAACCCCTACCGCTGGACGACATTCAGTTATGTCCTGATTCCTTTAGCTATAGGTGGAACTGACTTCCTTTTTCCCAAAAAATGGATTCCTTACTGTACTGGAGGATGCATACTTTTGGATCTTACCACTCCTAATTCCAGCTTCCACCCTTTCTCCTGTCAAAATCAATTCGGTAAATCCGGCTGAGGAGCTTCTAATCAGGTGATTAAAGAATGGACCAGACAGGGTACCGAGAAACATATCCACTAGCTCCCTATCAGACAGGGGAGGCTGGACTCTTCCTGCTAAGTCCCTACACTTTTGAGCATAGTCCTTAAAGCCCCCGCTCAAACCCATAAACATACTTTGGAGTTGAGTACGGGTGGGAGAAAGGTCTGCATTATACTGATACTGCTTGTAGAAAGCAGCAGCCAGGTCTTCCCAATTACGAATGTCGGCCCTTTCCAGCTAGTAGAACCATTCTAGTTGAGTTCCGGACAAACTATCCTGAAAGAAGTGGACCCATAAGTCCTTGTCAGCATTGTGAGGCTGGATCTTCCTCACATAAGATCGGAGGTTCATCTTGGGACATGAAACCCCATCATATTTGGCAAACACCGGCACCTTGAACTTTTGCGGGATGACAACCCCAGAGACCAAACCCAGCTCTTCAAAATCTAGACCTGGTACCTTCCGGACCTCCATTGCATTCAAACGATCCTCCAGTTGTTCGTATTTTTCATCAGCGGGAGGATATTTCTCCTCATCATAGTCAGATTCATCATCAGATTCTTTTGGACTGGAGTCTTCCTCTCTTATTTCCTCTTCTTGATTGTTTCCTTCCTTTGATGAAGTTACCATTTCAGAGGCTCGCCGCACTGGTCCTCTGATCCCTCTTCCCAGATTCACTAACCCAGTTGGATTTCTTGGCTTCTTCTTTTCTTTAACAAGCAAAGCTTTCAGTTCTTCTTGCCCCTTGGTCAGAGCCATGATCATCTGTTGAAATTTGGCATTCTGAGTCTGTAGATCCTTCCCTGGTTGTTCTAGAGCCATTGCTGAAATAAACAACGAAGAGGATGAGAAACCTGCTTATGCAATGATATGCATGATATATGTATGCAATGTTTTCAAGGATTTCTAAGACTCAAATTTGCTTAAACAGAAAGAGAACAAACGTTAATATATTTTATTGATCACAATAATGCCTCTTGGGATTACAAAGGGAACAAAGCAAAAATAAAATTCTCCAAGCAAAAGGAAGATTCAAGTTTCCCACGGGCGCATCCTTTTTGGTTCAATGTAGGCATTTATGCTCCTCTCCTCGTGAAGTAACCGGGTGAGCTCTAAAACCTTCTTCTCGCTGGCGTAGAATTGGGTTTCAAAGGTATCCCGTTCTTATTTAAGTTGGATCCAGGATTTCTGTAGATCCTCAAAATCAGTTGGCATATCAAGATGAAGAACAACGTAAGGAGTGTCTCCTTCAGTAATTGGATCCACAATCACAGGTAAGATGGCGGGGTAAGGCATCATAAGACATTGAGCACGAGATCGCACCCATTTGAGGTAAGGCTTAAGAAGGGTGGAATTCTTATGCCCCAGTGTCTTGCTATCAACTCCGTTTATCATGCCCCAAGCTCGAATGAACCTCTTACGATAACCCTGAACATCATTCTCATAGTCAAAGATGATTCCTTGGATGAGCGCATCATGAGGACCATCCCTTCTAGCATAACCAAACAATCGCAATGCTAAACAAGGATTATAAGTGATTCCTCCCCTAATGCCTAAGAGAGGGACATTAGGGAATTCCCCACAACGATCAATGATGGTAACATTCTCCGAGGATCGCGAACACCAATGAATATCTGAATATGTAAGAGACATCAGCCTATGAGACCATCTCATACCCTGCTCATTTCTTAAGATAGATCGGGGTAGGTGTGAAATAAACCACCTATCCAATAGAGGAGTGCAACATAGAAGGGTCTCTCTTCTCTTTAGAGTGCGAGTATGCAGAGAGTGTAGAATATCCCCAAGTAAAGTAGGCACCGGATCATGTGACAGAAAAACCTTAACCGCATTCACATCTACGACTTGGTCCGTGTTAGGGAATAGTACCATCCCATAGATGAGAAGGGCCAACACCTCCTCAAAATCTTGTAAACCCAGGCTATCCCAAAAATAGTGGGCTTTCTCGAATAGAAACTTAGCTGAAAATCCTTGGATACTTCTTCTGGTTTCCCAATTTGCCACTACATCAGACGGTTGTAAAGACATAGCTTGAGAAATCTCTTCAGGCTTTGGGTCTCTTTCCGTACCGTTGAATGGTAGCTTATTAAGGATAGGTACCCCCAATAACTGAGAAAACTCCTCCATAGTAGGCACTAGCTGGTAATCAGGAAAAGTGAAGTAGTGGTGCAATGGGTCAAAGAACTGAAAGAGCACCTTTAACATTTCTTCATCAGGGGTTGAAGTGACCAAGTTGAGAAGTCGACCATGTTTTTCAGTGAAGGGAGAGCTTTCAGGAATCCTTGATGCTAACTCCTTGAGTTGAGGATTCACTTTCACAAGGTTGATTTGTATAGTGTTCCTGCGAGCAGATGTCATGTCTTACAAAATAAGAGAAAGATAAGCCCTAGAAAATCCTTGAAATGGTTAGTATGATATGCCATGTTATGATGTCATGATTATGCTAAGAAATCACATATATAGAAAGCACAAGCAAATCACACCAAGACCTTAGGTTTAAGGCTTGCATGGGTTTTAAGGTCATACCCCTTGAAGTTGGATTGGTTCAACCTATCCTATAAATAGTAATCGGGTTCTAAGGGATCTCAATATCACTGACCTTTCCCACAAGCTTCGTTCGATAGGCGACTGACTCGCAACTAAACAAAACTCAGGAGTCAAGTCTCAATGAGTGTAGCATCGAGTATCTTCCGACTTTGGGAATACACCAAAGATGGCCATCTCACTACATCCTAATGGCCAAGTTGTTGATTTAAAGGTTCTAAGGTCAATTGACGCTTTATGACACCACGAAGCGGCCTCGTATTTTCCTTGATTAACTCAAGGGCTACCAGTATCAAACAAAGTTTTGCATCAATGTAGCCATCGCTTCGACCGTGTCGGTATACCCCGTACAGCTTCCACGATCTATTGCTACTTACCTAACAGGTTTCCCCAGATCCGGGTGTAGGATCTATAGTAACCCAAACAATCCCTTAAAAGTAAAGCAAAAAAACAAGAAAACAATTTAGAAATGATCTAGGACCTAAGGTAAACCCCACTTTTATCTTATGTCCCTGACAGAGTCACCAGTTCTGTGATACAGTGGCAGAACCGGCTGTTATATACTGGTTTGTGTTTTTTGTTCGCAACTGTCGCGGTAAGCAAGAGTCGCCACCAACTTTTCTTTTATCCAACAAAGGAAAGGGTTAAAAGAACAGAAAAAGACCTTTTTCGAGAGTTTCTGAGTAAGGGGGTAGATTATGGAAAGGGAAGGTGTTAGCACCATTTCCATCTGTGGTTTTCCACAGGCTCTTAGGTACTTGCTCATTTTTTAAAACTGTTTTCGTGTTTGTGTTTTTTGAAAGATTTGTTTGCTTTATGGCAACTCTTGTATCAGTCCTCAAGAGTGTGATAAAGCGTTTAGAAAGTAGTTTTTGAAAGTGTGTAAGTGTAAAAGAAGATTTGAGCAAGTACTTAAGAGTTATCTACTTACTTGAAAAAAGACGTTATTTTCCTCCTCTCCTTTAGATAGTGCTATCCTACTATTATTGAGTAGGTAGCCCTATCGTCGAATGTTGAGGGACATTCGAAGGGACGTTTTACAGTCATAAAGGCAACATACAGAGACACTTTAGCAACTTTTATTTAAGGGACGAGATCATTTAATGAAAGGCAACACTGTAAGGGTCATCGAGGAACTATGATCTTTTGATTTTACGGGTCTTTGCTAAAGCATCCACATTCTCGAGGGACATGGCTGCTTTATTTTCCGAAAGGCAACCAAAGCGGGGATACCCTAGAGGTGTATATGTGCATATGTGTTTAATTCAGTTATTTTTTGTCTTTTTATTAGGTTAAATAACGTTTTAATTTACAGTCTTTCCATACACGCCTATTTACTAACAAAAATATATCAAAATAAAGCAGTAAATGTGCGGAAAATAAAATGCAGAAAAAGTAAATCCTAAACTATTACATAGCTTTGGGAGAGTTACATAAAAAAAGAGAGCATGAAATAAAGTGTGAAATTTTAAATCTAAAACTATTACATCCATAAGCAGTTACAATATTTATAAAATGTGAGAGTAAAAATAAACACGCGCGAAATAAATATTACGTCTAAAAAAACTAAAAAAGTTCTAAGTAAACAAAAATCTTTTTTTGGTTTTGTTAAGAAAACAATTAACTCTAAATTTAGTTTTAATTAAGAAAATAAATATTGAATGAAATAAATCCTAATTCTAATATTTTTTGTATTTTTTATTAAGAAAAATAATTTAAATTAAAATGAACCTAAATCTAATTGATTTTAAAATTAATAAAGTAAAGTTGAAATAATTAATCTAATTAAATTACAAAATTAAAAAAATGATTTAAGAAATAAAACTAAGTCTATTATATTTTTTTAGTTTTTTTATTAAGAAAAGAATTTGAATTAAATTAATCTATGTCTAGTTGATTTTAAATTGATAAAAAAAGTCAAGATAATTAAATTAATTAATTTAAAAACTTAAAAAATAAACCTAAGTCTAATTATTATTATTATTTAAAATAAATAAATAAATAAAAACAAATAAACAAGTCAAAAGAAAAAAAGTTGGGCCCAATAGATAGCCCAAGTATCCTGAGATCCTGTAGAGGCAGCTTCTGAGCATCCATGGTGGTCCACACATTTGGGATGTCTTAGATTTGGCCTCATCGTTATCCACTGACTGGAGCTGGAGGACGTATGGTAAGCGCTTGAGAGGCAAAGTACTGGATCTGCAGTCAACAAATGTTTAATAAACAAAATGCTGGACCTGGGATTCAAACCCATGTCCCTTCCCTCATAAGCACGCTTCTTACCAACTGAGCTGTATGTTCAAGCTGTTATACCGAACACAATAAAAGAATATAATGCAAAGAAAACAATGATTATAAAAATAAATAAAAATGTGCGCTTGGATTTGAATTTCCCAGTGAGGGGATGCCACACATCCATCTTCTTCCTTCATCCATCGTTTTAGGCTTGGACCTATAGTGACAATTTTTGTCTGTCACTATAGCACCTATAACCCAAAAAAACAATAATACGCATGATAAATTCTTGATGAGGCCATGGATGAATTGGCCTCAACCTCTTGAGCACAAAGAGACCCTTGGTTAGGCCTAATTTTGGCTATTTCTAGAAACCCCAATTTGAAGGTGTAAACCCTAACAATGGTGACGTACGATTCCTGTACCAAAACTACAATCCAACTATGCCAGAATCTTGTAAATACTCAAATAAACAAAAATGCATGGTCAAATCATATTGATATCACATGAGTTGTACAAAACAAAATTATAAAAAATGACAAACCGTGAGAGTTGGCTGGATCGTTTCGTTGCGTTTTAGGACTTGGTGATGGTTGGAAAAGTTTCCGGGGACTTCCAGGAACGCGTCTGAGCCTTTGTTTTGGATCAAAACCACCTGGAATTTGAAATTCAGTTTTACAACTTTGGAATTTTTCAATGAAATGTGCAACAATTCTTTAGGCTTTTTGTCCGTATTTTAAGCTGGCCAATGTGTTGTTCTTATAGTATGGAAGGAGGAGAGACCATTGAATGTAAAAGATTATGGCCATAACTCATGTTTTCTAACAAGAATCCAACCAATTCAAGGCCTTCAAAATTTGTCAAAAAATGCCTTATCTTTGCTTGGATGAACCTGGTCACTTATGCACGAAATCTTGGGCCTCTAAGCAATCCAAGACACTAGCACACATGCCTAAGCCCATTTCCAAATATTTTATACAATTATTTTATATTTAATTGAAATAAATTAAAATAAATATGTAAAAAATAGGTATAAAATACAAGGCCATGCAAAAATAATATTAGAGGTCCTCTATGACCTTAGAAAAATATTGGAATCTTAAAAAGTTAGGCCATTGACCCAAAAATTTAAATTTGCTCAATGCACCATTCTTGAAATTTCCAAAATTTTCCCAACTTGGGAAAGCCATAACTTGCTCAATTTTTATCTCATGATGATGATCTTGTACTTTTTGGAAATCCCAAGATGTCTACTTCAATCCCTCTTTTGATCAATTTTGCATTTGAAGATGTTATCTTGATGTAAAAGGTCTTGGCAAAAAGTGGCTTTTGTTGACATTCTAAAAATGACCTGTAGTGTATGAACTTGTATCTTTCAAATGGTGCATTTATTGATCTTGAGAGATGAATAGAAGTTGTAGGGCTTTTAATTCTATTCAAAACAAACTTTGGTTGGAAAATTTATGATAAAGTATGATAAAGTTATGCTTGGTCAAAGTTTGGTTGACTTTTCCTATAGAAACCCTAATTTGCCATTTTTTTACTTTTGATGGTGTGATACGGTGGGAGAACTGACTTGAAGGTTTTGCGTTTGATCACAAATGTTGCGGTTAGCAAGAGTCGCCACCGACTTTTCTTTTATCAAAAAGGAAAGGTGGAAAAGCACAGGAAAGACCTTTGAGATTATTTCTTGAGTTCGGGGGGTATATTATGAAAAGGGAAGGTATTAGCACCCTTTTCATCCATGGTTTTCCATGGGATCTTAGTTACTTACTAGATCACTTACTTTTGTTTGAAATTTTGATTTGTGTGGTTTTTTGAAAGTATTTTGTAAAGAGGCCATTGTTTAGGCAATCTTTGTAATGATTCTCGTTCGTAAGAATGTATACAAACATGTTGATTTTTTGAAAATGTTTTCAAGTTTTGTAAGATGTTTTGAAAGTGTAGGTGTTTGTTTTTGAAAATAGAAAGGATGCTTGTTTTGAAATGGAGAAAGTAATTAGGAGCAATCTACCTACTCAAATGTCTTTCTTGTTCATTTCCTTTTCCTTTGACATTGTTGTCTTACCATTGATTTGGTAAGCAACCCCATCCTTGGATTTAAACGGGACGGGCGTGGGTCATCGTATAACCATGATTAGCAATGTTGTAAGGTATCTTAGCATTATTTTGGATGGACTAATATCATTTATAAGGCAACTTAGATAGCGTCATTGAGGGACTATGATCTTGTATTTACTTGTTTTTGCTAAGATACCTCACATGCGTAATATGGCCATTTTGTATAAGGCAACCAAGTGGAATAACCCTAGGGGTGTTTGTGTGCAAGTGCATCATTTTCATGCTTGTTTTTGTCTTGAATTAGGGTTTTCTAAGCATTGGTTTTAGTCTTTCCATACAAACATTAATTACTAGCATGTTACATAAAAGCGATAAATTGCGAAATTTAAAGTTACTACACTATTACGACATTTGTGGGGAGGGGTATACAAATTGAATGGGGATTGTAATAATTTAAGCCTAATTAGTCTATTACAACCATATTGAATTGGTATGAATATACAATAAATTGAATAAATACAAAATATAAAAATGAACAAATGTACAAGGATGCAAAATGTAGAGAAAATGAATTTTGTTTACTTTTCATAAAAAAAAGATTTTGTCTTAACCTAATTAAATAAAGAAAATAGTTAATTAAATTTGAATTTATTAAGAAAAGATTTTAAATGAAAACCCTAATTCTATTAATTAATCAAAAGAAAATAAGTTTAAGAAAAGTATTTTTTTGGTATTTTTTATCTTGAAAATATTTATAGTAATATAAAATATTTTTAGTCTTTTTTTATATTAAAATAATATATTTTAAATAGTGTGAAAAAAATAAATAAATAAAACATAATATTAATTATGTTTACAAGGTTTACTTAATAAATAAATAAAGTATAATAAAAAAATATTTTTATAGGAAAATAAAATAAAATAAGTCAAAATATAAATATGTCATTTTTTTGTATTTTATGATTTTTAGTATTTAGAAAAATACATTTAAGAAAATAAAAATAAAAATAAAAAAATAAAAAAAATAATTTGGGCTAGGGGGTTCCAAGAGCCTGCAAGGGGGTTAGTCAGTAAAAAAAACAAAGAAACAAGGCAAGCCCAATAAAGGCCCAGGTGCTCAAAAAACAAGTCAGAAATGTCAAAAATGTATGAAAAATACAAAAGGTACCACTGGGGCTCGAACCCAGGTTCCATAGTTTACAGGCGCACGCTTCTACCACTGGGGTGGCTATAAATCCGTTAATACAAGTAAAACAATAAATATGTAAGACAAAATGTGTCCTGAAGACTTCATCTTCAACCTCCAGCCAGACCAATTGTAACTTGCTCATTTCTTATAAAAAATGAACACTGTAAACATGAAACTTGTAGCACATCTTCTCACGATTCCAGAAATGTAAAGTATTAAAACTATAGATCAAAGATAAGCATGAATTTTAATGGCCCTAATCTGAACCCTAAAAATTTCAGAGATTTCAGTTTCAAAATTCTCTAAGCTTAAGCAAAATTAATGGAAACTAAGGACATGGTTAGCTTCAGGACAATGATATCTACATGTTTTATTCATAAAAAAACTATTGATGATGCTTGTATGAAGAGTTCCAAGTTGAGAAAACTTACATCAAAACTGGAAATTGTGTTTGGAGTTTGAGCTTGTTTCAAGTGATGGTGATGATCAGGTTAGCTTCGTTGAGGTCCTAGGAAGCTAATGCAATGGTTTGCTTGAGTTAAGAGTGGCTGAAATGAACTGGAGAAGTCCAACTGCAATGCTCTGTTTTTGGCTATGGAAGTTGATGAAGATGGAGTTACAGTTTGCAAACAGGGACAGGGATGGTCTGTATTTGGTATGAGGAAGCTTTAGGAATGAATTTGAGGGAAAACGCACGAGGGAAATGAGAGATACAAGTTTAAGGTCAGAACTGTGTATCAATGGAGTTTTTTTTGTGCAAGTTCTGGCTAGAGGGAATTTGGAAGTGCTTCAGGGTGTTAAAGCTCGTCCTCTAGCTCACAAATAATGACTCTATTTATAAGCAACAAGTTTTGAATGCTCTAGTTGATCAGAATTCAAAATCACAAGTTTATGCATAACATGTGATTTTTTGAGAAACCAAGTTTCAATGCTTTGTACCTGGTTCATAGAGTTGTTAACTACTTTAAACACAATCCTTCTGACTTTGTGGATGGATTGTAATCAAGGGAAACAAGTTGGGATCTCAAGAAGCTGACTTTGTGCATAAAGCTTGCTTTACAAGAATAGATATGTTACTTTCTCCCTAAAAGGGCAAATTGATTTGGAAAAAGCTTAAAACACTTGGATACGGGCATAATCAGTTGTTTAAAACATTAATTATGGAGTGACAAACAAGTTTGAGGCCTGAAAAGCAAGGATTATGCAGCCTAGCATGGATTTGGTTCATGTGTTTATCAAAAATGACTTGTAATTCAAGTGACAAAACCCTAACTTCATCTCTTCGATTCTCCCTTCCCAAGAATGATCTTAAGGAGTTCTTGGATATTTTGGAAAGCTTGCAATGTGCTATAAAACCCATCTTTGAATTTCTTTTAAAGATTCCAATTGGAACTATATGAAAAAGTGCCATGAAGTTAGGTCAAAATCCTGACTAAATTAGGGCAAAATTTCACTAAGTGTTTAGTTTCATGACCACATGTTCATAAAATTATAACTTGAGATCCAAGTATTTTTGGAAGGAGTTGTGTAAAGCAAAGTTGTATATTTCATGTAGATCTACAACTTTCATGTTGGAAGTTTCTCTTGAATCATCTTGCATCATGGTGAAAATTTGGCTCAAAGTTATGAAAAAATATGAAATTTCCAACACTTAGAAAAATTTCTAAGTTTAGAAATTTTGACTTTTCAAAATGAAATGTTGACTTTTTGATTTCTTGATGAATAAGTTTCATATTTTGACATGTTTTGATGAATTGTGATCCTTGGCACTTGAACTTGACCAAAAAATCAAAGTTTGACTTTTTAGTATACAGTTGACTTTTGATCAGTTGACTACAAAATTCATCTGTCAATCCAATGGACTTGCAATGTTTTGAACCATGTCATTAGGTCAAAATGATGAAATTGGGCTCTTGAGATCACGCCTTAAACTAATTGACCATTTTCTAGGTCAAAAATTAGAAATTGCTCTTTCTCAATCAAAACCCTAATTTTGACCATTTTGCCTTTTTGGAGATTTGATCAAATTTCTTGAGGAGTTGTAGTCCAAATTTGATCAAATGATACATATAAGTTTAAAATATTTGTGTGGATCAAAAATTAAGAAGTTTGACTGTAAATTGGCCATAGTTGACTTTTCCCCGAATACAATTTATTTTTAGGTCAACTACTCAATTGATTGAGTAAAAATGTGATCCAAGGCTTGAAACTTGACATGAGTTATATTGGGGGTCCATAATGATCCATAAAAGTAATATGGGACATTGGAAGTTCAAATTTCCTTGTACAAACTCAAACCTTAGTTTTGGTCATCAGTGCTTGAGGAGGTGTCTTGAGCTGATCAAACCCTAGTGCAATCTTGAGCCCAAGGAGATCTTGTGAGCAAATTCTTGATAAGTGAGAGGGAAAATTTTGGGGTACAACAGCTGCCCCTGTTCAATCTTCTTAAACCTGGAGAGTTAGATTGGCTAGTTTTGCCATTCGTGACTCGAAGGTGGAAGATGATTGGACACTAGAGTGCCTAGAAATTTGCACTCGGTGATGTGATGGTAGAGGGAATGGGCTTAAAGATGCCATTTGGAGAAGTGTTAGAAATTTGTTGGATATGGGATTGTAGATGCCATCCAAAAGTGATTGTTGAATTGTAATTTGTAAGCTGAAAGAATGAGTATCAGAATGGCATCAGTGTTTGGAGCGTATCTGAATTGTATCTGGAAGCTGATTTTGAATGAGTATCAGAATGGCATTCGCGTCTGGAGCATATCTGAACTGTATCTGAAAGCTTGAATCTGAATGAGTGTCAGGATGGCATTCGTGTCTGGAGCGTATCTAAACTGTATCTGAGAAGTCGAAACTGTATGAGTATCAGAGTGGCATCCATGTCTGAAGCGTATCTGTATTGTAACTGAAAGTTGGATCTGAATGAGTATTAGAATGGCATCCGTGTCTGGAGCGTATCTGAAATGTATCTGAAAGTTGGATCGGAATGAGTATCAGAATGGCATCCATGTCTGGAGCGTATCTGAACTGTATTTGAAAACTTTGAACATTGTTAATGGTAGCTGTTGATTAATCTTATCCTGAAAAAGATAAAATGTTAGCTAATATGCAATGTTATGTTATATGAAATGCATAGTATAATGTATTCTCATTATCAATGTTTATGATATATGGATGCGATGTATGTGCATGCAAGCTAATCTACCACACTGCTGTTGGATTGGGGAAAATAGATCCCTGACTGCTGCTGAGGATATGGAGTATAAGTCTTCATGTTGTGAGATCTAAGTGTTGATGAATTTCCTTTTATAGAAATAAACTCTGTTGTAAGGGGAATGTCGTGTACTGTTTTAAAAATCCTGGTTGGGGAACTCTTGAGAAATTTGGATGACTTCTACTGGGGATTGATAAACTGAAACATCTGTTTCGCTGGGGATTGAACTGCACACTCCGGGGGTGTATGGAAAATAACTTAGAGAGATTTCCCTATCTCTTAAAGCCATCAGTGATTGTCTTTTATTTTGTTTATTTGTAAACAGTAATTATGTTCAAATGCATATGTTCAACAATGAATCATTGGATGTTTTTGTAAACAAAACACAAGCTTAAAGAAAAATAGATAGTTTTTGCACTTTCAAAGGGATATCTTTGTATTGACTTTGAGTAAGTATTTTTGTACGATGAGACAAACATTCTAGTAAGAGAATGCCGTCGTAAAAAATGAAAATTTTGATACAAAGAAAAGATAGCTACGTGCAATAATCCCATGGGGTTCCCATTCTGCTACAACCTTCGTATCTCTGAGCATCTTGTCTATTTGTTGCCTTTTCCGAAGATGATTGAATTGATCAGAACCTCTGAGTTTGTCAGTTGAAGCCAAAAGTTGTCTGTAAAGTGATCCAACGGGACATAGTCATACGCTTTACATTCCCTAACTTTTTCCTGGACCGCCCTTTCGGGTTTTCAGTCCACTGGGATACCCTTTTTTTTCCCAAGTCGCCCTTTCGGGTTTTCAGCTTGCCGGGTGTACAGATTTTTTTGTTTTATCCCTAATTTTTTCCCGAACCTTTTTGGTTTGCCGGGATGCCCTTGTTTTGCCTAGGTGTGTCAACCTAGCCGGTCTCTTATACGTAGTATCTTTTGACTATGTCTGCGTTCGCAGGGTGCAACAGGTCATCGCCATCCATGGTGGTCAAAATCATTGCTCCACCAGATAATATGTTTTTGATCACAAATGGTCCTTCATATGTAGGAGTCCATTTGCCCCTGGGATCACCTTGCGGTAGTATGATACGTTTGATCACCAGATCTCCAACTTAATACACTTGCCGTCTGGCCTTTTTGTTGAAAGCCTTGATCATCTGTTTTTGATACATTTGACCATGACAGACAACAATAAGTCTTTTCTCATCAATCAAGTTTAGTTGATCAAGTTGAGTCTGGATCCAATCTTCTTCATTCAACCCCGCGTCCTTCATAATTCTCAGAGATGGGATCTGGACCTCAATAGGCAAGACAACTTCCATGCTGTAAACCAGAGAACAGGGTGTTGCCCCGGTTGATGTGCGAGTTGTGGTATGATACCCGTGGAGGGCAAATGGTAGCATCTCATGCCGGTCTTTGTATGTGACTATCATTTTCTATATAATCTTTTAAATGTTCTTATTTGCAGCTTCGACAACACCATTCATCTTTGGTCGGTAAGGGTAAGAATTGTGATGCTGGATCTTGAATTGCTCGCACAAGGCGGTGATCATAGTATTGTTCAAGTTTGTACCATTGTCTACGATGATCCTCTCCGGGATACCGTACCGACATATGAGATTTTGCTTAATGAACCGGGCTACAACATTCTTGGTGACAGAAGCGAAAGAAGCTGCCTCTACCCATTTTGTAAAATAGTCAATGGCCATTAGGATGAAATATGGATCTCGATCCGCTAGAAAATCTTCCAACAAGATTTTCGGAATCAAATGTTGAGGGTCATTTGGTTTGATTAAAAATAGTGGGAGCATTTTTGTAAAAGTCCTTATTAAAATGATTTAATTTGATACAATCCTTTTACACATTTTGTATTTAGAATTTATTTTGAATTTTATTTATATTTTACTGTGAAATATCCTTATGAAGGATGTAAGGATGAGAAGCGAGTTTCTAAGTTGGTATATAAATTGAGAATTGTTCTCAAGCACGCGAAAAATTGTATGTTCTAAAGAAACCAATTCCTAACAACCGAATATAATTAGATTCGAAGAACGATACTTATGAGAAAGATTAAATTGAATATCTAGTTATAATATATCTCATAATTGTATTCGCCACGGAAAATGATATGACTTTAACCTCAAGGATTTTCTTTTAAATAAGAAATACAAGATAAGAGAAATGTAAAATTTTCCAAGATATTTTCTATATAAGTTAGGAATCTAAATAGATCTAAAATAGTTTTGATATTTAAAAATTTTGGATTTCCTTATAGACCAAATAGTTGCTCACTAGCTCTATTTGAGATTGTCTCAGATAGGTAGATTAGATTCATTATGAATAAATTTTAAATATATGTACCACATCTTGTTGAAAAGAAAAAGAAAATAGTTTGTGATACTAAATAGATGAATTATAAAAGGAATGAGATTCATTTTATATTTCTTGGAATTTGAACAGACAAACATGGTTCTATAGGAAGACAATGATTTCATGTGTTGAAATAAGAAAATTGTTAATGCTTATCAAAAGAGTCAAAGTAGAAGAAAGAAGTAAGACTTTTTCTTCATACAATTTGTTATAGAAAATCAAATAGTCTACTTCTATATATTGGGTATGTGATACTAGATATTGATCTCACATTTATATGAATGTGAATAGTCTTTCAATAAGTACTACATTGATTATAATTTGAGTTAGCTTATGTCTAGAATGGAACAATGTACTTCATTGACTATAAGAGCTTATAATTAGACTTAAATTAGAGCTTAGAATGAAACCAAATAATTTTTATTAAGTTTCATTTAGTAATAAACACTAATTCTAAGTCTTGTATTGACAAGATGAGGAGTGCATGTTTTGATAATGGACAAGTGTTGTTATGATTATCCAAATAATGTTTTCAATACTAAATCAAATAGTAGATTTAAGTTCTACGATCTTGATAAGCTTATCTATAATAAATGTGGGATGGATAAAATAATATTTAAACTTAGATATTTGACACGAATTAGAATTATTTTTAGAAAGAGTTCAAGAGTGAAGTGGAAGGAAACAACTCGAAAAGGTATTAAGATCATACGAATTGTTCGCTATGATAAATACCTATATAAAGAATAAAATAACCATTTAAATCGTATCATGTTTGACATTGATTAATTTAAGATAGTTCAATTATATCTGTGTGACTCTTTTATAAATTGTTTTACATACAATTATTCATATCCATAACCAACTTCATTTAAAGTAGCCATAGAGACACCATATTTGATATGGAGGTAAGAGTACCTAATTTGTCTTTATGATCATATGGGTTATGAGGTTTATTAAGTAAACTTGATCACAATCTAAATGAAGATGTATTTATGGATGTGTTGTACCCCAAAATTTTCCCTCCCATTTCCTCAACATTTTCTCATCACAAGACCCTTGGAGCTCAAGATCAAGTTAGGGTTTGCTCTGCTCAAGACTCCTCCTTGCACTGTTGACCCAAATTAGGGTTTGAGTTTGCACAAAGATGTTTTGACCTAAATTGTCCAAGATGACTTTCATGCTTCATGTTGGACTCACAAGTTTATCCATACCAAGTTTCAAGCCTTGATTCCAATCTTTGCCCAGTCAATTGGACAGTTGACCTAGAAATCAGCTGTATTGGGGAAAAAGTCAACTGTGGTCAATTGACAGTCAAAACTCATGATTTTTGACCCATATCAACATTATGAACTCATATGAACCATTTGGTCAAGTTTGGATCATAATTCCACAAGAAATTTAATCAGATCACCAAAAGGGCAAAATGGTCATTTTTAGGGTTTTGACTGCACAAAGGCAATTTTTGACTGTTTAACCTAACCAATGGCAAACCAAGCTCACATATGGACTCAAGGACTCAATGGCATTGTCTTGACATGTTCGACAAGTTCAAAAGATCTCAAATGCACAAGATTGATAGATGAATTTTCCAGTCAACTGAGCAAAATTTGACTGTATACTGAAAAGTCAAACTTTGACTTTTTGGTCAAAATCAAGTGCCAAGATTCATTTTTCATCAAAACATGTCAAATTATGAAACTTGTTCATCAAGAAACCAAAAATTGCAAATTAGGGTTTAGAATGAGAAAATTTCATAACTTAGAATTTTTCTAAGTTATGAAACTTCCTTATTTTTTCCTAACTTTGTCCCATTTTTCATCAAGATACATTTGGATTCAAACAAAACTCAAAACATGATTTTTGTCCCATTGCAAAATCTACAACTTTGATTCACAAAGTTTCCTCAAAATAAGCTTGTAGCTCAAGTTATGATTTTTGGAATAGGGGTGCAAAACATTCTTAACTTAGAAATTTTTTGACCTATTTTAGGCAGGATTTTTGCCTAACTTCATGGCCACTTTTCACATGCTTCCACTTGGAATTTCAACTTGCATTACAAAGATGGATTGTAGTACACATTCCAAGCTTTCCAAATTGTCCAAGAACTTATCAAACACCCTTGTGGTTAGGGAGAATCGAATTTGTGAAGTTGGGAAAAATCCATTTTTGTTCTTGACCAAGGCATGTTCATACACTTTGCATTTTTGAAATCAGCTTGTACAAGCTAGATTACAGGCCTCTAATCCTTCTTACACTCAATAATTAAATGCATATCCTTTGTGTTAGAGTGTTATTTTGTGCATTTGGACAATACACACAAAATTAAGCCATATTTGGAAAAAGCAAGTTTGCCATTTTGGAAAAGCATGGCTTTATGTCAAAACACAAATCAAAGAGGTACAAGCCAGATCTTTTAGGCACAAGTTCATGAACTAATCCCACTAATCAAGGAGATATTATGCAGCATGCTTGAGGGACCTGCCTTGGCCTATAACCTAACTTGACAACTTTTGCTGATGAAGGAAGAAACTTTGCAAAAATAAAACGCAACTCACATTCCTGTAAGCAAGAGCTGAAGCAAACATTATAAACACTTTTCACTTGATCCAACTGACCTGAAACACGAGCCTACCATATTCCAAACCTCATCATCCATCAAAACACCATTTTGCTGCACAAAACAGGGCATCCCTGCAGATTGAGTTGCACAACTCAGTTTGCTCATGCGTTTTGGCCAAAACTTGTTCATACACACTCCATAACATCCATACAAACTATCCCAAGCCCTAGCTACAGACTGTAACACCTCTAACCAAGTTCACCATTTTCATTTTTCAGTTGTGCAGGTTGAGTTACATAGCTCGTTTCAGTTAGTTTCAAAGCAAGCTAGAGGTTGGAGAAGCATCCCTGAACTTCAAGCAAGCTGTACAAGTCCTCACACTGCATTGAAAGTGCCTCCATTGTTGTACACGATTCAAGCTGAACAGGTAAAAGTTTGAACTTTTATCTCTCTATCTAGGCATATCTAGGCTTAGGTTTGTGAAGAAGTTATGTCCTGCTCATGGCCCTGAAGATACCCATATCATTACTTTTCATTTATGTTGTGTGTACTGAGAGAATTTGGAACCTGAACATTAGAAAAAACTTAGGTCAGGAATTGGGGATGAAGAAATTCTCCCTTGTTTCTTAGAGTTAAGTCAAGTTTTTTATATGTCTAGATTCGTCTCTTGATGCTCTACATTTTTGGTGTTATGAGTTTTGCTTGAAAGTCCAGGAATCAGGAGTTAGGAAACGCGCATGTTTGTTTGTTCAAACAAGTCTGGAGGTTGAAGATGACTGGCTTGGGCTGGGCCTGAGTCAGTCCTACTTTTTGCACCCCTTTTTTCAATTTGCACCCCCTTGGCCCATTATGTGATATATTTGTTATTTTTGATTTTTTCTTTTTGATTCTGATTTTATATTTTTATTCAAACATGAAAAAACACTAAAAATATTTTTCCCATATTTTTTTGCATTTTATTTGGTATTTATTTGTTTCATTTAGTTCCATATGTAAATAAATATATATATATATATATATATATATATATATATATATATATATATATATATATATATATATATATATATATATATATATATATATATATATATATATATATATATATATATATACTCTTATTTAAAATACTAAAAAATAATACAAATACATTTTATTTTCTGATTTTATTTTATTTTATCTTTTTGAAAACATTTTCTAAAAAATATACTCTTTTTTTTGTAAATAATAAATATTTTTATTTTTTGTATATATTTAATATATTTAATACATAATATAAATATTTATATATTTAGAATATTTAGGATAAAAATACAAAAATAATACATTTTTATTTTTATTAATATTTGACCTCAAAAATAAATTTTTTACAATATACTTCCTTTTATTTATTTTTTGTATATAATTAATAAATATTGTATATAATACATAATAAATACTTTTTTTATTTAGCAAATTAGGGGTTTGCCCTAAAAACACAAAATATCCAAAAATTGATTCTTTTATTTTTTGTTTATATTTCACATAAAAAAATACTTTCCCATACATATAAAAACCATTTTTGTGCATAAATACATTTTTGCATATTTATTTATTTAATTATTGTACAATTAATCTTTGTATATTCAATTTGGATGTAATAGCTTAGATTTTAATTTCTTGCTAAATATCCCCATTTGAACATTTGTACCCCCCATCCCATAATTGTGTTGTAATAATTTAGGATTTTATTTTTCGCATTTTAGAGCTTTCTAATTATACCATGATAGACTTAGGGTTTTGTATGCAAAAATCAAACAACAAATAGCTTGACTAAACAAAAGACAAAAAGCATGAAAATGGACAACACCAATCACACTTGCACCCCTAGGGTTACTCCACTTGTTGCCTTCAATAATGGGCCATGTTGCATGTTGAGTGTTTTTGGCAAAACAAAACAATATCAAATGATCATAGTCCCTCGATGACGCTTTCGAAAGTTGCCTAAAAATGATCAAGTCCCTTAAAGGAAAAATTGCCAAAGACACTTGGCACCATTGCAATCATGGTCTAAACGATGACCCACGCCCGTCCCGTTAACATCCTAACACAAGATTGTCCACCAAATACAATGGTGGAACGATACTGTTAAAAGGGTTAAAACATAAGAAAAATCTTTGAGAAATTTAGGGTAGATAGCTCTTGGTTACTTGATCAAATCTTGCAAAAACAATCCTTGCCATTTTTCAAAGCACACTCCACAACACTTTCAAAACAACTTCCAAAAACATTTGAAAACTTTTCAAAAGATAAGTACACCTTTGTATACATTCAAACATGGATCATTACAAAGGTTGCCACAACAAATGGCTTCTTTTCAAAACATTTTCAAACCCACACACAAAGCACCATTTCAAACAATTGAAAATGCAAGGCAAGTGATATAAGCAAGTAACTAAGAGCCCATGGATAGAAAGGGTGCTAATACCTTCCCTTTCTATAATCTACTCCCCGAACCCAAGAAAACATCTCAAAGGTTTTTGCTATACTTTTTAACCTTTCCTTAGGATAAAATAAAAAGTCGGTGGCGACTCTTGCTCAACCGAAACATTTGCAAAAACAAACGCAAAACCTCAAGTCAGTTCTCCCACCGTATCACAGAACTGGCGACTCTGCTGGGGACATTTTTAAAGTGGAGTAACCTTAGGGCTTAGATCACCCTCTTGCATGACTAATTGTTTGCTTTGATTGCTTTATATCTTGGCTCTCTTGTTTGGGCTTGAAATCCTACACCCGGATTTGGGGAAACATTCATAGATAGCAATACGTTGTGGAAACTGTGCAGGGTATACCGACACGATTGAAGCAATAGCTATATTAGTGCGACATATTTGTGAGTACCGGTAACCCTTGAGTTCAATCAAGGAGAGTACGGGGCCGCTGAGTGATGTCACTAAGCACTAATGACCTAGAACCTTACTTGACCATCTTGGCCTTTTATTAGGGGTAGTGAGATGACCGGATTTGGTGTAGTCCGAAGTTGGTAGATACTCGATACTACACTCATTGAGGGTTGTTTTCTTGGAATATTTTGGTCGCTAGTTAAGTGGCTAAACCAAAACAATGAACATGGAAAAAAATCCAATGATATTGAGCTCCTTAGAACCCGGTTACTATTTATAGGACAGGATTTTAAGCCAACTACACTCAAGAGGGTACTTACCTATGAAACCCCATGCAAGCCTGAAACTAGGGTTTTGTGTGATTTGCTTGTACATGTGTTTTGTGCATACATCATGAACATCATAAAGCATCATATGCATTCACTAACCATTTCAAGGGTTTGGATCTTCATCTTTGTTCTTGTTTTGTAGGTCATGGAAATTCTTCGCAGGAAAACTATCCAAGTCAACCTTGTGAGAATCCCTCCTCAACTCAAAGAACTCACATCCAGAATTCCAGAAAGCTCTCCCTTCAGTGAAAGACATGGTAGACTGCTCAGCCTAGTCAACACCAGCATTGAAGAGGACATGTTAAAGGTGTTGTTCCAGTTCTTTGACCCCCTTCACCATTGTTTCACATTCCTCGACTACCAATTGGTGCCCACTTTGGAGGAATTTTCTCAACTCCTGAGAATTCCTATTCTTAATCAACTACCCTACAACGGTACGAAAAAAGAACCAAAGCCTGAAGATGTTGCTCAAGCACTACACTTGCAACCATCTGACATCAAGGGGCATTGGGAAACTAGAAACGGTGTCAAAGGCTTCTTGGCAAAATTCTTGTTTGAGAAGGCACAAGAGTGTTGGAATTCATTGGACCTACAAGCCTTTGAAGAAATTGTGGCACTCCTCATTTATGGGTTGGTCCTGTTCCCAAATCCTGACCAGCTTATAGATGTCAACACCGTCAAAATCTTCTTATCCAGGAATCCAATACCAACATTGCTTGGGGACATTCTTCACTCATTTTACACACGAACAATGAGAAAGAGGGGTCTTCTCAGGTGCTGTACTCCTCTCCTTGCAAGGTGGTTTATTTCGCACCTTCCACAATCTGTCTTGAAGAATGACCAAGGCTTAAGGTGGTCACAACGGTTGATGACCCTCACTCATTCTGATGTACATTGGTGTTCTCGGTCCAGAGAAAATGTCATCATCATTGATCGTTGTGGAGAGTTCCCTAATGTTCCATTACTTGGCATTAGAGGAGGCATTACCTACAACCCTTGTCTAGCTTTGAGACAATTTGGATATGCATGGAGGGATGGCCCTCACGACATGTTGATTCCTGACCTAGTTTTTGACTTCGACAATGATGCGCAAGGACTTTGCCAAAGGTTCATCAGAGCTTGGAGGATGCCTAACAAGATAGACAGCAAGACACTGGGGCACAAGAACTCCATCCCACTTGAGCCTTATCTCAAGTGGGTACGAACCCGAGCCCAGAGTCTAATGATGCCTTACCCTCATGTTCTCCCTGTGATTAAAGAGCCCGTTAAGGAAGGAGAGGTTCCCTACACCATCCTATATCCTGACATGCCTACATCTTGGGAGGAGATGCAGAAGAGTTGGATCCAACTCAAGGAGGAACGAAATACTTTCGAAGCCAGCTTCTACACCAGTGAGAAGAAGGTTTTGGAGCTTACCCGCCGACTCCATGAGGAAGAGACCCTCAACACCTACATCGCGCCAAAGAGGATGCACAACGTCTTTTTACCTTGAGAAGTTTTTTGTAATATTTGGCCCATGGGGCATTTATGTACTGACAAAATTTCTTCATATTAATATGACGTGTGTTCTTTTTGTTTGCAACAATTGTGAATTTATAAATCCTTGAATGCATTGCATAAATAAGCATATCATTCATCATATGCATAACAGGTACCCTTCTTCTACAGGTTGCTTAATCTTCTTCGCTGTTTATTTCAGCACTCAATCATCATGTCTTCCGAGCCTACTACCGAACAAGCTATCAAGGCCCTCCAGGCCCAGAACGCCCAGTTTGAAGAGCTGGTCATGAGCTTAGCCCAGGGTCAACAGGAGTTGAAGACTCTGCTTTTGAAGAAGAAGAAGAAGAAGAAGAAGAGGACTGCGCTATTTAACACTGGACGGAGGTTTGGGAATACACTGCAGAATGAGGTTGATCAGGCTACTTCCTCTGCAGGGAAAGACAGTCCCCAAGGGGGAAGGGCTCCTAGTCCTATGGTCTCCGACAACGAGACGGATTACAATGATGAACAGTACCCTCCTGCTGAAGACAGGTACAAGCAACTAGAGGACCGTTTAAGTGCCATGTAGATTCAAAATGTGCCGGGGCTGGATTTCAGAGATCTAGGTTTATCTTTTGGGGTGGTGATCCCACACAAGTTCAAGGCACCTGCCTTTGCGAAGTACGACGGGGCTTCCTGTCCTAAGCTGCATCTCAGATCATATGTAAGGAAGATCCAACCTTACAGTGTAGACAAGAACCTATGGATCCATTTCTTTCAGGATAGCCTTTCAGGGGCTCAACTCGAATGGTTCTATCAGCTGGATGGAGCCAGTATTCGAAACTGGGAAGACTTGGCTACTGCATTTTATAAGCAGTATCAGTACAATTCTGACCTCGCTCCCACGCGTACCCAACTCCAGGGTATGTCACTGGGGACGGGCGAAGGATTCAAGGAGTATGTGCAAAAGTGGAGAGACCTGGCTGGTAGGGTGCAGCCGCCGCTGACTAACCGTGAACTTGTTGACATGTTCCTGGGGACCCTGTCTGGTCCATTCTTCAACCACCTGACTGGTAATTCTTCTGCTGGGTTCACAGATCTGATCTTAACTGGTGAGAGAATAGAAGCTGGTATCAAGTCAGGGAAGATACAGAAAGGTGCCTCCGCGAGTACTGAAAAGAAGCCCTTCAAGAAGGAAGCCAGTGCTGTTTATGGTCCCAGAAGACAAATTAAGCCGGAACGCCGCCAAGCTGTCAACGCGTTGGTAATTTCAAAGCCTGCTGCTGCTCTTCAGCAGTACAACCAACCAAGGGGTGAGAGACCCAAAAGACAGTACACTCGGCTCAGCATGACCTTGTCTCAGATTTTTCCGGAACTACTGTCAACCAATCTGGTAACTATCAAAGAAGCTCCGAAGGTAGTGAACACAGCTTCTCCAAAGTATAACCCCAACGCCCGTTGCGCTTATCACTCTGATAGCCCGGGGCATACTACGGACGATTGCTGGGCTCTTAGGAATAAGGTTCAGGACCTTATTGATGCTAAAGAAATACAGTTTGAGGCGCCCGAAAGGCCCAATGTTGTGACTGCTCCCATGCCCCAGCAAGGAGTGAATGCTGTGGAAGAATACCTGTATGTAGCCTCCGTGGAAGAGATTGTTACTCTGTTATTGACCGTCAAGAGGAACATGTTGCTAGCCGGTTTATTTCTGGGATGTGGTAGAGGTTGCCTTCTATGTGCTGTTTCACCTGTTGGTTGTCCTTTGCTGAAATCAGGTATCCAAAGCCTGATGGATAGCAAAGAAATCTTGTTCGAGAAGATTATTGTTCCTGCTATCCCTGCTGAAGAAGTTTCTATTGTCACTATTTTCAACAACCCTCCTAAGGATCCTTCAAAGAAGCCTGTCAAAATCATGTCCGCTCAGAAGATTGCTCCTATCATCATCACTGTTCCGGGGCCTCTCCCTTATACATCCGACAAAGCTGTCCCGTGGCACTATGGGGCAGACGTTTATGTGCTTGGAGTTAAACATGAGTTTGATACTAGTACCGGTGTCAGTAACATCACCGGGCCTTCCAAAGTTACTCGCAGTGGTAGGATGTTCTCACCAGATATTGCGCCACCAGCTATTCAGAAACCCCTTGTCATCACACCTGCAAGTGTGCCTGCTCCCCTTCCTGATCAAGTTCCTGTTTCTACCCCTGCTGCCGAGTCATCTGACGCTCGGAGCAAAGGGATTGCTACTGATTTGCCTGCCCTGACGGAGGCACCAAAGACAACCAATGTTAAAGCTTCCCAGCAAGAGATGGAAGAGATCCTCAAGATCATTAAGAAGAGTTATTTCAATGTAGTTGAGCAGTTGGGGCACACCCCCTCTAAAATTTCTATGCTATCACTGTTGTTGTGTTCAGAGGCCCACGCCAAGGCCCTGATTTCCTTCCTGAAGACGGCCCATGTGCCACAAGAAACATCTGCTGATCAATTTACTGATTGTGTGGCCAACTTGACTGCCGATAATGGTTTGGGCTTCTTTGACGCCGATCTGACTGCCAAAGGAAAGAACCATAACGACGCCCTGTATGTCTCCATTGAATGCAGGGGCACTACTCTTGCCCATGTGTTGGTAGACACCGGTTCTTCGTTGAACGTATTACCCAAGAAGGCCCTAGACAGGTCGAATTGTGAGGGTTTGGAGCTCAAGCCTAGTAACATTGTTGTCCGGGCCTTTGACGGTTCGAAAAGAATGGTACATGGGGAAGTTGACATTCCAATCAGGGTTGGTTCTCAGGTTTTTGATTCTACTTTCTATGTGATGGACATCCGACCATCCTATTCTTGTTTGCTGGGTCGTCCATGGATCCACAAGGCTGGAGCTGTGACCTCCACACTACATCAGAAGCTTAAGTATCCGGTCAGAGGGAAAATTGTTACAGTTCAGGGGGAAGAAGAATATATGGTCAGCCACCTCAACTCATTTCGGTACATAGAGATGGATGGGGAATTCATTGAGACTCCATTCCAGCACTTTGAAGAAGTTCCTCAGACACTGGCATCAGCTGAAACTGTGATTGAAGACCCTCATTTGAAGATGGCTTCCTTAAAGGATGCCCGGGCTGTTATTGAGAAGGGTGAGTGCGCAAACTGGGGCCGACTTCCTGATTTCACTCCAAAGACTGACAAGTTTGGTTTGGGCTTCATTGCAGAGGCTCAGAGGGCTGTTCGTAAGGCAAGAATTGGAAAACCTCCTGTGTTCATCACCAACCCGGGAGTGAATGCTATTAAAGACGACGTGGAGGAATCTAAATTCGACAGTTGGATCTACCCAACAACCGATGGTGGACCAAGAAACTGGACTGCCAAAGACTTCACACCTATTACTTTTGTCACTCAGTAATGAACTCCTTTGTTTTTGAATTTGTACCAGACAATATTTTGAAACTTTTATGGCTCGGTGTCTTACCCGGGGCACCGTGGCTTCATTTGTGAGGGCTTTTGTGTGTCATTTTCATATATCATCAATAAAAACATTGGACGTTTGTTGCATTTCAAAATCTTGCGCTCCTTTTCTTTCTTTATTATATATTGCAAAACAGCTATATTTACACACACCACTCACCTATACAGGTTCCAATCCACTCTGGATCTCACTGGTAACGACTCTGCTACTGCCAGTTATGACTTCGAAAATCCGATCAACTTAGCCGAAGAAGAAGGTGAAGATGATTGTGAAGTGCCTGGTGAACTTACAAGACTACTACTCCAGGAAGAGAGGGCCATTCAGCCACATGAAGAGCCAGTGGAAACGGTAAATCTGGGAACCGAGACAGACAGAAAGGAAGTCAAGATTGGTGCGAATCTAGAGCTCAGTGTGAAACACCGTTTGATTCAGATGCTGCATGACTATGTGGAAATCTTTGCTTGGTCTTACGAAGACATGCCTGGGTTGGATACCGACATTGTGGTTCATCACCTGCCTACCAAAGAAGAATGCCCTCCGGTAAAACAGAAGGTCCGCCGTATGCGTCCAGAAATGTCCGAGAAAATCAAAGCTGAGGTTATAAAACAATTTGATGCCGGGTTTCTAGCAGTGACTTGTTACCCTCAGTGGGTTGCCAACGTGGTTCCAGTGTCGAAGAAGGATGGTAAGGTCCGAATGTGTGTTGATTACAGGGATTTGAACAGGGCGAGCCCTAAGGATGATTTCCCTCTGCCTCATATCGACGTTCTGGTTGACAACACTGCTCAGCATAAAGTATTCTCCTTCATGGAAGGCTTCTCCGGTTATAATAAAATCAAGATGGCTCCTGAAGACATGGAGAAAACCACTTTTGTCACTCAGTGGGGAACCTTTTGCTACAAGGTCATGCCTTTTGGGTTGAAAAATGCTGGGGCAACCTACCAACGTGCCATGGTTGCTCTGTTTCATGACATGATCCATCACGAGATGGAAGTATACGTCGACGATATGATTTCAAGGTCCCAAACTGAGGAGGAACACCTTGACCATCTACAGAAGCTGTTTGACCGTCTGAAGTTGTACAAGCTGAGGTTGAACCCAAACAAGTTCACCTTTGGGGTGAGATCTGGAAAGTTGCTAGGCTTCGTCGTAAGCGACAAAGGCATTCAAGTGGACCCTGCCAAAGTGAAAGCCATACAAGAGATGCCAACTCCCAAAACAGAGAAAGAAGTCAGAGGCTTTCTAGGACGGTTGAACTACATTGCCCGATTCATCTCGCATCTAACTGCTACCTGTGAACCAATCTTCAAGCTGCTGAAGAAAGATCAAGTAGTACGTTGGAACGATGAATGTCAGGCCGCTTTCGAAAGAATCAAAGTGTATCTCCAAGAACCACTCATTCTTATGCCGCCGGTTGAAGGGAGACCTCTAATCTTATACTTGACTGTACTGGACAACTCAATGGGGTGTGTGCTGGGGCAGCATGACGAGTCTGGCCGAAAAGAACACGGCATTTATTACCTTAGCAAAAAGTTTACCGACTGTGAGACCCGATACTCACTGCTCGAGAAAACTTGCTGCGCTTTGGTATGGGTTGCTCGCCGGCTGAGACAGTATATGTTAACTCACACAACTCTGTTGATTTCAAAAATGGATCCAATAAAGTACATCTTCGAAAAGCATGCTTTGTCCGGAAGAATAGCAAGATGGCAGATGATCTTGACGGAATATGACATCCAGTACACGACTCAAAAAGCAATCAAGGGAAGTGTATTGGAAGACCATTTGGCGCACCAGGCAGTGGACGATTACCAGTCGATGAACTTTGAATTTCCAGACGAGGATATCATGGTAGTGACTGATTGTGAAGTACCTGGACCGGATGAAGGACCTGAGGAAGGATCCCGATGGTCTATGCACTTTGACGGAGCCTCGAACGCTTTGGGTAATAGTATTGGCGCTGTGATCATATCTCCTAAAGGCACTCATACTCCACTCACCGCCCGACTATGTTTCAACTGAACCAACAACATGGCAGAGTATGAGGAATGTATCATGGGTCTTCAAGCTGCAATCGACCTAAGGATCAAGTTTCTGAGTGTCTTCGGAGATTCCGCTCTCGTGATCAATCAGATCAAAGGCGAGTGGGATATGAAACACCCAAATCTTATTCCTTACAAGGAGTATGTGCTGATGTTGATTCCCCATTTCGAAGAAATAACTTTTGAACACTTCCCAAGAGAGGAGAATCAGTTAGCGGACGCGTTGGCTACGATATCTTCTATGTTCAAAGTCAAATGGGACAACGAGGCTCCCCGGATCATTATCTGGAAATTGGACGAACCTGCACATTGCTGCGATCTCGAGACCGAAGAGGTAACAGAAAAACCCTGGTATCATGAAGTGAAGAGGTACCTTGAAGCTCAAGAATACCCCGAAGGCGCATCTGTTAATGACAAGAAGTTCCTGAGAAGGTTTGCGGGAAAGTTCTTCCTCAGCAATGGCATTCTCTACAAGCGAAACCATGATTCGACCTTACTGCGTTGTGTGGATAAAACTGAAGCAGAAAGGATCATGGCCGAGCTACATGAAGGTACCTTCGGAACACATTCCAGTGGACATACCATGGCAAAGAAAATCCTTTGGGCAGGATATTTCTGGTCCATGATGGAAGCCGACTGTTATCAGCATTCTCGAACTTGTCATAAATGCCAGATCTATGCTGATAAGGTGCACATTCCTCCGGTTCCTCTGAACATCTTGACAGCACCTTGGACTTTTGCAATGTGGGGCATTGATATGATCGGCGAAATCAGACCTACAGCATCCAACGGGCATCGCTTCATCTTAGTAGCGATTGATTACTTCACAAAATGGGTCGAAGCAGCTTCCTATGCTACGGTAACCAAGAATGTTGTGGCAAGGTTCATTCGGCAGAACCTGATCTGTCGATACGGTGTACCTGAGAGGATCATTACAGATAATGGTACCAACCTTAACAACAAAATGATCACTGAGCTCTGCGAGCAATTCAAGATACAGCACCACAACTCTTCTCCCTACCGGCCGAAGATGAATGGAGCTGTAGAAGCAGCGAATAAGAATATCAAGAAGATTGTGCAGAAGATGACAGTGACCTACAAAGATTGGCACGAAATGTTACCGTTTGCTCTTCATGGGTACCGTACCTCAGCACGGACGTCAACAGGGGCAACTCCCTTTTCCTTGGTCTATGGCATGGAGGCAGTCTTACCTATTGAAGTCCAGATACCCTCTCTCCAGATAATGAAGGATGCAGGTTTGAGCGAAGATGACTGGATCCAGACTCGGCTTGATCAGTTAAACCTAATTGACGAAAAGAGACTCACTGCTATTTGTCATGGTCAGACGTACCAAAAATGGATGATCAGTGCATTTAACAAGAAGGTCAGACGACAAGAGTATCAAGTCGGAGATCTGGTAATCAAGCGCATCATTCTTCCTCAAAGTGATCCCAGGGGCAAATGGACCCCTACGTACGAAGGGCCATTTGTGGTTAAACATATCTTCTCAGGAGGGGCTATGATTCTAACCACCATGGATGGTGACGACCTTCCTCACCCTGCCAATGCAGACATAGTAAAAAGATACTACGCGTGAATTAAAGACCCGCTAGGTTGACACACCTAGGCAAAAATAAGGGCTTCCCGGCGAACCAAAAGGGTTCGGGAAAAAATAAGGGGCGAAATAAAAAAAAATTTTAAAAATTTTAAAAATTTGTACACCCGACAAGTCGAAAACCTGAAAAGGTGGCTTGGGCAAAAATGGGTATCCCGGTGGACTGAAAACCCGAAAGGGCGGTCCAGGAAAAAAGTTAGGGATAAAGCGTAATACTATGTCTCATGGGATCACCTTGCATCCAGAATTCGGCATCAACTATCGGGCTCAAACGACGCCAATCAATCAGCTTCATCCTCAACTAAGCAGCAAAGTGATGAGACGCTTGAAGACATAAAGGCGATAGCAGAGTTGGAACCCAGTGGGATTATTTTTCACATAGCTGTTTTGTTTCCTTTTCACAAAATTGTATAAACTCTATTTTGCTCGGCGGCGTTCTCTTACTAGGACGTCAGCCTCCTGTACACAAAATGCCCATTTACAGGCAAATTTCAAAATCAATACAAGTTCAATTCTTCAGACAAATTACCCATCGTTTTTTTTCCTTTTTCTGTTTTGTTTTGCAAAAGAACGTCCAATGTTCATTTTTGATATATGCATTTGACCTTAATTGCTAATCATGAATATTTGCGTGCGAAAAAAAGGACTAATTACATATGACATCAAAAACAGGGGCAATAATAAGTTGTCTAAGCGGTTTAGTTGCTCTGTCCACCGAGGTACCAAGGTAAGTTCGGCTGAAGAATGTAACCAAGTTACCTCAATTCCCCACAAAGTAAGATCAGATTTCAGCAATACTCTCCTCAAGCAGAGTTTGGTTTCCCATCAGCCCTGAAAAGGCACAGTATCTCCAGCAAGTCAGCGATACTCTCCCCAAGCCGAGTTAGTCTACTGTCAGCCTTAAGGAAGTTGGGTATCCCCAAAAGATCTCAACATTCCCCAGCGGAGTATAGACATCCCTCAACAAGCATCCCAGGCAGTCTTGATATAAGATTGTTCCTCGGCGGAATACAGACACCCCAGTGGAATCCATGTCCCCAGTAGATTCTGGAAGCTTATCCCCAGTAGATTCTGGAAGCTTATCACCTGCAGAGTACATACGTCTCTCCCCGACTTTATTCAAAGGTTATTTCCCACCAGAGCTTATAATTGGGTTATCCTCAGCTAATTACCACGGAAAGATCGTCCTCGGCGAAGTTCTTCCTATCCCCAGCGGAGTTCATCAAATTCCCCAACATAACTTATCGGTGGAATCCCAAGCGGAGCCCTTATCAAAACCTCAGCGAAGTATCTCTTCCCACAGAGTAATTCCCTGCAGAGTAATCTCTTCACCAAATTTATTCCCCAACTGAGTCATCTTCTCCTACCGGTTTATTCTTGCAACCATCATCCCTAGCGGAAACGAAGAACTCTACTCTTCAACATCAGCCCAGGATTCCACAAACTCCTGGCAGTCGTCAAGGATTTATTTTCCTAGACAAAAATACATTCATAGACATTTCACATTTCATACATCTTGTTTACATACATGATAAAGTGCATACAACACTATCTCATTTTGAGCATCATGACCTCATGCATTTCATACATCATGACATTGCATACAACTAATGTTTTGCCTTTTCAGGAAAAGGTCAAACCAAAGATGATTACTATCAACTATCACAATTCCAGATTCGATACCTGTATCTAGCCAGGGCATATCTGTGAGTGATTGATTGTAGATTCGATACCTGTATCCAGCCAGGGCATATCTGCATGAAGAGTTTAGAGATTCGATACCTGCATCCAGCCAGGGCATATCTGTAGACGACCAATTCCAGATTCGATTCCTGTATCCAGCCAGGGCATATCTGTAGACGACCAATTCCAGATTCGATTCCTGTATCCAGCCAGGGCATATCTGTAGACGACAATTTCTAGATTCGATACCTGTATCCAACCAGGGCATATCTGTAGACGACAAATTCCAGATTCGATACCTGTATCCAGCCAGGGCATATCTGTAAACGATAATTTCCAGATTCGATACCTGTATCCAGCCAGGGCACGTCTGTAAGCAACCTTTTGAAGTTCCGGATTCAATTCCTGTATCTAGCCAGGGCATATCTGTGAGCAATTGATTATAGATTCGATACCTGTATCTAGCCAGGGCATATCTGCATGAAGAGTTTGAAGATCAACACCTGTAACAGGCCAGGAAACCATCCTCCTTTCTCAAAGTACGCAAGTTCTTGCTAAGGAATCTCTTACGCGATCAACACTTCCAAATGGCATCTATAAGCCCATTCCCGACAAGGTTCTGTCACACCCCCAGATGGCATCTATAAGCCCATTCCCTACATCACATTGCTGATACTCCACTATGCGAGTGCAAATTTCTGGGTACTTTAGTGTTCAATCATCTTCCACCTTCGGATCACGAAAGGCACACAAGCCAATCTACATCCTCAGGTCTAAGAAGATTGAACAGGGGCAACTGTTGTACCCCAAAATTTGCCCTCCCATTTCCTCAACATTTTCTCATCACAAGACCCTTGGAGCTCAAGATCAAGTTAGGGTTTGCTCTACTCAAGACTCCTCCTTGCACTGTTGACCCAAATTAGGGTTTGAGTTTGCACAAAGATGTTTTGAACTAAAATGTCCAAGATGACTTTCATGCTTCATGTTGGACTCACAAGTTTATCCATACCAAGTTTCAAGCCTTGATTCCAATCTTTGCCCAGTCAATTGGACAATTGACCTAGAAATCAGCTGTATTGGGGAAAAAGTCAACTGTGGTCAATTGACAGTCAAACCTCATGATTTTTGATCCATATCAATATTATGAACTCATATGAACCATTTGGTCAAGTTTGGATCACAATTCCACAAGAAATTTGATCAGATCACCAAAAGGGCAAAATGGTCATTTTTAGGGTTTTGACTGCACAAAGGCAATTTTTGACTGTTTAACCTAACCAATGGCAAACCAAGCTCACATATGGACTCAAGGACTCAATGGCATTGTCTTTACATGTTCAACAAGTTCAAAAGATCCCAAATGCACAAGATTGATAGATGAATTTTCCAGTCAACTGAGCAAAATTTGACTGTATACTGAAAAGTCAAACTTTGACTTTTTGGTCAAAATCAAGTGCCAAGATTTATTTTTCATCAAAACATGTCAAATTATGAAACTTTTTCATCAAGAAACCAAAAATTGCAAATTAGGGTTTAGAATGAGAAAATTTCATAACTTAGAATTTTTCTAAGTTATGAAACTTCCTTATTTTTTCCTAACTTTGTCCCATTTTTTCATCAAGATACATTTGGATTCAAACAAAACTCAAAACATGAAAGTTATAGTCCATTGCAAAATCTACAACATTGATTCACAAAGTTTCCTCAAAAGAAGCTTGTAGCTCAAGTTATGATTTTTGGAATAGGGGTGCAAAACATTCTTAACTTAGAAATTTTTTGACCTATTTTAGGCAGGATTTTTGCCTAACTTCATGGCCACTTTTCACATGCTTCCACTTGGAATTTCAACTTTCATTACAAATATGGATTGTAGTACATATTCCAAGATTTCCAAATTGTCCAAGAACTTCTCAAACACCCTTGTGGTTAGGGAGAATCGAATTTGTGAAGTTAGGCAAAATCCATTTTTGTTCTTGACCAAGGCATGTTCATACACTTTGCATTTTTGAAATCAGCTTGTACAAGCTAGATTACAGTCCTCTAATCCTTCTTACACTCAATAATTAAATGCATATCCTTTGTGTTAGAGTGTTATTTTGTGCATTTGGACAATACACACAAAATTAAGCCATATTTGGAAAAAGCAAGTTTGCCATTTTGGAAAAGCATGGCTTTATGTCAAAACACAAATCAAAGAGGTACAAGCCAGATCTTTTAGGCACAAGTTCATGAACTAATCCCACTAATCAAGGAGAGATTATGCAGCATGCTTGAGGGACCTGCCTTGGCCTATAACCTAACTTGACAACTTTTGCTTAAGAAGGAAGAAACTTTGCAAAAACAAAACACAACTCACATTCCTGCAAGCAAGAGCTGAAGCAAACATTGTAAACACTTTTCACTTGATCCAACTGACCTGAAACACGAGCCTACCATATTCCAAACCTCATCATCCATCAAAACACCATTTTGCTGCACAAAACAGGGCATCCTTGCAGATTGAGTTGCACAACTCAGTTTGCTCGTGCGTTTTGGCCAAAACTTGTTCATACACACTCCATAACATCCATACAAAATATCCCAAGCCCTAGCTACAGACTGTAACACCTCTAACAAAGTTCACCATTTTCATTTTTTCAGTTGTGCAGGTTGAGTTACATAGCTCGTTTCAGTTAGTTTCAAAGAAAGCTAGAGGTTGGAGAAGCATCCCTGAACTTCAAGCAAGTTGTACAAGTCCTCACACTGCATTGAAAGTGCATCCATTGTTGTACACGATTCAAGCTGAACAGGTAAAAGTTTGAACTTCTATCTCTCAATCCAGGCATATCTAGGCTTAGGTTTGTGAAGAAGTTATGTCCTACTCATGGCCCTGAAGCTACCCATATCATTACTTTTCATTTATGTTGTGTGTACTGAGAGAATTTGGAACCTGAACATTAGAAAAAACTTAGGTCAGGAATTGGGGATGAAGAAATTCTCCCTCGTTTCTTAGAGTTAAATCAAGTTTTTTATATGTCTGGATTCGTCTCTTGATGCTCTACATTTTTGGTGTTATGAGTTTTGCTTGAAAGTCTAGGAATCAGGAGTTAGGAAACGCGCATGTTTGTTTGTTCAAACAAGTATGGAGGTTGAAGATGACTGGCTTGGGCTGGGCCTGGGTCAGTCCTACTTTTTGCACCCCTTTTTTCAATTTGCACCCCCCTGGCCCATTATGTGATATATTTGTTATTTTTGATTTTTTTCTTTTTGATTCTGATTTTATATTTTTATTCAAACATGAAAAAACACTAAAAATATTTTCCCCACATTTTTTTGCATTTTATTTGGTATTTATTTGTTTCATTTAGTTCCATATGTAAATAAATATATATATACTCTTATTTAAAATACTAAAAAATAATACAAATACATTTTATTTTCTGATTTTATTTTATTTTATCTTTTTGAAAACATTTTCTAAAAAATATACTCTTTTTTTTGTAAATAATAAATATTTTTATTTTTTGTATATATTTAATATATTTAATACATAATATAAATATTTATATATTTAGAATATTTAGGATAAAAATACAAAAATAATACATTTTTATTTTTATTAATATTTGACCTCAAAAATAACTTTTTTACAATATACTTCCTTTTATTTATTTTTTGTATATAATTAATAAATATAGTATATAATACATAATAAATACTTTTTTTATTTAGCAATTAGGGGTTTGCCCTAAAAACACAAAATATCCAAAAATTGATTCTTTTATTTTTTGTTTATATTTCACATAAAAAATACTTTCCCATACATATAAAAACCATTTTTGTGCATAAATACATTTTTGCATATTTATTTATTTAATTATTGTACAATAAATCTTTGTATATTCAATTTGGATGTAATAGCTTAGATTTTAATTTCTTGCTAAATATCCCCATTTGAACATTTGTACCCCCCATCCCATAATTGTGTTGTAATAATTTAGGATTTTATTTTTCGCATTTTAGACCTTTCTAATTATACCATGATAGACTTAGGGTTTTGTATGCAAAAATCAAACAACAAATAGCTTGACTAAACAAAAGACAAAAAGCATGAAAATGGACAACACCAATCACACTTGCACCCCTAGGGTTACTCCACTTGTTGCCTTCAATAATGGGCCATGTTGCATGTTGAGTGTTTTTGGCAAAACAAAACAATATCAAATGATTATAGTCCCTCGATGACGCTTTCGAAAGTTGCCTAAAAATGATCAAGTCCCTTAAAGGAAAAATTGCCAAAGACACTTGGCACCTGTTGTACCCCAAAATTTGATCTCCCATTTCCTCAACATTTTCTCACCACAAGACCCTTGGAGTTCAAGATCCAACTAGGGTTTCCTCTGCTCAAGACTTCTCCTTGCACTGTTGACCCAAATTAGGGTTTGTGTTTGCACAAAGATGATTTGACCTAAAATGCCTAAGATGACTTTCATGCTTCATATTGGACTCCCATGTTTATCCGTACCAAGTTTCAAGCCTTGATTCCAATCTTTGCCCAGTCAATTGGACAGTTGACCTAGAAATCAACTGTATTGGGGAAAAAGTCAACTGTGACCAATTAACAGTCAAACCTCATGGAAATTGACCCACATCAACATTATGAACTCATATGGACCAATTTGATCAAGTTTGGATCACAATTCCACAAGAAATTTGATCAGATCACCAAAAGGGCAAAATGGTCATTTTTAGGGTTTTGACTGCACAAAGGAAATTTTTGACTGTTTGACCTAGCCAATGGCAAACCAAGCTCACCTATGGACTCAAGGACCCCATGGAATTGTCTTGACATACTCAACAAGTTCAAAAGATCCCAAATGCACAAGATTGACAGTTGAATTTCCCAGTCAATTGATCAATTTTGACTGTATACTGAAAAGTCAAACTTTGACTTTTTGGTCAAAATCAAGTGTCAAGATCCATTTTTCATCAAAACATGCCAAATCATGAAACTTGTTCATCAAGAAATCAAGAATTGCAAATTAGGGTTTGAAATGAAGATTTTTCATAACTTTGAATTTTTCTAAGTTATGAAAAACCCTAATTTTTTCCTAACTTTGTCCCACTTTCTCATCAAGATGCATTTGGATTCAAGGAAAAGTCAAAACATGAAAGTTGTAGCCCATTGAAAAATCTACAACTTTTATTCACAAAGTTTCCTCAAAAGAAGCTTGTAGCTCAAGTTACAATTTTTGGAACAAGGGTACCAAACCATTCTTAACTTAGAGAAATTTTGACCTATTTTAGGCAAGGTTTTTGCCTAACTTCAAGACCACTTTTCACATACTTCCACTTGGAATTTTAATTTTCATTACAAAGATGGATTGTAGTAAACATTCCAAGCTTTCCAAAATGTCCAAGAACTCATCAAACAACCTCATGGTTAGGGAGAATCGAATTTGGCAATATGGGAAAAACTCACTTTGTTCATGACCAAGTTACATATCCATAACCTTGCATTTTTTGAACTCAACATGCCTTAAGCTAGATTACAGGTCCTTATCTCATTCACACTCAATAATTTAATGCAAACCCCTTGTGTTCAAGCCTTGCATTATGTGTTTAAGCATTACATGGAAGTTTAACCCTTAAATAGAAAAAGCAAATTATCCATTTTAGAAAAGATGAACTTTATGTCAAAGTTGCAAATCAAGAAGTACAAGGCCATATCTTTGGGCACAAGTTCAGAAGCAAAACACACTGATCAAGGGGAAAGGTTGCAGCATAGATTGGGGGCCTGCATCAGTCTAGAACACAACTTGAACTTTTGTTGCTTAAGTGAGAAGAAAACTAGCATAACAACAACTAACTCTCATCTCAGCCAAGACAAGCTTAAGCAAAGTTATTGTACACATTCTAAACACTAACCCTGACCTGAAACACGAGCCAACCAAGTTCCAAACATCCTCAAACACAGAATCACCATTAAACTGCACAAAAACAGGGCATCCTGCACTTGGAATCCCACAACTCATTTCCATCGTGCATCTTGGCCAAAAACACTTCAAACACATCCCACATCATTCCTTGAAACTGTCCCAAGCCCTAAACACGACCTGTAACATCCCTAACTAACATCACCATTTTCATATTTTCTGTTTTGCAGTTGAAGTGCCATAACACGATTCACTTGATTTCAAAGCAAACTAAAGGTTGGAATAGCATCCCTGGACATCAAGGAAGATATACCAATCATCACCTTGCCTTGAAAACACCTCCATCACTAGATACAATTCCAACTGAACAGGTAAGTTCATGAACTCTTATCTCTCTATCCAGGCATTGTTAGGTTTAACTTTGTGAAGCAATTATGTCACATTCATGGCCCTGAACATGCCTATATAATTAGTTTTCATTTATGTTATGTGTGCTATGAGAATTTGAGGTCTGAACATGGAACAAAAACTAGGTCAGGAATTGGGGGAGAAGAAATTCTCTCTCATTTCTGAGAGTTAGATTGATTTCTTTATATGTCTAGAATCGTGGCTTCAAGCTCTACAGGTTTCATGTTGCAAGATTTGGCAAATGATCAAGGAATCTGGAGATAGAAAACGCGTGTTGTTGATTGTTCATACAGGTTCTGAGGTTGAAGACAAAGTCTTCTTGGGCTGGGCCTGAGTTGACTTCTTATTTGCACCCTATGTTTACTTTTGAAACCCCTTGGCCCATTGTGCTTATTTGAAACGTTTTCTTGACTTTTCTTTTTATTTCTGACTTATTTATTTTTTCTCATAACATTAAAAATATAAAAAATATTTTTCACACCATTTTTGTATTTATTAGGCATTTATTTGTTTAAATTGATGTTTGTACATAAATAATACATAATATCTTTTATTTAAAAATACTAAAATTAATACCAATACATTTTATTTTTTGATTTTTATTTTATTTTATCTTTTGAAAATATTTTATGAAAATATACTCTTATTTGTAAATATTAAATATTTTATTTTTGTACATATTTAATATATTTATCATATAATATAAATATTTACATATTTATTAGGATATTTAGGATAAGAATACCAAAAATATATATATTTTTATTTTTATTAATATTTAACATTAAAAATACCTTTTTGACAAATATACTTCTCTTTATTTATTTTTTGTATATAATTAGTAAATATTGTATATAATACATAATAAATAATTAATACCTTTTATTTAGTAAAATTAGGGTTTTTGCCCTAAACATGAAAATATTCAAAAATTAACTTTCTTTTAATTATTTTTATTTTATTTGTGAATAAAATATACACTTACACAAAAATACTTTCACATACATATTGCTTTATTCTTACATATCTTTACATTTATATTTGTGCAATTCAATTTGGTTGTAAATATTGGGAATTATCCTCCTATAAAGTCTCATCCCCATTTGAACATTTGTACCCCCATTCCCATGATCATTGTGTAATAACTTAGGACTTTTAAAATTTCGCACTTTAAAGCTTTCTAATTATACCATGTTAGAATTACAGTTTGTATGCAAATCAAAAACAACAAAAATAGTTTGACCTAAATTCAAGATAAACAAGCATGAAAATGGACAACACTAATCACACTTGCACCCCTAGGGTATTCCACTTGTTGCCTTCAATAATGGGCCATATTGCATGTTAGGTCTCTTTGGGCAAAACAAAACAATTCAAATGATCATAGTCCCTCGATGACGCTTTCGAAAGTTGCCTAAAAAATGATCAAGTCCCTCAAAGGAAAAATTGCCCAAAGATACTTGACACCATTGCAATTATGGTCTAAACGATGACCCGTGCCCGTCCCTTTCACATCCTAACACAAGATTGTCCACCAAATGCAATGGTGGAACAAAATTGTTAAAAGGGTTAAAACATAGCAAAGATCTTTGAGAAATTTAGGGTAGATAGCTCTTGATTACTTGCCCCCTTGTAAAACAAAACACTTGCCTATTTTTTAAACCACACATCACTACACTTTCAAAACAACTTTCAAAAACAATGAAAACCTTTTCAAAAGACATACACCTTTGTATACATCCCAACATGGATCATTACAAAGGTTTCCACCATATTGGCTTCTTTTCAAAACATGTTCAAACCCACACACACACAAAGCACCATTTCAAACAATTGAAAACTAAGGCAAGTTGATCTAAGCAAGTAACTAAGAGCCCATGGATAACCATGGATAGAAATGGTGCTAATACCTTCCCTTTCTATAATCTACTCCCCAAACCCAAGAAAACATCTCAAAGGTTTTTGCTGTGCTTTTTAACCTTTCCTTAGGATAAAATAAAAAGTCGATGGCGACTCTTGCTCAACCGAAACATTTGCGAAAACAAACGCAAAACCTCAAGTCAGTTCTCCCACCGTATCACAGAACTGGCGACTCTGCTGGGGATATAGCTTAAAGTGGAGTAACCTTAGGGCTTAGATCATCTTTGTTTTCAATTGTTTGTCTTGTTTGCTTTTATATTTGTGGGCTTTGCATCGGAGTTTCATAGATCCTAACCCGGATCTGGGGAATACCCTTTTTAGGTAGCATAATCTGTGAGGGACCTGTCCGGCGTAGACGGACATGGGTGAAGCAGTGGCTACGTTGGTGTGGCACCTTAGTCTGTACCGATATCCCTTGTGTTGCAACGAGGAGAATATGGGTCTTCTAAGGAGTCATTAAACACCAACCAACCTTAGAACCCTAAATTGACCAAACTTGGCCATAGAACAGTAGCAGTATGCTACACTCATTGAGGCTAAACTCTCGCGATGGTTCTGGGCGCAAGAAAAGATTGCGATGCTGGAGTTATGACCGATTGAGGGTAGTCAATGATTTGAGATCCTCTAGAACCCGGTTACTTTTGATAGGACAGGTTTTAACCAACGAAACTAAAAGAGGGTAATACCTAAACTTCATGCTGGCCTAAAACCTAAGGGTTGTCTTATGTGACTTGTGTGCCTTATCATGCTTGCCTTTGTGAATATTTGTGGTGTGCTTCATCATAGCATCATACCATCATACCATTGCATGCATCCTGTATAAGGACTGACCCATTTCAAAGACAAAAAAGTTTCATCTTTGCTCTGTTTTGTAGGACATCATGATGCCCGTGCGTAGGAATACTATGCGGCTCAACTTTGTTCAACCACCAACTTTGCTTAAGGATTTGGTTGATAGGATTCCAAACACTACTTCCTTCATCAAGAGGCATGGTTCTCTCCTTGGCTTGATCACTTCAAAGTGGGACCAATAACTGATAAGTGTCCTGACCCAGTTTTATGATCCCCTGTATCATTGCTTTACCTTTCAAGACTTCCAATTGGTCCCTACCCTGGAAGAATTCTCTGATTTGCTTGGTATCCCTGTGTTGGAACAAACTCCATTCACTGGTTGGGAAAAGACTCCTAGGCCTGAAGAGGTTGCTGCAGTCCTCCCCTTGACCAAAGAAGAGGTATTGGCTAACTGGGAAACTAGAAGTGGAGTTAAGGGCTTTTTGGTCAAATTTCTGGTTAGCAAAGCTAATGATTTCTGGAATGACTTAGACTTCAGGGCGTACGAAGACATTCTGGCTCTTTTAATCTATGGTTTGGTATTGTTTCCAAATCCCGACACCTTTATCAGTATCTATGCCATAAGGATCTTCATGTCTCGGAATCCTGTACCCACTCTTTTGGGTGATATCCTGCAACAACTCTATGCTCGTACTGCCCGAAGACGGGGAACTCCATGGTGTTGTGCTCCTTTGCTAGTGAAGTGGTTTATTTCGCACCTTCCTAAGTTCATGCTGAAGAATGAAGAAGGAAAGGGCTGGGCTCATAGGTTAATGTCTCTCACTGATAATGATATCACTTGGACTCTTAGAGGTTTGGATGAGGTAGCTGTTATTGATTGTTGTGGAGAATACCCTAATGTTCCCTTGATCGGCATCCAGGGAGGAATCTCTTATAATCCATGTTTAGCTCTCCGTCAGTTTGGAAGATCCAGAAGAGTAGGGCCTCATGAGATGTTGGTTCCTCACTTCCATTTTGAATTTCAGGTAGACAGTGACAAACTACGCCATGGATTCATTAAGGCTTGGGACAGAATTCACAAAGCTGACCCGCATGAGTTGGGACCAAAGACTTCTCTACCAATGGAACCCTATTGCAGATGGGTCCGCATCCGTGCTCAGAAGTTAGGTATGCCGTACGAAGCTGTCAGACCTATCATTCTTGAATCTCCTGATGAAGATGGGGTTCCTCCAACTGTCCTCCCTCCTCAGATACCCACTGATTTTGACACACTAAAGAGATCTTGGGTGCAGCTAAAGGAAGAACGGGATTTTTATCGGGAAAAGTTCAACGAACAGGAACGGAAGATCCAGAAGCTGACTAAGCAATTGGAGGAAGAGCGGATCCTGAATGACTATATCCATACTGAGAAGAGGAGGCCATGGGAGCACTGATGGGCTTTGAATGTTTCCTTTTTACAGCTTTTATTTTCAGTATTTTTCATTCCTGTAATGCCTAAGGGCAAGTTGTTGAACAATTTAAATTTTGAATCTAATGAAGTGTGTTTCCCTTTTGTCTACAAAGATTGAATCTTGTTTGTCTTTGAAAACATAAAACATACGCATCTCATTGCATCATATGCATAACAGGTACCTTTTTTCACAAGTTGCTTAATCTTCTTCGCTGTTTATTTGAACAGTCATCATGAATCCTGAATCATCCAATGAACAAGCAATCAAGGCCCTCCAGGCCCATAATGCCCAGTTTCAAGAGATGGTCATGAGCTTGGCCCAAGGTCAACAAGAGTTGAAGGCTCTGCTCCTAAAGAAGAAGAAGAAAAAGAGGACTGCGTTGTTCAACACCAGACGCAGGTTTGGGAATACACTCCATAACGAGGCTGATCCAACTACTTCCTCTGCAGAGAAAGATAGTCCCCAAGGGGGAGGGGCTCCTAGTCCTGCAGTCTCTGACAACGATACGGATTACAATGACGAACAATACCCTCCTGCTGCTGATAGATACAAGCAATTAGAGGACCGCTTGAGTGCCATGGAGATTCAAAATGTGCCGGGGCTGGATTTCGGAGATTTAGGCTTATCTTCTGGGGTGGTAATCCCACACAAGTTCAAGGCGCCTGCCTTTGCAAAATACGACGGGGCTTCCTGTCCAAAGCTGCATCTCAGATCGTACGTAAGGAAGATCCAACCTTACACGGCAGACAAGAATCTTTGGATCCATTTCTTCCAAGATAGCCTTTCGGGGTCACAGCTTGAGTGGTTCTATCAGCTAGATGGAACCAGTATCCGACATTGGAAGGATTTGGCTACCGCATTTTATAGACAATATCAATACAATTCTGACCTCGCTCCTACGCGTACCCAACTTCAGGGTATGTCGCTAGGAACAGGCGAAGGATTCAAAGAATATGCGCAAAAATGGAGAGATTTGGCTGGAAGGGTGCAACCTCCTTTGACTGACCGTGAACTGGTTGACATGTTTCTAGGGACCTTGTCTGGTCCATTCTTCAATCATCTGGTTGGTAATTCCTCCGCTGGGTTTACGGATTTGATCCTGACGGGTGAGAGGATAGAAGCTGGCATCAGGTCAGGAAAGATACAGAAAGGTGCCTCTGCAAGTGCTGAGAAGAAGCCTTTCAAGAAGGAAGCTAGTGTTGTCTATGGTCCTAGAAGACAAGTCAAGCCAGAACGCCGCCAAGCCGTCAATGCCTTGGTAATTTCAAAACCTGTTGCTGCTCCTCAGCAGTACAATCAACAAAGGGGTGAAAGGCCCAAGAGGCAATACACTCGGCTGAGTATGACATTGTCACAAATCTTACCGCAACTGCTATCAACCAACTTGGTGACCACCAGAGAAGCTCCGAAGGTCGTGAGTACTGCATCTCCTAAGTATAAACCAAATGCCCGTTGTGCTTATCACTCTGATAGCCCCGGGCATACTACTGATGATTGCTGGGCCCTGAGAAATAAGGTTCAAGACCTTATTGATGCGAAGGAAATTCAGTTTGAGGCGCCTGAGAGGCCAAATGTTGTAACTGCTCCTATGCCCCAGCATAGAGTAAATGCCGTCGAGGAAGATTTGTATGCTGTTTCGGTGAATGATGTTGCTACCCCTCTATTGACTGTTAAAAGGAACCTACTGCTAGCCGGTTTATTTCCGGGTTGTAGCAAGGGTTGCCTCCTGTGTGCTGTTACCCCTACCGGTTGTCCGCTGCTGAAGTCAAGCATCCAAAGCCTGATGGATAGCAAGGAGATTCTATTCAAGAAAACCGCTGTTCCATTTGTTTCCACTGAAGAAGTATCTGTCGTCACAATTTTCAACAATCCTACCAAGGCTCCCCCAAGGAAGCCAGTCAAAATTATGTCCGTTGCACCCATTACCATTACTGTTCCGGGGCCCCTCCCCTATGAATCTGACAAGGCTGTCCCATGGCACTATGGGGCAGATGTGTATGTGCTTGGAGTGAAGCAGGAGTTTAACACTGGTACCAGTATCAGTAACATCACTGGTCCCGCCAAAATTACTCGCAGTGGCAGGCTCTTCTCGCCTGACATTGCACCACCAGTTATCCGAAAATCTCTTATCATCACACCCGTAAGTGTGCATGTTTCAAATCAAGTTCCTGTGTCTACTACTGCTGCCGAGTCCTCTGATGCTCGGGGCAAAGAAGTTGCTATCGATTTTCCTGCCCGGACGGAGGCACCAAAAAAGACCGCTGTTGAAGCCTCCCAGCAAGAGATGGAGGAAATCCTTAAAATCATTAAAAAGAGTGACTTCAATGTCGTTGAACAGCTGGGGCATACCCCCTCCAAGATCTCTATGCTATCATTGCTGCTGTGCTCAGAGGCCCACGCCAAGGCCCTGATTTCATTTCTGAAAATGGCCCATGTGCCGCAAGATACGTCTGCAGATCAGTTCACTGACTGTGTGGCTAATTTGACCGCTGACAATGGTTTGGGTTTCTCGGATGCCGACCTGACCGCCAAGGGAAAAAACCACAATGATGCCCTGCATGTTTCCATAGAATGCAGGGGCACTACTCTCGCACACGTGTTGGTGGACACCAGTTCTTCCCTGAATGTTTTGCCCAAGAAGGCCTTAGATCGGTTGGATTGTGAGGGCCTGGAATTGAAACCTAGTAACATCATTGTTAGAGCCTTCGACGGTTCTAAGAGGATTGTGCACGATGAGGTAGACATTCCTATTCGTGTGGGTTCCCAAGTCTTTGACTCAACGTTCTATGTGATGGATATCCGTCCATCTTATTCCTGTTTGCTGGGACGACCTTGGATTCACAAGGCTGGGGCTGTAACATCCACTCTACACCAGAAGCTCAAATACCCTGTCAGAGGAAAGATTGTTACTGTGCAGGGTGAGGAAGAATACATGGTTAGTCACCTGAATTCATTCCGATATATTGAAATGGACGGGGAGTTTATTGAAACCCCCTTTCAACATTTTGAGGAGGTACCTCCAACGTTGGCGTCAGCTGAGGCAGTGGTTGAAGAAGACTTTCCTTTGAAGATGGCTTCCTTGAAGGATGCCCGGGCTGTGATCGAGAAAGGCAAGTGCGCAAACTGGGGTCAACTTCCTGACTTCACTCAAAAGACCGACAAATTTGGGTTGGGCTTCACTGCAGAGGCTCAGAGGGCTGTTCGCAAGGAAAGGATCAGAAAGCCTCCGGTGTTCATCACCAACCCAAGGGTGAATGCTATTGAGGAGGACGTAGAGGAAGCAGAATTTGACAGTTGGATCTATCCAACAACCAACAACGGACCAAGCAACTGGATGGCAAAAGATTTTACACCTATTACATTTATCACGCAGTAATGAACTCTTTTGTTTTCAATTTGTAACAAACAATATGTTGAAACTTTTATTGGCTCGGTGTCCTACCCGGGGCACCGTGGCTCCATTTGTGAGGGCTTTTTTGTATGACATTTCCATATATCATTAATCAAAACATTGGACATTGTTGCATTTCAAATCTTGTGCTCTTTTTCTTTCTTTGTTATATATTGCAAAACAGCTATATCTACACACACTCACTTATACAGGTTCCAATCCACTCTTGGATCTCGCTGGTAACGACTCTGCTACCGCCAGTTATGAATGAAAATCCGATCAACTTAGCCGAAGACGAAGGTGAAGATGATTGCGAAGTGCCTGGTGAACTCGCAAGACTGCTACTTCAGGAAGAGAGGGCCATTCAGCCGCATGAAGAGCCAGTGGAAACGATAAACCTGGGTACTGAGACAGATATAAAAGAAGTCAAGATTGGTGCCAATCTAGAGCTCAGCGTGAAGCAACGATTGATTCAGATGCTGCATGATTACGTGGAAATCTTTGCTTGGTCTTACGAAGACATGCCTGGTTTGGATGCCGACATTGTAGTTCATCACCTGCCTACCAAGGAAGACTGCCCTCCGGTAAAACAGAAGGTCCGTCGCATGCGCCCAGAGATGTCCGAGAAAATAAAAGCTGAGGTTATGAAACAATTTGATGCCGGGTTTCTAGCAGTGACTTCTTATCCTCAGTGGGTGGCCAACGTGGTTCCAGTACCAAAGAAAGATGGTAAAGTCAGAATGTGTGTTGACTACAGGGATTTGAACAGGGCCAGCCCTAAGGATGATTTCCCTCTGCCTCATATCGAAGTTCTTGTTGACAATACTGCTCAACACAAGTGTTCTCCTTCATGGATGGTTTTTCAGGGTATAATCAGATCCAGATGGCTCCTGAAGATATGGAAAACACTACCTTTGTTACTCAGTGGGGCACCTTCTGCTACAAGGTCATGCCATTCGGGTTGAAAAATGCTGGGGAAACCTACCAACGTGCCATGGTTGCTTTATTTCATGACATGATCCACCATGAGATTGAAGTATACGTCGATGATATGATTGCAAGGTCCCAAACTGAGGAGGAACACCTTGACCATCTGCGGAAGCTGTTTGACCGACTGAAGTTGTACAAGCTGAGGTTGAACCCAAACAAATGCACCTTTGGGGTGAGATATGGAAAATTGCTAGGTTTCATTGTAAGCGATAAAGGTATTCAAGTGGACCCTGCCAAGGTAAAAGCCATACAAGAGATGCCGACTCCCAAGACAGAGAAAGAGGTCAGAGGATTTCTAGGATGACTGAATTACATTGCCCGATTCATCTCACATCTAACTGCTACCTGTGAGCCAATCTTCAAATTGCTGAAGAAAGATCAAGTAATACGTTGGAACGATGAATGTCAGGCTGCTTTCGAAAAGATAAAGGAATATCTCCAAGAACCACCCATTCTTATGCCACCAGTGGAAGGGAGACCTCTAATACTATACTTGACAGTACTTGACAACTCAATGGGGTGTGTGCTGGGGCAGCATGACGAGTCTAGCCGAAAAGAGCACGCTATTTATTACCTGAGCAAAAAGTTTACCGAATGTGAGACTTGGTACTCACTGCTCGAGAAAACTTGCTGCGCTCTGGTATGGGCTGCTCGCCGGCTGAGACAGTATATGCTGACTCACACTACTCTGTTGATTTCAAAAATGGATCCAATCAAGTACATATTCGAAAAGCCTGCTCTGTCTGGAAGAATAGCAAGATGGCAAATGATCTTAACAGAATATGATATCCAGTACACAACTCAAAAAGCAATCAAGGGAAGTGTACTGGCAGACCATTTGGAACACCAACCTGTGGACGATTACCAATCATTGAACTTTGAATTTCCAGACGAAGATATAATGGTAGTAACTGATTATGAAGTACCTGGACCGGATGAAGGACCCGAGGAAGGATCCCGATGGTCTATGCATTTTGATGGAGCCTCGAACGCTTTGGGTAACGACATCGGCGCTGTGATCATATCCCCTAAAGGTACTCATACTCCACTCACCGCCCGACTGTGTTTCAACTGCACCAACAACATGGCAGAATATGAGGCGTGTATCATGGGTCTTCAAGCTGCAATTGACTTAAGGATCAAGTTTCTGAGTGTCTTCGGAGATTCCGCTCTCGTGATCATTCAGATCAAAGGCGAGTGGGTTACGAAACACCCAAATCTTATTCCTTACAAGGAGTATGTGTTGACTTTGTGTGATCGGTGGATCTGGAACTGACTGTTTTTTAGCTGGTTTCGCGAAATGTCGCGGTAAGCAAGAGTCGCCACCGTCTTTTATTTTCTCCAATATGGAAAGGACAAAAGCACATAAAAATTCCTTATTGAGATTAGCTCTCGGTTCGGGAGGTAGATTTATAGAAAGGGAAGGTATTAGCACCCTTTCTATCCATGGTTATCCATGGGCTCTTAGATACTTGCTCATTGTGTTTTCAAAATGTTTGTTTGCTTTTCAAGGTGAGTGAGTTTGAAAAAGTTTCTTTGAAAGTTTCAGATCGACTCTTGTATCAGTCCTCAAGAGTGTTTGAAAAGTTGTTTTTGAAAGCTTTTTGCAAAGTGTCGGTGTGAAAAGAGGTTTTTTGGATTTGTTTTGAATTAGAGCAAGTATCTACGAGTCATCTACCTACCCTAAGGAATTAGTCTGTGTAAATTTCCTTAAGGTAGTGCCATCCCACCATTGAGGGGTAGGTAGCACCACCGTTGGAGGTGTTCGGGTCAATTCGAGGATTAGGGACAGTGTGGTCACCGAGAAATAGTAAGATACCTTAGAAGCTACCCTTATGCCATTGATCTTTTTATTCCGAGGCAACTATTCCGAGGCAACTTGTTTCGAGGCAACTTGTTCCGAGGCAACCATTCGAGGCAACTAGATCAATGGAACATAAGGACTCACTAAGACATCCTATACTCGACGACCACGTTTCGAGGGTCAAGGCAACAGTGTGGTCACCAGAGCAACAGTAGGACACCTTAGAAGCTACCCTTATGCCATGTTCATGGACATAAGGACTTACTAAGACGTCCAGTACTCGACGACCACGTTTCGAGGGGCAAGGCAACAGTGAGGCGTACCCTAGTAGTGGTGTGTGATTTATGTGTCATTTTCAGTTATTATTTGTCTTGTCATGCATTGGTGATCTACGCTTTGATTTTTATTTTTGGGCATACATTCTTTCATGTGATTATTAACAGTTAAAATGTGCGGGAATTTAAAGGTTCTACGCTATTACAAGGGCGCGGGTCTACATCGCCAAATTAAACCAAGACCCGATTTGAAATAAAAGAAAAATACGGAAAATAAATGTCCTAATTATCTATTACAAGGCTTTGGGGCAAATACATTACATTCATAAAAGAAATAAAATAAATGCGCGAAAAGATATAAGAATCGAGAGCGAGGGCGTTGGACCCTTTAAAGAAATAAATATTGAAATTAAGAAATTAACTAATAATTAAATAAAGAAAAGAACTTATTTTTGATGTTTTTTGTATTTTATGAAATTTAATGAGAATAAAGAAAATTAATATTGAAAGAAATCCTAATTCTAAATTGTTTTTAATTATTAAAGAAAAAAATGTTTAAGTTTGACCTAATTTAACCTAATTAATTAATTACAAGTATTTACAAAAATAATTAATGGTTAATAATAATTATAAAAAATATTTATTGAGAAAAAGAATGAAATGTTAAAAACCTAATTTTTATGTTTTTTTAATTTATTAAAGAAAAACATTAAAATTAAACCTAAAATTAAACTAAATTGATTATGAAATTTATTTACAAAGTATTAATGAATTAAAAAAGATAAATAAAGCATATTTTTATTTTATAATTTTCTGATTTTTATGAAAATTGTTTTTTGATGAATTAATTAAAATAAATAAAACAAATAAAATGAAGAGAAAGAAAACTATTAGCAAACCATGGGGGGTGTTGACCCCAAATGAGGAGGTGGTTTGATGAATTAAGCCCATTTGAATGAGGCCCTTTTTGACCCTTCAGACTTGTGTGTGGAGCGTTGACCAGTGCGTATGATGGAACTCACATGATAGCCTTTGGATCGAACTTTCCAGGCGCGTGGCAGGCCAGATAATGTGGTTGTATAATGGACCCCTGATGAAATACTGCATAGGAATATATTGCAAGAAAAATTATGGAATAAAGTGGGGGACCTGGGATTTGAACCCAGGTCCCAACGTTTGCCAAGGGAATGCTTTGCCAATTATGCTGTGGAGCGCGCGTTGTATGGAAATTGAAAATAAATAATATAAAATAAAATCAAAATCCATGTTATGAAAATAAAAAAAAAAGGCGCTGAAATTCAAAGCCTCCAATCACATCTTGCCACACACTCTTCTTCTCCAATTGTTCATGTAACAAAAAGGATAACGGGGGTTTTAAACCCCCCCAAAACGCAGGCTTATGAATAATAGCGAATAGCTCATGTTCACTCATAAATTGAGCGCGATGGGTGATTTGGAATCACTGGGATGTCACGAGTGCAATGGTAGTGGTCTCGTGGTCCAATTTTTTCAGAGGAAAGAAACCCCAATTCACAGCTCCTGCAACCCTAGAAAATTCACATGGCATATTTCGCCACATGCCTTGAAAACTCAATTAAATCATGCTATCAGCTTCAAAATATTCACATTAGTCCAAATCCATGATTAAAAATGAAAAATGTTGTATGAATAATGAAATACGAATATCAAAATTTTCAAAGAAGGTCAGACTTGGGTATACCGATTCTTTGTGTATGGAGGGTTGAATTTGATTGGAATAGCTTCCTTGGGATGTCAGCAACGTGTTTGGATAGGAATGAGGACTTGAAACAAGCTCTAGGAGTGTTTTCAGTTTTGAAAATTTTGGCCAAAAATGCAAGTTTGCTTCTGAGTTTTGGGTGCAGCTTAGGTCTTTTTTTCGTTTGTGATAGCTTCTATACCTCTTATGCAATGTGTTTGGATGAGAATTAAGGCCAATAATGCCTTGCATTGATGCTTAGGATTTTGACATAAACCTCCATTAACACACCTTCCATTTTTGAGCCAATTTTGAATTCTTGCTTCATTTGGCCTTTTGCACGAATTTGGAATATGCATAATGGTGATTCAAAGTTAATCAAAGCCAAATATCCCCCTTAATTAACCTTTTTGATTTTTATTTTATTTTAAAGGATTTAAAATGAATTAAATCCAAAACAATCTAATAAAACGAAAAAAATTAATTTTAAATATTGAAATAAAAGGTGGGACACGTGGGAAGCATGGCCAAGCTGATTCAAGTGGAAAAAGTGGGCCCCTTTTTCCAAAAATGAAATTTCAAGGATAAATGATTTTGGCCATTTCACAAAAATTTCCCAACTTCTCCAATGCATATCTTGCTCAATTTTTAAGCTTTGATCATGTTCTTGGACATTTTGGAAAGGTATTGAAGTCCTCTAACCAATTTCTTTGGTCCCATGTCATTTTAATTTACCAATATCAAGTTATGGTCTTTGACTTAAAGTCCCTTTTTGTTGACTTTTGAAAATGACCTATAATGTTGAAATTGATAACTTTTTGTGAGAGCATTTCTTGGACTTGGAATGTGAAGATGAGTTGTAGGAAATGTCTTCCCCTTCAAGATGAGCATTGGATGGAATTTTTCTGATGAACCATGAAAAAGTTATGCCTTGGTCAAGTTACAGTTGACTTTTCAGCTGTCCAAAAATAGAAACTTTTGCATCTTGAGACTTTTTGAGCCAAACTTTGAGAATCATGATCAAGCATTGATCAAATGATGTTTGTGGCTTCAAAATAAGATGTTGACCAAAAAATTTTGACTTTTGACTGTCAAATGACCATTTTGCCCCTACAGTTGACTGTTGAGCAATTAGGGTTTCTGACTGTGCAATTTTGTGTTGTGAGTCTTGAAACCTAGCATATGGATGCTTGACCATGTTTGTAGGCATATAGGACTTGTTTGGACCCTTGGAAACTTCAATTTATTTGCCAGAACCAAAACCCTAGTTTTTGACTGTTAGGAGGCCATTGAACTGTGCAACTCTTGAGAGATTGTGAAGCATGCTCTTTGCAAATCTTGAAGAATATGGGAGGGCAAATTTTGGGGTACAACACTTTGCTTCCCCACTTTGAAGAGATAACCTTTGAACACTTCCCAAGAGAGGAGAATCAGTTAGCGGACGCACTAGCTACAATGTCTTCAATGTTCAAAGTCAAATGGGACAACGAGGCTCCCCGGATCATTATCTGGAAGATGGACGAACCTGCATACTGCTGCGATCTTGAGGCCGAAGAGGTAACCGAAAAACCATGGTATCATGAGTTGAAGAGATATTTGGAAGCTCAAGAATACCCCGAAGGCGCATCAGTCAATGACAAGAAGTTCCTGAGAAGGTTTGCGGCAAAGTTCTTCCTCAGCAACGACATTCTCTACAAACGAAACCATGATTCAAATTTATTGCGTTGTGTGGATAAGGCTGAAGCAGAGAAGATCATGGTAGAACTGCATGAAGGTACATTCAGAACACATTCCAATGGACATACCATGGCAAAGAAAATCCTTCGGGCAGGATATTTCTGGTCCACAATGGAAGCCGACTGTTACCAACATTCTCGAACTTGTCATAAATGCCAGATCTATGCTGATAAGGTGCACATCCCTCCGGTTCCTCTGAACGTCCTGACGGCACCTTGGCCTTTTGCAATGTGGGGAATTGATATGATCGGCGAAATCCGACCAACAGCATCCAACGGGCATCGCTTCATCTTGGTAGCAATTGATTATTTCACAAAGTGGGTAGAAGCAGCTTCCTACGCCACCGTAACCAAGAGCGTCGTGGCACGTTTCATTCGGCATAACCTGATCTATCGGTACGACATCCCGTAAAGGATCATTACGGACAATGGTACCAATCTTAACAACAAGATGATCACTGAGCTCTGCGAGCAATTCGAGATACATCACCATAACTCTTATCCTTACCGGCCGAAGATGAATGGGGCTGTAGAAGCAGCTAATAAAAACATCAAGAAAATTGTGTAGAAGATGACAGTGACCTACAAAGATTGGCACGAAATGTTACCATTTGCTCTTCATGGGTACCGTACCTCAGCACGGACGTCAACCGGGGCAACACCCTTTTCCTTGGTCTATGGTATGGAGGCAGTCTTGCCGATTGAAGTCCAGATACCCTCTCTCCAGATAGTGAAGGATGCAGACTTAAGCGAAGATGATTGGATCCAGACTCGGCTTGATCAGTTAAACCTAATTGACGAAAAGAGGCTCACCGCTATCTGTCATGGTCAGACGTACCAAAAACGAATGGTCAAGGCATTTAACAAGAAAGTCAGACCACAAGAGTATCAAGTTGGGGACCTGGTAATCAAACGCATCATCCTTCCTCAAAGTGATCCCAGGGGAAAATGGACCCCTACGTACGAAGGGCCATCTGTGGTTAAACATGTGTTCTCAGGAGGAGCCATGATTCTAACCACCATGGATGGTGACGACCTTCCTCACCCCGCCAATGCAGACATAGTAAAAAGATACTACGCATGAATAAAAGACCCGCTAGGTTGACATACCTAGGCAAAAATAAGGGCTTCCCGGCGAACCAAAAGGGTTCGGGTAAAAATAAGGGATGAAAATGAAAAGAATCTGTACACTCGGCAAGTCGAAAACCTGAAAAGGCGGCTTGGGTAAAAAAAGGGTATCCCGGTGGACTGAAAACCCGAATGGGCGGTCCAGGAAAAAGTTAGGGATAAAGCGTAACACTATGTCTCATTGGATCATCTTGCATCCAGAATTCGGCATCAACTTTTGGGCTCAGACTTTAGCATCTATCAATCAGCTTCATCTTCAACTAAGCAGCAAAGTGATGAGACGCTTGAAGACATAAAGGCGATAGCAGAGTTGGAACCCAGTGGGGATTTTGTTCACATAGTTGTTTTGTTTCCTTTTCAAAATTGTATAAACTTTATGTTACTCGGCGGCGTTCTCTTACTAGGACGTCAGCCTCTTGTACAAAAATGCCTATTTTCAGGCAAAATCAATACAAATTCACTTTTCCAAACAAATTGCCAATTGTTTTTCCTCTTTCTGTTTTGTCTTGCGAAGAACGTCCAATGTTCATTTTTGATATATGCATTTGACATTAAATTGCTAATTCATAAATACTTGCATACGAAACAAAAGACTAATTACAGGTGACATCAGAAACAGGGGCAATGTAGAATTGTCCAGGCAGTCTAGTTGCTTTGTCTGCCAAGGTACCAAGGTAGGTTCAACTGAAGAATATGACCAAGTTGCCTCAACTCCCCACAAAGTAAGACCAGATTCAGCAATACTCTCCCCAGGAAGAGTTAGTCTATCATCAGCCCTACAATAGGCACCCTATTCCCCAAGCAAGTCAGCAATACTCTCCTCCAGCAGGGTTAGTCTACGGCTAGCCTAAAGGAAGTTGGGTATCCCCAGAAGATATCAACATTCCCATGCATTCATCAGCAAGCATCCCCGGCAGTCTTGATCTAAGATTGTTCCCCGGCGGAATACAGACACTCCAGTGGAACCATTTTCCAATACAATCCGAAAGTTTCCCCAGAAAAATTGGAATCCATATCCCCAGCAGGTCTTGGAGCTTATCCCTAGTAGACTCTGGAAGCTTATCCCCTGCAGAGTACGGGCGTCCCTCCCCGTTTTCATTCAAAAGTTATTCCTCACAAGAGCTTATAACTGGGTTATCCTCAGCTAATTGCCACGGAAGATCGCCCTCGGCAAAGTTCTTCCTATCCCCAGCGGAGTTCATCAAAGTTCCCCAACATAACTTATCAACAGTATCCCCAGCGGAGTTTATCATTGTTATCCCCAGCGGAGTCCATCGTTGAAATCCTCAACGGAGCTCTCATCAAAACTTCAGCGAAGTATCTCTTCCCACAGAGTAATTCCCCTCAGAGTAATCTCTCCAACAAGTTTATTCCCCAACGGAGTCATCTTCTCTTACCGGTGTAATCTTGCAACCATCATCCCCAGTGGGAACGAAGAGCTCTACTCTTCAACGTCAGCCCAGGATTTAATTCCCCGGCCGGTCGTCAAGGATTTATTTTCCTAAGACGAAAGTACATGCATAAACATTTCACATTTCATACGTCTTGCTTACATACATGATAAAGTGCATACAACACTATCTCATTTTGAACATCATGACATCATGCATTTCATACATCATGACATTGCATACAACTGATGTTTTGCCTTTTCAGGGAAAAAGACAACCCAAAAGACAACTACCTTCAACTGTCACAATTCCAGATTCGATTCCTGTATCTAGCCAGGGCACATCTATGAGTGATCAGTTTCCAGATTCGATTCCTGTATCCAGCCAGGGCACATCTGAAGAGTTTGAAGATTCGATTCCTGTATCCAGCCAGGGCATATCTGTTGACGACTAATTCCAGATTCAATTCTTGTATCCAGCCAGGGCATATCTGTTGACGACTAATTCCAGATTCAATTCATGTATCCAGCCAGGGCATATCTGTTGACGACTAATTCCAGATTCGATACCTGTATCCAGCCAGGGCATATCTGTAGACGACAATTCCAGATTCGATTCCTGTATCTAGCTAGGGCACATCTGAAGAGTTTGAAGATTCAATTCCTGTATCCAGGCAGGGCATATCTGTTGACGACTAATTCCAGATTCGATACCTGTATCCAGCCAGGGCATATCTGTAGACGACAATTCCAGATTTAATTCCTGTATCCAGCCAGGGCATATCTGTTGACGACTAATTCCAGATTCGATACCTGTATCCAGCCAGGGCATATCTGTAGACGACAATTCCAGTCTCGATACCTGTATCCAGCCAGGGCATATCTGCGAGCAACCGATTATAGACTCGATACCTGTATCTAGCCAGGGCATGTCTGCATGAGGAGATTGAAGATCAACACCTGTAACAAGCCAGGAAAACATCTGTCTTTCTCAAAGTGCGCAAGTTATCGCTAAGGAATCTCTTATGCGATCAACACTTCCAAATGGCATCTATAAGCCCATTCCCGACAAGTTTCTGTCACGCCTTCAGATGGCATCTATAAGCCCATCTCCCTATCCACCATATCTCCAAATGGCATCTGTAAGCCCATTCCCGACATCACATTGCTGATACTCCAGCATGCGAGTGCAAATTTCCGGGCACTCTAGTGTCCAATCTCCTTTTACCCTCGAGTCGCGAAAGGCAAACTTGCCAATCTAACTCTTCAGGTTCAAGAAGATTGAACAGGGGCAATTGTTGTACCCCAAAATTTGCCCTCCCATTTCCTCAACATTTTCTCACCACAAGACCTTTGGAGTTCAAGATCCAACTAGGGTTTCCTCTGCTCAAGACTTCTCCTTGCACTGTTGACCCAAATTAGGGTTTGTGTTTGCACAAAGATGTTTTGACCTAAAATGCCTAATATGACTTTCATGCTTCATATTGGACTCCCATGTTTATCCATACCAAGTTTCAAGCCTTGATTCCAATCTTTGCCCAATCAATTGGACAGTTGACCTAGAAATCAGCTGTATTGGGGAAAAAGTCAATTGTGGCCAATTAACAGTCAAACCTCATGGAAATTGACCCACATCAACATTATGAACTCATATGGACCAATTTGATCAAGTTTGGATCACAATTCCACAAGAAATTTGATCAGATCACCAAAAGGGCAAAATGGTCATTTTTAGGGTTTTGACTGCACAAAGGAAATTTTTGACTGTTTAACCTAGCCAATGGCAAACCAAGCTCACCTATGGACTCAAGGACCCCATGGAATTGTCTTGACATACTCAAAAAGTTCAAAAGATCCCAAATGCACAAGATTGACAGTTGAATTTCCCAGTCAATTGATCAATTTTGACTGTATACTGAAAAGTCAAACTTTGACTTTTTGGTCAAAATCAAGTGTCAAGATCCATTTTTCATCAAAACATGCCAAATAATGAAACTTGTTCATCAAGAAATCAAGAATTGCAAATTAGGGTTTGAAATGAAGATTTTTCATAACTTTGAATTTTTCTAAGTTATGAAAAACCCTAATTTTTTCCTAACATTGTCCCACTTTCTCATCAAGATGCATTTGGATTCAAGGAAAAGTCAAAACATGAAAGTTTTAGCCCATTGAAAAATCTACAACTTTTATTCACAAAGTTTCCTCAAAAGAAGCTTGTATCTCAAGTTACAATTTTTGGAACAAGGGTACCAAACCATTCTTAACTTAGAGAAATTTTGACCTATTTTAGGCAAGGTTTTTGCCTAACTTCAAGACCATTTTTCACATACTTCCACTTGGAATTTTAATTTGCATTACAAAGATGGATTGTAGTACACATTCCAAGCTTTCCAAAATGTCCAAGAACTCATCAAACAACCTCATGGTTAGGGAGAATCGAATTTGGCAATATGGAAAAAACTCACTTTGTTCATGACCAAGTTACATATCCATAACCTTGCATTTTTTGAACTCAGCATGCCTTAAGCTAGATTACAGGTCCTTATCTCATTCACACTCAATAATTTAATGCAAACCCCTTGTGTTCAAGCCTTGCATTATGTGTTTAAGCATTACATGGAAGTTTAACCCTTAAATAGAAAAAGCAAATTATCCATTTTAGAAAAGATGAACTTTATGTCAAAGTTGCAAATCAAGAAGTACAAGGCCATATCTTTGGGCACAAATTCAGAAGCAAAACACACTGATCAAGGGGAAAGGTTGCAGCATAGATTGGGGGCCTGCATCAGTCTAGAACACAACTTGAACTTTTGTTGCTTAAGTGAGAAGAAAACTAGCATAACAACAACTAACTCTCATCTCAGCCAAGACAAGCTTAAGCAAAGTTATTGTACACATTCTAAACACTAACCCTGACCTGAAACACGAGCCAACCAAGTTCCAAACATCCTCAAACACAGAATCACCATTAAACTGCACAAAAACAGGGCATCCTGCACTTGGAATCCCACAGCTCATTTCCATCGTGCATCTTGGCCAAAAACACTTCAAACACATCCCACATCATTCCTTGAAACTGTCTCAAGCCCTAAACACGACCTGTAACATCCCTAACTAACATCACCATTTTCATATTTTCTATTTTGCAGTTGAAGTGCCATAACACGATTCACTTGGTTTCAAAGCAAACTAAAGGTTAGAATAGCATCCCTGGACATCAAGGAAGCTATACCAATCATCACCTTGCCTTGAAAACACCTCCATCACCAGATACGATTCCAACTGAACAGGTAAGTTCATGAACTCTTATCTCTCTATCCAGGCATTGTTAGGTTTAGATTTGTGAAGAAATTATGTCACATTCATGGCCCTGAACATGCCCATATAATTAGTTTTCATTTATGTTATGTGTGCTATGAGAATTTGAGGTCTGAACATGGAACAAAAACTAGGTCAGGAATTGGGGGAGAAGAAATTCTCTCTCATTTCTGAGAGTTAGATTGATTTCTTTATATGTCTAGAATCGTGGCTTCAAGCTCTACAGGTTTCATGTTGCAAGATTTGGCAAATGATCAAGGAATCTGGAGATAGAAAACGCGTGTTGCTGATTGTTCATATAGGTTATGAGGTTGAAGACAAAGTCTTCTTGGGCTGGGCCTGAGTTGACTTCTTATTTGCACCCTATGTTTACTTTTGAACCCCCTTTGCCCATTGTGCTTATTTGAAACATTTTCTTGACTTTTCTTTTTATTTCTGACTTATTTATTTTTTATCATAACATTAAAAATATAAAAAATATTTTTCACACCATTTTTGTATTTATTAGGCATTTATTTGTTTAAATTGATGTTTGTACATAAATAATACATAATATCTTTTATTTAAAAATACTAAAATTAATACCAATACATTTTATTTTCTGATTTTTATTTTATTTTATCTTTTGAAAATATTTTATGAAAATATACTTTTTTTTGTAAATATTAAATATTTTATTTTTGTACATATTTAATATATTTATCATATAATATAAATATTTACATATTTATTAGGATATTTAGGATAAGAATACCAAAAATATATATATTTTTATTTTTATTAATATTTAACATTAAAAATACCTTTTTGACAAATATACTTCTCTTTATTTATTTTTTGTATATAATTAGTAAATATTGTATATAATACATAATAAATAATTAATACCTTTTATTTAGTAAAATTAGGGTTTTTGCCCTAAACATGAAAATATTCAAAAATTAACTTTCTTTTGATTATTTTTATTTTATTTGTGAATAAAATATACACTTACACAAAAATACTTTCACATACATATTGCTTTATTCTTACATATCTTTACATTTATATTTGTGCAATTCAATTTGGTTGTAAATATTGGGAATTATCCTCCTATAAAGTCTCATCCCCATTTGAACATTTGTACCCCCATTGCCATGATCATTGTGTAATAACTTAGGACTTTTAAAATTTCGCACTTTAAAGCTTTCTAATTATACCATGTTAGAATTAGGGTTTGTATGCAAATCAAAAACAACAAAAATAGTTTGACCTAAATTCAAGATAAACAAGCATGAAAATGGACAACACTAATCACACTTGCACCCCTAGGGTATTCCACTTGTTGCCTTCAATAATGGGCCATATTGCATGTTAGGTCTCTTTGGGAAAAACAAAACAATTCAAATGATCATAATCCCTCGATGACGCTTTCGAAAGTTGCCTAAAAAATGATCAAGTCCCTCAAAGGAAAAATTACCCAAAGATACTTGGCACCATTGCAATTATGGTCTAAACGATGACCCACGCCCGTCCCTTTCACATCCTAACACAAGATTGTCCACCAAATGCAATGGTGGAACAAAATTGTTAAAAGGGTTAAAACATAGCAAAGATCTTTGAGAAATTTAGGGTAGATAGCTCTTGATTACTTGCCCCCTTGCAAAACAAAACACTTGCCTATTTTTTAAACCACACATCACTACACTTTCAAAACAACTTTCAAAAACAATGAAAACCTTTTCAAAAGACATACACCTTTGTATACATCCCAACATGGATCCTTACAAAGGTTGCCACCACATTGGCTTCTTTTCAAAACATGTTCAAACCCACACACACAAAGCACCATTTCAAACAATTGAAAACTAAGACAAGTTGATCTAAGCAAGTAACTAAGAGCCCATGGATAACCATGGATAGAAAGGGTGCTAATACCTTCCCTTTCTATAATCTACTCCCCGAACCCAAGAAAACATCTCAAAGGTTTTTGCTGTGCTTTTTAACCTTTCCTTAGGATAAAATAAAAATTCGGTGGCGACTCTTGCTCAACCGAAACATTTGCGAAAACAAACGCAAAACCTCAAGTCAGTTCTCCCACCGTATCACAGCACCATTGCAATCATGGTCTAAACGATGACCCGCGCCCGTCCCGTTAACATCCTAACACAAGATTGTCCACCAAATACAATGGTGGAACGATACTGTTAAAAGGGTTAAAACATAAGAAAAATCTTTGAGAAATTTAGGGTAGATAGCTCTTGGTTACTTGATCAAATCTTGCAAAAACAAGCCTTGCCATTTTTCAAAGCACACTCCACAACACTTTCAAAACAACTTCCAAAAACATTTGAAAACTTTTCAAAAGATAATTACACCTTTGTATACATTCAAACATGGATCATTACAAAGGTTGCCACAACAAATGGCTTCTTTTCAAAATATTTTCAAACCCACACACAAAGCACCATTTCAAACAATTGAAAATGCAAGGCAAGTGATCTAAGCAAGTAACTAAGAGCCCATGGATAACCATGGATAGAAAGGGTGCTAATACCTTCCCTTTCTATAATCTACTCCCCGAACCCAAGAAAACATCTCAAAGGTTTTTGCTGTGCTTTTTAACCTTTCCTTAGGATAAAATAAAAAGTCGGTGGAGACTCTTGCTCAACCGAAACATTTGCGAAAATAAACGCAAAACCTCAAGTCAGTTCTCCCACCGTATCACAGGATGTATCCCAATAGAAGTAAGGGATATATATTCTATAACACGTTATGGGACAAAATTGTTTTGTCGATAGAATTGAAGTCTTCCTTTAGAGACATTACATGTATAAAGGAGTCAGTGGGAGTGATGTAGAACTTGAAGAAAAAAATTCAAGTACCATAAAATACATATCTTTATGAGAATGGAACATGAACCAATTCAACAAGGAAGTTATTGTTGGATAATTGGTTTGTGTAGCATAAGATACTTGAAAAGTACGTAAGTTATCTATATCCATTTATGGATGAAAGAAAACTTCGTGGAATAATCATTTTATTAATAAAGTTTTGTGAAAACTGGGATTAATAAATGTCAAGTTTAAATCTTGTGCACATAAGAAGGTTAATGAGAGTATTTGCATTAATCTAGTATAGTATGTAGACGACATACTAATCATCAAAACAAATTACATACAACATCAATGTGGGACATAGTTAAGGAAATGATTTTGATGAAATGCTTAGGTGAGGTTTCTTAAAAGGTTATTAATTAGAATCTATAGAGTTAGATTGTTGATGAATCTAAATCCTTGCACAAGTACATATTCTGACGAAGTATTGAGATACCTAATAAGCATAAATCTCATATTAATATTATTGCATGTGTGGCAAGATATTTTGTCTAATGAACAATGTTTTATCTCATTGGATGAGAAAAAGGACACCATGATATGTACTACACTAGATGAACAATATGCTATGAGCATAAATAATAAGTACCAAATTGATTGAAGTGTTCATCACTAGATCACTATCAAGAAAGTCTATGAATATCTTGAAAGAACTCAATGTTTCTTTTCTTGAGAGTAGATGGGAATAATCATTGCAAAAGAGTTAAAATGATGTTATTCCAAAATTTATGAACTATATATTCATATCACAGTATAAATTAAATGTTATGCTTGGATGACAATTGTATAAGTTGAAAAGAGTTTCAGACAATTGTCGTTTCTAGTACAAAGGTCAAATATATGATTTGGATCGCTTTGATAATTCTTGGGAAGAAAATTGTGTTTCTTGTATTGCAGATCCTATTGATCTCATTCATGATGATAATAGGTTAATATTTCAAGTTCAAAATACTAGATCTCACTAGCGATCCATGTATATATATTTTGACACTTCAATTTCTTTCGATAGAAGATCCAAAGTTGAAATTGGAAGAGGTGTATATTACCAACAGATGAAAGAGTTCCTTATACCCTAATAAAGTATCATATTTAGATGATACTTGACGCACAAAATGGGCAACTAGATGTTAAATTAATATCTGATTGGCTTTAGTGCTAGTAGGAGATTGTTGCCAAAATAGCCAATCAATATTGACTTAATATACTTTTGTATCATGACCTTGATATATATTGTTTGTCAATATATGTATACTTATTAGGCATTATATTTATTATGTTATTTGTATATGACATAATAAAGTCCTTGGAAAATTAGTCTATTAATGACCTATTAAGTGTGACTTAATCGTGAGAGCTCATTAAACATAAGGACGTTATTCTTAAAGCATCTGTAGTCAGGCTTTACTATCAAATATGACAACAGTAAAACATAGAGACTATTATGTGAGTGGACTGATGATTGTATCTCACAAGTCATGGATGTGAGATATCAAGTCTTCATGTAGGTATAAATATTAGGAGTAGTATTTATACTTGATTGAACCACCATGAGAATACTACATAGTTTGTTATGTAAGTGTCATAAGTTATTCTCATAGTGATAGTGGTGTATACCACCCTTCGACTTGAAACCACTATGGACTCTAGATGTGTAGTCGGTACTTTATTGTCAATCAAACATTATTCGTAACAGGATGACCATAAAGATGGTTGATGGGTACTTTATAAATCATGTTGAGAGACATGAGTGACCTAGATAGGATTTTCCCCTCCTACATATTCGAGAGTAATATCTATGTGCCCCTTGATAGAGTGTGATTGTAAAATGCATGGTCGTGCTCAAGTCAATATGAGATATTGGGATTATTTGTCATTATCAAGTATACTCTGAGATCAAGGAATATAATGTTGGACTATACAAGGGTGTAACATTCTATGCCTTGTGTTCAATATAGATATAAGGGAAAAAGGGTAATTTTACACATGATCATTATCATAGAAAGGTTATGTCAGATCACACGACATTCTCGTCACTTGGGTAGCAGTGATTTGTTGCTAGATATCGCTCATTGTTTATAATATTAAATAGGTGATTTAATATTATTGCCAATGTAACTAGAACCTACAGGGTCACACGCATATAGTACTGACAATGGAACGAATGATTAAATTAAAATGAGATTTAATATAATTAGTATAATTTATTTGATTAAATATGATTTAATTAAATAAATGAGAATTGACAGTTGATTAAGTTAAATATGACTTAATTTAATTAATATTTTATTTTATTTAATTAAAAGAGTTTAGTTAAATATAAATAATATTTATTTAATTAAAATAGTTTAATTAAATAAGATTGAGCTTATTTTGGATAAGCCCAAAATAAGAAATTAGGGTTTTAGTAGCTCTCTATAAATAGAGAAGCTTTTTCCCTTGCAATGTTAATTGTTAATTTTGAAGAATGGAAAAATACAATGGGAGTTTGAGTTGGGGTTTAAAAAAAACAATAGACACGTTGGTTATCCATGCCAAAGCGCGGAAAGTTTCTCGAGCAGTGAGTATCTGGTCTCACAGTCAGTAAAATTTTTTATAAGGTAGTATATTACATACTCTTTTCGACCAAACTCGTCATGCTGCCCCAGCACACACCCCATTGAGTTCTCTAACACTGTTAAGTACATGATCAGAGGTCTCCCTTCAACCGGCGACATCAAAATTGGAGGCTCTTGAAGATATTCCTTGATTTTGTCAAAGGCGGTCTGGAAATTGTCATTCTACTTCACTGCTTGATCTTTCTTCAGTAATTTGAAGATTGGATCACAAGTAGCGGTTAGATGGGAAATGAATTTGGCAATGTAGTTTAGACGTCCTAAGAATCCCCTAACCTCCTTCTCAGTGTGGGGATTTGGCATTTCTTTTATATCTTTAACCTTTGCAGGGTCTACTTCAATACCTTTGTCGCTGACAACAAAGCCTAAGAGCTTACCAAATCTTACTCCAAAGGTGCACTTATTCGGGTTCAGTCTCAGCTTGTACTTCTTCAGTCTTTCAAATAGCTTTGGCAGGTGATCAAGGTGCTCTTCTTAGGTCTGAGACCTGGCTATCATATCGTCAACATATACCTCTATCTCGTGATGGATCATGTCGTGAAACAAAGCTTCCATAGGATGCTGGTAGGTTGCCTCAGTGTTCTTTAACCCAAATGGCATAACTTTGTAGCAGAAAGTTCCCCACTGCGTGACAAAGGTTGTTTTCTCTATATCTTCAGGCGCCATTTTGATCGGATTGTACCCAGAGAAACCATCCATGAAGGAGAATACCTTATGTTGTACAGTGTTGTCAACCAGAATATCAATATGGGGAAGCGGAAAGTTATCCTTGGGGCTTGCCCTATTCAAGTCTTTGTAATCTACACACATACGTACTTTAATCTCCTTCTTAGGTACCAGAACAACATTAGCAACCCATTATGGATAAGAAGTAACAACTAAGAAACCGGTGTTGAACTGTTTCATGACTTCAGCTTTGATCTTTTCTGACATCTCTGGTCGCATACGATAGACCATTTGTTTCATGGGAGGGCAGTCTTCTTTTGTCGGTAGGAGGTGAACCACAATATCAGTGTTCAGCCCTGGCATGTCTTCGAATGACCAGGAAAAGACCTCAACATAGTCATGTAACATCTAAATTAATCAGTTTTTGACATTATGCTCCAGATCGGCACCTATCTTGACTTCCTTCTTATCCTCCTCAGTACCCAAGTTTATTGTCTCGATCGGCTCTTCATAAGGTTGTATTGCCCTTTCCTCCTGTTGTAACAGTATGGCAAGCTCTCCTGGTACTTCACAATCTTCCTCACCTTCGTCCTCGGCTTGGTAGATTGGATTTTCAAAGTTATAATTGGCAATAGCAGAACTGTTATCAATGGGATCCAGGGTGGATATGGATTTGCAGTTTGATATGTGGGTGTGTGTAAGAGAGCATAACTATTTTGATAAAGTAAAAGCAGAAAAGAAAGACAAAGAGCGAAAAATTTGTATGCAAAACGTCCAATGATTTATTAATGACATATGAAGATGAAATAATAACCCTCGCAAATGGACCATTGTGCCTCGGGTAAGACACAAGGCTTTAGAGTTGAAATTGTTCAAATATTACATATCCCAAAAAAATAAAAAGACAATTACTCCTGAATAAAAGTAATAGGAACAAAATCCTTGGCCTCCCAATTGTTGAGTCCACCGCTGATAGTTGGGAAGATCAAATTGTCCGTGTCGTAGTCGCTATCACTGTCTTCTAGAGCATTGATTCCATGGTTGCTGATGCGTAGTGGTGGTCCTCCAGCGCGAGCACGACAAACAACTCTTTGGGCTCCTAAAGTAAAACCCAAACCAAACTTGTCAGATTTGTAGGGTATTTCAGAAAGTTGGCCCTAAATGGTACACCTACCTTCTCCGACTATTGCTTTGGCATCCTTCAGAGAAGTCATCGTCAATGGAGGTCTAGTAATCTCCGGGACACTAGCAGCAGTCTTGGTTGCAGCAACTGTCTGAGGAACCTCCTCAAAGTTATGGAAAGGGGTCTCAATGAACTCGCCGTCCATCTCAACATACCTGAAATAATTTAGGTGGCTCACCATATATTCTTCCTCGCCATAGACTGTAACAATCTTTCCGCTAACTGGGTATTTCAGCAATTGATGCAGAGTAGAAGTAACAGCACCGGCTCCATGGATCCAAGGGCGGCCCAACAAACAGGAGTAGGACGGGCGGATGTCCATCACGTAGAAAATGGAGTCAAAAGTCTGAGTACCAACTTTAATAGGGATGTCCACCTCCTCGTGCACCATTCTCTTAGAACCATTGAAGGCCCTCACAATAATATTACTGGGCTTTAGTGCGAGTCCTTCACAATCTAATCTGTCTAAAGCATTCTTAGGTAAGACATTCAACGATGAACTTGTATCCACCAGAACATGAGCTAGGGTAGTGCCCTGCACTCAATAGAGATATGCAGGGCATCATTATGCTTTCTCCCTTTGGATGTTAAATCGGCATCAGAGAAACCAAGTCCATTGTCAGCTGTCAAACTAGCAACGTAATTCTTGAATTGGTCGGTGGAAGTCTCTTGAGGCACATGAGCAGACTTCGGGAAATTTACCAAAGCCTTTGCATGGGCTTCAAAGTATAACAGTAAGGCCAGCGTTGACATTTTTGAAGGGGTTTTGTGATACGGTGGCCAGAACCAGGACGTGTTTCCCTATTTGTTTAAGGAATTTGCTGGTTGCGTTTTGCGTTTATTTTTGCAAAATGTCACGGTAGGCAAGAGTCGCCACCGACTTTTATTTTATCCAACAAGGAAAGGAAAAAAGCACAGAAAAATTCCTTTTTTTGAGATATTTCTGAGTACGGGGGGTAGATTATAGAAAGGGAAGGTATTAGCACCCTTTCTATCCGTAGTTATCTACGGGCTCTTAGGTACTTGCTCATTGTTGTACCCCAAAATTTGCCCTCCCATGTTCTTCAAGATTTGCCAAGTCAAAGCTTCAAAATCTCTCAAGGGTTGCACAATTCAAGGGCCTCCTAACAGTCAAAATTAGGGTTTTGGTTCTGACAAAGAAAATGAAGTTTCCAAGGGTCCAATCAAGTCCCACATGCCTGCAAATATGGTCAAGCATCTTCATACCAAGTTTCAAGACTCACAGCATAAAATTGCACAGTCAAAAACCCTAATTGCACTACAGTCAACTGTAGGGGCAAAATGGTCATTTGACAGTCAAAAGTCTAAATTTTTGGTCAACATCTCATTTTGAAGCCACAAACATCATTTGATCAATGCTTGATCATGATTCTCAAAGCTTGGCTCAAAAAGTCTCAAGATGCAAAAGTTTCCATATTTGGACAGTTGAAAAAGACAACTGTAACTTGACCAAGGCATAACTTCCACATGGATTATCAGAAAAATTCCATCCAAAGCTCATTTTGAAGAGAAAGACATTTTCTACAACTCCTCTTCATACTTCAAGTCCAAGAAATGCTCTGACAAAAAGTTATCAATTTCAACATTATAGGTCATTTTTAAAAGTCAACAAAAAGGGACTTTAAGTCAAAGGCCATAACTTGATATTGGTAAATCAAAATGACATGGGACCAAAGACATTGGTTATAGGACTCAAAGACCTTTCCAAAATGTCCAAGAACATGAGCAAAGCTTAAATATTGAGCAAGTTATGCCTTGTGGAAGTTGGGAAATTTTTGGATATTTTGAAAAGTCAACATTGCTTCAAATGTCTTAAAAATGCTAATGGGCCTCTTTTTCTTCCACAATTCATCATCCAAGGCATGTTCACGACCATTTGGCCCAAAGGGAAGTTTTTTATCATTTTTATTTATTTATTTGGATTTTTAATTATTAATAATTCATTTAATTAAAATAAATAGGTGAAAAATACTAAACCTAATGTTTTAAATCTTTTTGTGCAAGACAATCACTCATGATTCACTAAGGATTTCGTGCATACCAAAAAAAGGAAAGAATTGGAGCAAATTGACATGATTCTTCATGAAGAAATATTGAAAAAGATCCTTAAGAATCAAATCTTGAAAATCATGAATGCAAAGGTTTTGATTTGGTTTCTTTGACCTAAAACCTTCACACATATATACATAATGAAAACCTAATGCAAATGAACATAACACACAAAAGCTGCGCCATACACCCAGAACCAAAGTTGAGTTTTTTGTCAAAAATTTGAAAACTGAAAGTGGTCTTAGAGGACGATTCAGAGGCCAATATCAATCCCAATAGCTTGCAAAAGTGTTACTGAAGCTAACTGAATGGTTTTCCATATCCCTAACATCAAGAATTGGTAATTCAAAGTCAAACTGTATCACTCTTTTTGCATAATCGTACTTTGTTATTTAGGCCATATCCATGCATTTTTCGTCTTGATTTGTATTAATTGGATGATTCTGAAACTAACCATGTGATTGAATTGAGTTTTTATGCGTTGTATGAATAATTACCATGAACGATTGTTAGGGTTACCAAGCTTTCAAATTGGGCGTTTCTAAATGCTGTAAAATTGGAACACCATAATACCATGAATGGACTCAGCATGCTTGGACGATTCTAAAGCAATCCTCGCGCCTAATTTATACAGTCCCATGGCCTAGTCGCTATTTTTGGAAATTGTATGTTTTGGGGGGGTTTAAAGCCCCCGCTAACCTTTTTATATTTCATGGTTCAACGAAGAAGAAGACCCTGTGGCAAGCTGTGATTGGTTGATTTGAAAATTCGCGCGCGGAGATTCCACTAACCCTTGTTTCTCTTATATTATTTGTGTGTTATTTTATGTACAAACGCGCATCACTAGCTCCACTGGTCAAGGAACGTGTTGGTAACCCCTGGGACCTGGGTTCGAATCCCAGGTCCCCATCCCTTTCCATGCTATTTTTCTAACAATGTTTCTATGTAATTTCCAAGCAAGCGTCCATCGTACATCCACAATATCAAGCCATCCACGTGCCTACTGAGATGAATCAAAGGGTCATAATTGGAAGAACATGATGGATGTTAGTCAACGCATATGCATGCTTCCTGAAGAAGTCAAATAAGGCCTTGAAACCTTGGGCCAACAATGCTAATGACACCTCCAATTGGGGACAGACCCCCCATGGTTTGCCTTCCTAATTCTTTTCTCATATTTTCCTATTTTTGTTTAATTAGTTTTTTTGATTTAATTCTTTAATTTAATTATTTTCATAAAATATAAAAACAATAGAAAAATCAGAAAGGACAAAAAATTAAAGATATTTTATTTTAATATTTTTTAAGTAAATATCATTAATTAATTTAGCTTTGTAAAATTAGGTTTAATTCAAATACTTTTCTCAATAAACTTAAAAAACGTGTAGAATTAGGTTTTAGTTAATTTTAATTACTTTTTCTTTTATTTTATCATCTCTAATAATTAATTATTTACTATTATTTTTATAAATTAAATTACTTTAATTAATTAAGTTAATTTAGGTTTAACTTTAATATTTTTTTCTTAATAAATAAAAGTTATAGAATTAGGGTTAATTTAATTTTAATTTCAGTTAATCTTCTCATTAAAAATTCACAACTCCAAAAAACCTCAAAAATAATTTCCTTTTCTTTTTAATTCCATTAATTTAATTTAATTTCATTAAGAAGGGTCCAATGCCCTCGCTTGCGATTTTTTATTCTCTTTGCGCATTTTATCTATTTCCTTCTTTTAATTATTTATGTAATTCTCCCAAAGCCGTGTAAATTTTATTTTTCGCACTTTGCTTTATTCTTTATTTTTCTGTCAAATCGGGTCCTGGATTTTAATTTGGCGATGTGGACCCGCGCCTTTGTAATAGTTTAGAACTTTTATATTCCGCAACTTTTTAACTGTTAATGAATGCATGCAAGAATGAATGGCCGTAAATAAAAACAAACGTATAGATCACCAATAACATGACAAGATAAAATAGCTGAATCTGACACACAAATCACACACCACCCCTAGGGTACGCCTCACTGTTGCCTTGCCTCGAAAGGTGATCGTCGAGTAGAGGATATCTTAGTAAGTCCTCATGATCCGGGAACCTGGCATGAGGGTAGCTTCTAAGGTGTCTTCCCATTGCTCTGGTGATCACCATGTCCCGAACCTCGAATTGACCCGAACAACTCCAGTAGTGGTGCTACCTACCTCTCAATGGTGGGATAGCATTACTTTAAGGACATCTACACAGACGAATTCCTTAGGGTAGGTAGGTTCTCATAGATACTTGCTATAATTTCAAAACAAATTCAAAAAATACTTTTCACACCAACACATTTTCAAAAGCTTTCGAAAGCAATTTTTCAAACACTCTTGAGGACCGATACAAGAGTCGAACTGGAATTTTCAAAGAAACTTTTTAAAACCCACATTGAAAAGCAAACAAACCATTTTTGAAAACACAAATGAGCAACTATCTAAGAGCCCATGGATAACCATGGATAGAAAGGGTGCTAACACCTTCCCTTTCTATGACCTACCTCCCGAACCGAGAGCAATCTCTTTAAGGAATTTTTATGTGCTTTTGTCCTTTCCATTTGGAGAAAATAAAAGACGGTGGCGACTCTTGCTTACCGCGACATTTCGCGAACCAGCGTTAAACAGTCAGTTCCAGATCCACCGACACCAGAACTGGCGACTCTGCTGGGGACCATCTTTATAAAGTGAGGTGTACCTTAGGGTTAGTTCATAACTGTGTTTTCAATTGTATTGCTTTGCTTGCTTTAAATTGTGGGACTGTCATGGGAGTTCTATAGATCCTAACCCGGATCTGGGGGATACCTTCTTAGAAAGTAGCAACAAGACTGTGAGGGAACTGTGCGGGGTATACCGACATGGTTGAAATAGTCTGCTACGTTGATGTGGCACTTTGGTGTGTACCGGTAACCCTTGAGTTCAGTCAAGGAGAGTACGGGGCCTCCGCGTGGTGTCGTGAAGCATCAACTGACCTTAGGAACCTTAATTGAACTATCTTGGCCTCTTTAGGGTAGTGAGATAACTGACTTTGGTGCAGTCTGAGGTTGGTTGATACTCGATACTACACTCAATTGAGGGTTGCTTTCCTAGAATATTTCGGTCACCAGTTCAGTGGCTAAATTGAAACGATGAACAATGAAAGCAATCTGGTGATCTTGGGATCCTTAGAACCCGGTTACTTCTAATAGGACAGGTTGAGCCCACCAACTTCAAGAGGGTAATACCCAGACCTCATGCTGGCCTAAACTCTAAAGGCTTCCCTTGTGTGACTTGCGTGCCTTCGTACTTGACTATTTGCATGCTTGTTATCTGACACATGAATTACTTGCAAGTTTTGTTTATAGTCCTTAATAGGGACTCATAACAGGGTATACTAAGTTTCTTACAGGTTTCTGTTTATAGTCCTTAATAAGGGCTCATAACATGGTTTATTCATATTACCCCATGCATCATGACATCATATCATTGCATACATCCTAACCCATTTCAAGGATCTCAAGGGCTTGTGATGCAGGTCATGATGAATCAAACATCTAGCAAGGGGCAAAGAGGATTTATTTTCCTCTAGCCAAAGTTGTCAGAGGCTATGACCCACTTGATATGGTGAGCTTTGACTCCTGAAGAAGGTCCCCCTAGCCAAGGTTGTTTGGAAAGCAAAATAAGGTTGATGACTTGAGTCAGGGGCCATGACCCAATTGATATGGTGAGCCTTTGACCCTTGTAAGAAAAGCTCTCAACAAATATGAAGTTCTTTCAATCAAGCTACCGGATCCAAATGCTAACAAATTTTCTTGTTTACCCCGCGAGGTCCTTGAAAACATTACATGCATGACATACTCATCATTGCATAAACAGGTATCCTTGTTGCAGGTCACTTACCTTTCTCGCTGTTTATTTCAGCAATGGCTTCACAACAAGATAACCAGGACCTTCACGCTCAAGAGACTCAGTTCAGGGAAATCTTCCTAGGCCTATCCAAGGGGCAGGAAGAGTTGAGGACACTCCTCATGGGGAATCTGATCAGAAAGAGTCCTGAAGATGACAAGGACGAACAGCTGAAACGTCTACAAGCTGAGGTAGACACATTGAAAACCCAGATGCTGGGGCAAAGGGCCCTCATTCAAGGTTTAGCTCAGGAGCAAGGAGAGCTGAGGGCCATGATCAGCCAGCTTCCTCAAGGCATGAAGCGACCAGCCCAAATCAGGGACCAGGTCATGGAACAGCTTCCAAGAAGGCAAAAGTCGGGTCAAATGAATAGACCTCTCTGAGTTGCTACTACTTCTCAGGGCCAACAACGACCTCGCCAAGAACAACGGGTTGATCAGAACAGGTCGGACGAGCCTAAGAGACAATTCACCTACATCAACATGTCATGGTCACGAGCTTTGCAGCACATGTTAAGGATGAACCTGATTGCGGTGATCAACCCTCCTGCAAAACCAAAGACTTCCTCTCCAAATTACAACCCAGAGGCGAGGTGTGCTTATCACTCCAATAGCCCGGGGCACGATACTGAGGACTGTTGGGCGCTGAAGTATAAAATCCAGAATATGATCGATGCTAAAGAGATCGAGTTCGAGCCCGCCGAGACTCCCAATGTGATCATTGCTCCCTTGCCAAAACATGGCTAGGATTGAGAAATTTGTGTTCATTAGAATCTTTCAAGTTGTAATTTTCTTTTGATTGTTCAAACATTCCATTCATATCAAACGTTGTTATTTCATTAATGCATCGCATATGTCTGTTCTGAAACAATATATTCGTATTCACTAAATGCAAATTATTTTCATATTTTTTCTGATGATCAACTCTTAATTAATAATTCTAAGCCTCTTGAGGGAGGATGACGAAAACAATACCACGATCTTTACAATATGCTTTTGAACAGACCCCGTTGATGAGGTACAGGCATTGTTTCAAATCCCTAAACACTGGAGTTATAAGGATGATAATCCCTCGTCAACCCCTCTGAGCCAAAGAAGTAGGAGTTTTTCTTTTTGAAATTTAAAACCCTCAATCATAACCTGGGGCAGGGTAGTCTCTCAGTTGATCCAAGTGCATAACGAATGGCACCAAAGAGGTCCTTAAATAAACAAAAGACAATGATGGTTCCAAATAATCATAAAGACAGGCAGTCATTACCAAAATCAAAAACCCATAAATTCAAAACCAATGAAGGAGACTTACAAAACTGGGGCATCCTGCTGATTGTAATCACAAAAGAACAGTTCAGGCAAAAAAATAGGGATAATAAAATCAAGAAAAAAAGAGGTTCTACAAACCCTCAACAAAAAGGAATGACTGCCTATTCAAAATAAATCATCAACATCCGAATCATCACCGGAAAATCAGAGCAAAGACTCAAACAAGGTCTAACGTATGATCAACTGAGTTTAGGTTTGGAGAATATCACGAAGAGCGGGTGGGTATAAACAAAATTTGAGCCTTTATCCTTTGTTTCTTAAACCGTGAACCAGGCCACGTTATAACCCTCAAAAGTCCTAGCTGAAGCATGGGTTAGTTCGAAAGCATACTGTTACGAAAGGTATCCTGACTCCTTAAGGCCTACGATAAAAAACGGAGTTGACATCACGTTTTACAAACATTCATTTGTTTTATGAAAAAAGAATGCATTTTCAAAATCTTCAAGACAGACATAAGCTTTGCATTTTTAACATAACTTTGTTTGCATATGACTTTTTGTTTGAACAGCATAGAAGTTCACACGACGAAAGCCTAATGAATAGAAGAATTTCCAATCAAGGGGCATGGCATGACTATTGTCCATCGTCTGGGGCAGTTAAGTCAAGATTCGGAGAATCTCTCAAAGGCCAAATAGCCTGGGGCAAAGCTCCGCCTAAGTCACTTGGGGCATTCCAACAACGAATCTTGCCTGATCAAATACCTTGTGGTGGCATGACAAAATACTTCTAACAGGGGCAACTCCCTACATTCTGAGAGCGTGGACCTAGTCGAAAAAATACTACGCAAAATCAAAGACCCGCTAGGTTGACACACCTAGGCAAAAATAAGGGCTTCCCGGCGAACCAAAAGGGTTCGGGCAAAAATAAGGGATGAAATGGAAAAATCTGTACACCCGGCAAGTCGAAAACCTGAAAAGGCGGCTTGGGCAAAAATGGGTACCCCGGTGGGCTTAAAACCCGAAAGGGCGGTCCAGGCAAAAGTTAGGGATTAAAGCGTACGACTATGTCCTGTCATCTTGTCATCTGCCTACCTGAAGAAGGTTTGACCCTCAACAACTATCAGCACCCCGCTAACCTTTTTATATTTCATGGTTCAACGAAGAAGAAGACCATGTGGCAAGCTGTGATTGGTTGATCTGAAAATTCGCGCGTGGAGATTCCACTAACCCTTGTTTCTCTTATATTATTTGTGTGTTATTTTATGTACAAACGCGCATCACTAGCTCCACTGGTCAAGGAACGTGTTGGTAACCCCTGGGACCTGGGTTCGAATCCCAGGTCCCCATCCCTTTCCATGCTATTTTTCTAACAATGTTTCTATGTAATTTCCAAGCAAGCGTCCATCGTACATCCACAATATCAAGCCATCCACGTGCCTACTGAGATGAATCAAAGGGTCATAATTGGAAGAACATGATGGATGTTAGTCAACGCATATGCATGCTTCCTGAAGAAGTCAAATAAGGCCTTGAAACCTTGGGCCAACAATGCTAATGACACCTCCAATTGGGGACAGACCCCCCATGGTTTGCCTTCCTAATTCTTTTCTCATATTTTCCTATTTTTGTTTAATTAGTTTTTTTGATTTAATTCTTTAATTTAATTATTTTCATAAAATATAAAAACAATAGAAAAATTAGAAAGGACAAAAAATTAAAGATATTTTATTTTAATATTTTTTAAGTAAATATCATTAATTAATTTAGCTTTGTAAAATTAGGTTTAATTCAAATACTTTTCTCAATAAACTTAAAAAACGTGTAGAATTAGGTTTTAGTTAATTTTAATTACTTTTTCTTTTATTTTATCATCTCTAATAATTAATTATTTACTATTATTTTTATAAATTAAATTACTTTAATTAATTAGGTTAATTTAGCTTTAACTTTAATATTTTTTTCTTAATAAATAAAAGTTATAGAATTAGGGTTAATTTAATTTTAATTTCAGTTAATCTTCTCATTAAAAATTCACAACTCCAAAAAACCTCAAAAATAATTTCCTTTTCTTTTTAATTCCATTAATTTAATTTAATTTCATTAAGAAGGGTCCAACGCCCTCGCTTGCGATTTTTTATTCTCTTTGCGCATTTTATCTATTTCCTTCTTTTAATTATTTATGTAATTCTCCCAAAGCCGTGTAAATTTTATTTTTCGCACTTTGCTTTATTCTTTATTTTTCTGTCAAATCGGGTCCTGGATTTTAATTTGGCGATGTGGACCCGCGCCTTTGTAATAGTTTAGAACTTTTATATTCCGCAACTTTTTAACTGTTAATGAATGCATGCAAGAATGAATGGCCGTAAATAAAAACAAACGTATAGATCACCAATAACATGACAAGATAAAATATCTGAATCTGACACACGAATCACACACCACCCCTAGGGTACGCCTCACTGTTGCCTTGCCTCGAAAGGTGATCGTCGAGTAGAGGATGTCTTAGTAAGTCCTCATGATCCGGGAACCTGGCATGAGGGTAGCTTCTAAGGTGTCTTCCCATTGCTCTGGTGATCACCATGTCCCGAACCTCGAATTGACCCGAACAACTCCAGTAGTGGTGCTACCTACCTCTCAATGGTGGGATAGCATTACTTTAAGGACATCTACACAGACGAATTCCTTAGGGTAGGTAGGTTCTCATAGATACTTGCTCTAATTTCAAAACAAATTCAAAAAATACTTTTCACACCAACACATTTTCAAAAGCTTTCGAAAGCAATTTTTCAAACACTCTTGAGGACCGATACAAGAGTCGAACTGGAATTTTCAAAGAAACTTTTTAAAACCCACATTGAAAAGAAAACAAACCATTTTTGAAAACACAAATGAGCAAGTATCTAAGAGCCCATGGATAACCATGGATAGAAAGGGTGCTAACACCTTCCCTTTTTATAACCTACCTCCCGAACCGAGAGCAATCTCTTTAAGGAATTTTTCTGTGCTTTTGTCCTTTCCATTTGGAGAAAATAAAAGACGGTGGCGACTCTTGCTTACCGCGACATTTCGCGAACCAGCGTTAAACAGTCAGTTCCAGATCCACCGACACCACTCATCATTTTCAAAATTGTTTTCTTTGTGCTTGTGGATTTTGAAAAGTTTTTGTTTTAACTTCGATTTAACTCTTGCTTCTGTCTTCAAGAGTGTAATGAAGTGTTTTTTGAAAACTTGTTTGCAAAAGAGTGTAGGTGTGAAAAAAGTTTTGTTTTGGATGAGCAAGTATCTAAGAACTAATCTACCTACTCGAAAAAGGAATCGTTCTATGTTTATTTCCTTTAGACAATCTTATCCCACTATTAGTGAGTAGGTAGCACCGTCGTTGGAGTTTGAGGGTCAATTCGAAAGAGGGACTTACGGTCACTAAAGCAACGTTAGAACGTCTTAGTGGTAACCCTAATGTCTTAGATCATTTATTCGAGGCAACAATATCTGAGGAAACCATTTCGAGGCAGCTATGATCTTTTAGACAAGAGGGCGACCTCTAAAATAACCTATACTCAATGACCGTTTACAAAGGCAACCAAGTGGGAGTGTACCCTAGGAGTGCGCATGTGCGAGTGTGTTGATTTCAGTTATTTTTATCTTTGCACATGTTTAGGGTGATCTAACCGTTTTAAGATTAGACATTCATTCTTGTCATGCAAACCCTATTATCAAACATCTAACAGTTGAATATTTGCATAAATTAAAGTGCGGAATTTAAACAAACTATTACAAGGCGTCGGGTATTTACATCGCCAAAAATAACCCTTTGAAAATAAACGCGGTAAAAGTAAATGTCCTAATTAAATTATTACAAGTCGGGAGCAGATACAATAATTGGATAAAGAAAAATAAAGCGCGCGAGAGAAATTAAATCGAATGCGAAACTAGGGTTTTTACCCTCTTAATTAAAAGAAAATGTTTTTGTTGTTTTTTTTAAAATATTTTTTAAGAAAAGAAATTAAATCCTAAAATTAAATGTTAAATTAACTAGTTATTAAATTAATTAATGAAAAATAATTGAATGTCATATTTTTGGATTTTTGGTTATTTTAGGAAAGAAATAAAATAGATAAATTAGTGTTAAAACCTATTAATTCTAGTTAATTTTAAATATTTACAAAATAAATAAAAATGATCTAAAATTAACCTAATTAAATTAATTAATATTTATTGATAAAAAAATAAAAATTCTGAATTTATTTGGACATAAAAATATTTTTGTGATTTTTTTATATAAAAAATAAATTATTTTATTGGTTAGTAAATAAATAAAAATAATTAAAATAGAACAATAAAATAAAAAAAAAGATGAGAAATGGGCCTGATTTAGGGGGTGTGGAAAGCAGTTTTCTGGGCCCAATTGGAGAAGGTCCACGCCGACTTTTGCCATCCAGTGTGGCATGTTTGACTTGGTCCATGGTGTGTTTGCAATGGTGGGCACCAGATCTGGCCATCTGGCCATCTGGCGTGTTGATAAGGAAGGTCCATGGCGGGTGCTTGGCTTATGCATGCATTGGATTACCTGAAAACAAACAAGAAAATGACAAATGCTGGAGGCAGGGATCGAACCCCTGACCTCCAGCCTCTGAATCCTTACGCGCTGACGTGGTCACCACTGGGCCATGTTGTTCTTATTGTTAATATATCAAACACTGATGATAATATATAAAACAAAAGAAAATTGGAAAACAAAATAAAAAATGCGCGCAATAATTTGAATGGGCCTGTGGGGGAGTGACACGCCTTCATCCCCTTCCTCTCTCTGTGGCTAAAACCAGAAACACCTATACCCACGGACAAATGTCCGTCACTGTAACCCTGTCCATTCTCAAAATCTCCCACAAGCCATGGAAATGATATCTAAGGCCATGGTTGAGGTTGTCTCCTTCTTCTGATCACAACCATAATATTCATGGAGGCTAATTGTTCCTGAAAAGAAAAACCCTAAAAGAAAATCCGAAACCCTAACAATGGTGGATTTCGTTACAGACCGTATAAACACAATTGAGTAATGCCAAAAGTTTGCAAATGCTTTGTAGATTAAGAATATGTCATCAATTCATGTCAACAATGCCTAAATTACAAAATACGAATTCAAGAACATGGGTGTAACGTGAAGGACTTACATCGCGTTTAGGGAACGGAAAACACTTGCTTTTGATTGCTTTCGCTTGTGGAGACTGCCAGGAAACGTTTGGGACAAATACCAAGCCTTGAGGACGCCTCTAACCACCAATTTGGTCTCACACTTTTTGCTTGTTTTTTCAAATTCTGTTCTTCCTCTAGCGCCTCTTTCCAACCTTGATTTTGATCTGCACGCAACCCTTATGTATTAGACAATGCATTAGGGTTGATTATTGTGTCAAAATCCCTCTCTTTCAATAATTTGGATATTGATTTGATTTGCTTTGAACAACTTTCCAAACATGGATTATTTCCAATATTTTTGTGCCCACAAGCTTTGATGCGAATTTGAATGCCTTGCTAGCTGTAATTAGAGCCTGAAACAATCACAAGATTCTTTGTTATCAATATTTTTGGATTTTATTTGATTTTATTTGATTTAAATTCAATTAATTCAAATAAAAATCAAAATAAATAATAAAAATAAGATATGGACAGGTGGAAAAAGCTAGAGCACGTAGGCTATGATGCCAACTCAAAACAAGTGAAAAAGATTGGGCCCATTTGGCAAAATTTGAAGTTTTGGGGATAGTTGACTTTTGGCAACTTTGCAAAAAAGGTTAACTTCAACAATACATAACTTCCTCAATTTTGACTCTTTCGAGGTGTTCTTGGACTTTCTAGAAAGAATGAGGTGTCCTCTAATCAACCCTTTTTATCTCATCTCATTTTGATATTCCATGCTCAAGTATGAATCTTTGACAAAAAAAGTGTTTTTGTTGACTTTTCAAAATGACCTATAATGTCCAAATTCATAACTTCTTGTGAGTGCATATTTTGAACTTGGGAGATGAAGATGGATTGTAGGGAATTGCATCCTATTCTAAATGAGCTTTGGATGGTTCATTTCTCATAAAGTATGAGAAAGTTATGCTTGGTCAAAGTTGGGTTGATTTTTCCTGCAAAACCCTAATTTAGCAACTTTTGAATCTTGATGAATTGTGAGCAATCCTTGATGAATCATGATCAACCCTTTATCAAATGATGAAATATACTTCCAAATGAGGATGTTGACCAAAAATCTTAAAGTTTGACTGTATGTGGGTCACAATTGATTTTTGCCCTAGCACAATCAATTTTTGGACCTTTGAGCAATTGACAGAGCAAAATTCCTATGCAAGGCTTGAAACTTGACATGGATGATCTTGAGAACATATTAGGACAATTTTGAGCATTAGGGATCACTTGGACTCAAGTATCTTGATGCAACATGAAACCCTAGTTTGAAGTAGACTGCCTTAGGAGAGGACTTGTCTGGCCAACCCTTGGACTACCTTGAGCAACTTGGAGATCTTTCTTGCAATGTTTTGAGAAATATGAGAGGGCAAATTTTTGGGGTACAACAGCTGCCCCTTTTCAATTTTCTTAAACCTGAGGATGTAGATTGGCTTTCGTGCCTTTCGTGATCCGAAGGTGGAAGAGGATTGAACACTAGAGTGCCCAGAAATTTGCACTCGCATGAAGTGGTAGTTGTCTTATGATGTCGGGAATGGGCTTACAGATGCCATTTGGAGGAGTGTCGATCTCATAAGAGATTCCTTAGCGAGAGCTTGTATACCTGTTGTTGAGGAAGATTCCGCTGGGGAAGTCTGATCTTTCATGGAGAGAGATAGAAATTTAGGAGCTTCGTCGTCCGTCATTCTGCTGGTGAGTCGTCTCTGTTGATATTTAGGAACTTCAATCGTCCGTACTCAACTGAGGAAATATCTTTGTCGAGATTTAGGAACTGGTCCATAATTCAACAACTTTACTGAGATTTAGGAACTTGTCTGTAATTCAACTGAAGAAACATCTATGTTGAGATTTAGGAACTCGTCAGTAATTCAACTGAGGTAATATCTTTGTCGAGATTTAGGAACTTGTCCGTAATTCAATAACTTTGCTGAGATTTAGGAACTTGTTTGTAATTCAACTGAAGAAACATCTCTGTTGAGATTTAGGAACTCATCCATAATTCAACCGAGGAAACAGCTTCGCTGAGATTTAGGAGTTTGTCCGAAATTCAACTAAGCAACCATTTCTGTTGAGATTTAGGAACTCGTTCGTAATTCAACCGAGGAACATATCTGTCAAGATTTAGGAACTCGTCTGTAATTCAACAACTTCGCTGAGATTTAGGAACTTGTCCGTAATTTTACTGGGAAAATATCTGTCGAGATTTAGGAGCTCGTCCGTAATTCAACAACTTTGTTGAGATTTAGGAACTTGTTTATAATTCAACTGAGAAACAACTTTGTTGAGATTTAGGAGCCTGTCCGTAATTCAACTTGAGAAACAACCTTGTTGAGATTTAGGAGCTTATCCGTAATTCAACTTGAGAAACAACTTTGTTGAGATTTAGGAGCTTGTCCGTAATTCAACTGAGGTAATACCTGCTAAGATTTAGGAACTCGTCCGAAATTCAACTGGAGATACATCTCTGTTGAGATTTAGGAACATCGTCCGTAATTCAACTGAGGAACATCTTTGTAGAGATTTAGGAACTCGTCCATAATTTAACTGAGGAAATCGTCTCTGCTGAGATTTAGGAGCCCGTCCGTAATTCAACTGAGATAAAAATTCTGTCGAGATTTAGGAACTCGTCCGTAATTCGACTGAGGTAGAAACTTCATAGCTTGAATTTTGTGTATCTTTTCTGAAAGGTAAAGGTTAGTTGTACGTAATGCATGATATGTATCAAGCAATGATGTTCTCAAAATAAATGAGATTGTGTTGTATGATGCGTATGCATGTCATGATGTATGGAAATGCGATGCTTTAAGCTGGGGAAAATAAATCCCGGATTGCTGCTGGAGAAAGAATTGAATTCTTCGTTTCCGCTGGAGATAATGGATGAAGATGTTTGCGAGAATAAACTTGCAGGAGAGGATAACTCCGCTGGGGAATAAACTGATGAGAGAATGACTCTGTGGGGCTGTTGCTGGTGATAATGGAACCTGTTGGGGATTGAACTCCTGTTTGTGAAAGGAATGAACTCCGCTGGGGATGATTTTCCAGTTGCGACTTCACGGGGAATAATCTTTTAGGCTCTACTGGGGATAATCTTCCAGAGTCTAATGGGGACAATTCTTCAAACTCCACTGGGGATATATATTTTTTATACTCCGCTGGGGATGATAAGACTTTTCAGTGCTGATGGTAGATACACTCTGTTTGGGGAGAATATTACCGATTCATTCACAGTTGCGAGTCTCAGCTGGGGATAAGTTAACACCACTAACTTTCTCCTTAATCTGCAGGGAATGAATGTACTTTCAATCGTTCCCTCCAGCTAGGTATATTCCTATACTTGGTGGACAAAGCAATTGTACGGCTTGGACATTTCTTGTTTGCCCCTGTTTCTGATATTACAAGTAATCGTCTTTTGTTTTACACGTAGATATTTATGAGCAGCAATCAATGTCAAATGCATATATCAAAAACTGAACATTGGATGTTCTCGCAAAACAAAACAGAAAAAGGAAAACAGTTTGAAATTTATTTGTGAAAATGACTTGTATTGATTTTGAAGTTAGCCTGTAAATAGGCGTCTTTTGTACAAGAGGCTTACGTCCTAGTGAGAGAATGCCGCCGAACCAATAGAATTTATATAATTTGTGAAAAACAAAGAAAACAGCTATGTGAATAATCCCACTAGGTTCCAATCTGCTATTGCCTTTATGTCCTCGAGCATCTCATCACTTTGCTACTTGGTTGAAGGTAGATCAGATTGATTAGTGTCGTCTGAGCTTGATAGTCGATACCGAAGTTTGGTTGCAAGGTGATCCAAAGAGACATAGTGTTACTCTTTGATCCCTAATTTTTTCCTGGACCGCCCTTTCGGGTTTTCAGTCCACCGGGATACCCTTTTTTGCCCAAGCCGCCTTTTCAGGTTTTCGACTTGCCGGGTGTACAGTTTTTCATTTTCATCCCTTATTTTTTCCCAAACCCTTTTGGTTCGCCGGGAAGCCCTTATTTTTGCCTAGGCCAGTCAACCTAGCGGGTCTTTGATTATGTGTAGTATTTTTTCACTATGTCTGCATTGACGGGGTGAGGGAGGTCGTCACCATCCATGGTGGTTAGAATCATAGCTCCTCCTGAGAAAATGTTCTTAACCACAAATGACCCTTCATAAGTAAGGGTCCATTTGCCCCTGGGATCACCTTGAGGTAGGATAATGCGCTTGATCACCAGATCCCCAACTTGATACTCTTTTCGTCTGAATTTCTTGTTAAATGCCTTGATCATCCGCTTTTGATACGTCTGACCATGACAGATGGCAGTAAGTCTCTTTTTGTCGATTAAGTTCAGCTGATCAAGCCGGGTCTGGATCCAGTCATCTTCGCTCAAACCTGCGTCCTTCATAATCTGAAGAGAGGGTATCTGAACTTCAATGGGCAAGACTGCCTCCATGCCATAAACCAAGGAATAGGGTGTTGCCCATGTTGACGTTCGTGCTGAGGTACGGTACTCGTGAAGAGCAAACGGTAACATCTCGTGCCAATCTTTGTATGTCACCGTCATCTTCTGCACAATCTTCTTAATGTTCTTATTAGCTGCTTCAACAACCCCATTCCTCTTCGGCCGGTAAGGAGAAGAGTTGTGATGCTGTATCTTGAACTGCTTGCAGAGCTCGGTGATCATCTTGTTATTGAGATTTGTACCATTGTCCGTAATGATCCTCTCAGGTACACCATATCGACAAATCAGATTATGCCAAACAAATCGTGCCACGACGTTCTTGGTTACAGTAGCAAAGGAAGCTGCTTCAACCCACTTCGTAAAGTAATCAATTGCTACCAGGATGAAACGATGCCTGTTGGATGCCGTAGGTCTGATCTCGCTGATCATGTCGATGCCCCACATTGCAAAAGGCCAAGGCGCTGTCAAGACATTCAGAGGAACTGGAGGTATGTTCACCTTATCAGCATAGACTTGGCACTTGTGACAGGTCCGAGAATGCTGATAACAGTGGGCTTCCATAGTAGACCAATAATATCCTTCCCGTAGGATCTTTTTTGCCATGGTGTGTCCACTAGAATGAATTCCAAAGGTACCTTCATGTAACTATACCATAATCCTTTCTGCTTCGTTCTTATCTACACAACGCAGTAAGGTTGAATCATGATTACGCTTGTAGATAATGTCGTTACTGATGAAGAACTTCGCCACGAACCTCCTCAGAAACTTCTTATCATTAACAGATGCACCTTCGAGGTACTCCTGAGCCTTAAGATACCTCTTCACCTCATGGAACCAGGGTTTATCTGTTACCTCTTTAGTCTCAATGTCACAACAATGTGCAGGTTCGTCCAACCTTTCAATGGTAATCTAGGGAGCTTCATTGTCCCATCTGACCTTGAACATAAAAGACATCGTAGCTAGCGCGTCCGCCAACTGATTCTCCTCTCTATGGAAGTGTTCAAAGGTTATCTCCTCGAAGTGTGGAAGCAAAGTCAATACATACTCCTTGTAAGGAATAAGATTTGGGTGTTTCGTATCCCACTCGCCTTTGATCTGACTGATCACGAGAGTGAAATCTCCGAAAACACTTAGAAACTTAATCCTTAGGTCAATTGCTGCTCGAAGACCCATGATGTATGCTTCATACTCCGCCATGCTGTTGGTGCAGTTGAAACATAGTCGGGCAGTGAACAAAGTATGAGAGCCTTCAGGAGATATGATCACGGCGCCAATTCCATTACCCAAAGCGTTTGAAGCTCCATCAAAGTACATAGACCATTGTGATCCTTCCTCAGGTCCTTCATCTGGTCCAGGTGTTTCACAGTCAGTCACCAATATGATATTCTCATCCGGGAATTCAAAGTTCATAGACTGGTAATCGTCCACTGCCTGATGTGCCAAATGGTCTGCCAACACACTCCCCTTAATTGCTTTCTGGGTCGTATATTGGATGTCATACTCAGTCAAGATCATCTGCCATCTTGCTATTCTTTCGGACAAGGTAGGCTTCTTGAAGATATACTTGATTGGATCCATTTTCGATATCAATAGAGTAGTGTGAGTCAGCATATACTGTCTCAGCCGGCGAGCAGCCCATGCCAAAGCGCAACAAGTTTTCTCAAGCAACGAGTATCGGGTCTCACAGTCGGTAAACTTTTTGATAAGGTAATAAATAGCATGCTCTTTTTGGCCAGACTCGTCATGCTGCCCCAACACGCACCCCTATTGAATTATCGAGTACTATCAAGTATAAGATCAGAGGTCTCCCTTCAACTGGAGGCATCAGAATGGGTGGCTCTTGGAGATATTCTTGGATCCTTTCGAACGCGGCCTGACATTCATCGTTTCATCTTACCACTTGATCTTTCTTTAGTAACTTGAAGATTGGCTCACAAGTAGCAGTCAGGTGTGAGATGAATCGGGCAATATAGTTCAAACGTCCCAAAAAGCCTCTGACTTCTTTTTCGGTTCGGGGAGCTGGAATTTCCTGTATAGCCTTCACCTTTGCAGGATCCACTTGAATACCTTTGTCACTAACAACGAAACCCAACAGCTTACCAGATCTCACTCTGAAGGTGCACTTGTTCAGGTTTAACCTCAGTATGTACAACTTCAACCTGTCAAATAGCTTCTGAAGATGGTCAAGGTGTTCTTCCTCAGGCTGGGACCTTGCAATCATGTCGTCGACGTATACCTAAATCTCATGATGGATCATGTCGTGGAACAAAGCGACCATGGCGCGCTGATACGTTGCTCCAGCATTCTTCAACCCAAAAGGTATGACTTTGTAGCAAAAGGTACCCCATTGAGTAACAAAGGTCGTCTTCTCCGTGTCTTCGGGAGCCATTTTAATCTGATTGTAACCAGAGAAACCGTCCATAAAGGAAAAGACCTTGTGATGTGCGGTGTTGTCAACCATAACGTCAATATGAGGCAGAGGGAAATCGTCCTTGGGGCTCGCCCTATTCAGATCCCTATAGTCAACACACATTTGAACCTTACCATCTTTCTTTGGCACTGGAACCACGTTGGCAACCCACTGTGGGTAAGAAGTAACTGCTAGAAAACCGGCATCGAACTGTTTCATAACTTCAGCCTTGATTTTCTTAGACATCTCTGGGCGCATTCGGTGAACTTTATGTTTCATTAGAGGACAATCTTCCTTGGTAGGCAAGCGGTGAACCATGATATCAGTATCCAACCCAGGCATATCTTCATAAGACCAGGAAAAGATCTCCACATAGTCACGCAACATCTGAACCAACCGTTGCTTAATAGTAGATTCCAGATTTGCATCGATCTTGACCTCTTTCTTGTCTACCTTCGTACCCAGATTTACCGTTTCCACTGGCTCTTCATGCGGTTGTATGGCCCTCTCTTCCTAGAGTAACAATCTAGCAATTTCACCAGGCACTTCGCAATCATCTTCACCTTCGTCCTCGGCTTGGTTGATTGGACTTTCGAAGTCATAGTTGGCAGTAGCAGAGTCATTATCAGTGGGATCCAAAGTGGATGTAGACCTGTATATGTGAGTGTGTGTAAAATAGCTGTTTTGCAAGATAGAAAAGAAAAAACAAAGAGTGCAAAATTTGTAATGCAAGAAAACGTCCAATGCTTTTATTAATGATATATGGAGATGACAAATATAAAGCCCTCATAAACAAAGCCATGATGCCTCGGGTAAGACATCGGGCCGTAAAGTTTAAAAATTGTCTGTTACAAACTTAAAACAAAAGTCTTTTACTGTGTAATAAAAGAAACGGGCATAGAATCCTTCGTTATCCAATTGCTTAGTCCGTTGTCGGTAGTCGGGTAAATCCAACTGTAAATGTCAAACTCTTCTTCGTCATCCCCAATAGCATTCACTCCCGCGTCATGTTTGGGCATAGGTGCCATTATGACATTAGGCTTTTCCGATGCTACAAACTCGATTTCCTTAGCATCAATCAGATCTTGCACTTTACTCTTCAAAGCCCAACAATTATTGGTATCATGCCCTGGGCTATCAGAGTGATAAGCACAGCGGGCGTTCGGATTATATAGCGGCGATGCGGTGTTGGGACTCTTTGGGGCCTCCCTCGGAATCACCAAGTTGGTCTTTAGCAACTGCGGTAGAATTTGAGATAAAGTCATGTTGAGCCGAGTAAACTGTCTTTGCAGCCTCTCTACTCTTGGCTGATTATTGCGTTGAGGGGCAACAGCAGGCCTTGATATAACAACCGCATTAACCGCTTGGCGGCGCTCAGGTCGGTTCTGGTTTTTTGAGCTGTAAACTGCACTAAACTCCTTCTTGGAGGACTTCTTCTCAGTACTTGACGAAGCACCCTTCTGTATCTTGCCGCTCTTAATACCGGCTTCAACCATTTCCCCAATCATAATTAACTCGGTGAAACCAGACGATAAACTCCCAATCAGATGATTAAAATACAGACCAGACAAGGTCCCAAGAAACATATCCACCAACTCCCTGTCAGCCAGAGGGGGTTGGACTCTACCAGCAAGATCCCTCCATTTCTGAGCGTAGTCCTTAAAACCTTCGCTCGCACCCATAGACATACCTTGAAGTTGGGTACGCGTGGGAGCGAGGTCGGCATTATACTGGTACTGCTTGTAGAAAGCAGAGGCAAGGTCCTCCCAGTTACGGACGTTATCTCCTTCCAGTTGGTAGAACCATTCAAGTTGAGTCCCTGAAAGATTGTCTTGAAAGAAATGGATCCAGAGGTTCTTATCAGCAGTATATGGCTGGATCTTTCTGACATACGAACGGAGGTGTAACTTTGAGCAGGAGACCCCGTCGTACTTAGAAAAGACAGGCGCTTTGAACTTGTGGGGAATCACCACCCCAGATGCCAGACCCAAATCTCCGAAGTCCAGACCAGGAACTTTCTAGACCTCCATTGTGCTCAGCCGGTCTTCGAGTTGCTTATACCTATCCTCGGCAGGAGGATACTGGTCTTCATCAAAGTCAGTCTCATTGTCAGAAACAACAAGGCTAGGAGCCCTTCTTTCTTCTTGGTTCTCTCCCCCTCCAGATGAGTGGGACAAATCAACTTCTTCTCGTAGCCTGTTCCCAAACCTTTGACCCATGTTCAGGAGGACCGTCTTTTTCTTCTTCTTCTTCATATCCTTCAAGATAAGAGTCTTCAGGTCTTTCTGTCCCTTTGCCAGATTCATGAACATTTCCTGGAACTGAGCATTCTGAGCTTGAAGAGCCTTGATAGCTTGATCAGTGGACGTTTCAGAAGACATGATGTGCTGAAATAAACAACGAAGAAGATGAGAAACCTGTAAGGGTACCTGTAATGAGGTGCATGGGAATGGAATGCGTATGATATGATTTCAAAGACTTTAGGGAGATTCAAATTCGTAAACCAAAATGAAACACACTTTATTAGATAAAAAACTTGAAACAATGTTTGACAAATGCCTTTAAGGTGTTACAAAAAGAAAAACTCAAAAGTAAATCAAAACTAGAAATAGCAAAAGACATCAGCGCTCCCATGGTGGTTTTCCGTTGGTGCTGACATAATCGTTGATGACCTTCTCATTCTCTAGCTGCCTTGTAAGCTTCAAGATCTTTCGTTCCTGTTCATGATACTTCTCTTTGTAAGTATCCCGTTCTTCTCTTAGCTGGATCCATGACCTCTTTAATGCCCCAATGTCAGTAGGCATGTATGGATGGAGGACAATATGAGGAACCCCTTCTTCATCAGTACTCTCAACAATTACCGGTAAGACAGCTTTGTATGGCATCCCCAGTTTTTGAGCACGGGCTCGAACCCACCGGAGATACGGTTCCATTGGAAGAGAGGTCTTCATTCCTAGCTCATGTGGATCAGACCTGTGCACCCTGTTCCAAGCTCGTATGAACCTGCGGCGATGTCCCTCAGCATCCCCCATGAAGTCAAAGACAATGTCCGGAATCAACAACTCATGAGGACCGTCCCTCCTAGCTTGCCCAAACTGTCATAAGGCCAAACAAGGATTATAAGTGATCCCTCCTCTAATTCCCAGCAATGGAACATTGGGGTATTCTTCGTAGCGGTCTATAACAGCTACTTCTTCCATGTCTTTAGTGCTCCAGATGATGTCCATATGAGCAAGGCACATAATTCTGTAGGCCCAACCCATACCTTCCTTGTTCTTCAAAACATATTTGGGGAGGTGAGAAATAAACCACCTTTCCAGCAATGGTGCACAACACATAAGGGTTCCCCATTTCCGAGCAGTACGGGCATAAAGAGCATGCAGAATATCACCTAAGAGAGTGGGCACTGGATTACGGGACATGAAGATCTTCACTGCGTTCACGTCGACGAAGGAATCTGAATTAGGGAACAGAACCAGGCCATATATGAGAAGTGCTAGGATGTCTTCAAATGCTTGAAAGTCCAAACTGTCCCAAAACTATTGAGCCTGATCAAACAAGAACTTTGCCAGGAAGCCTTTAACTCCACTCCGAGTCCCCAGTTAGACATTACATCAACCTTTGTCAGATGTAGGGCTGTAGCAACATCCTCTGGCCTAAGAGCTATCTCCCAAACTAAGGAGATGACTGTTGTACCCCAAAATTTGCCCTCCCATATTCTTCAAATATTTGCCAAAGATCAAGGTTCAAAGGCCACTCAAGGGTTGCACAGTCCAGTGGCCTCCTAACAGTCAAAATTAGGGTTTTGGTTCTGACAAAGAAATTGAAGTTTCCAAGGTTCCAAGCAAGTCCCACATGCCTATAAACATGGTCAAGCATCCATATGCCAAGTTTCAAGACTTACAGTACAAAATTGCACAATCAAAAACCCTAATTGCTCAACAGTCAACTGTAGGGGCAAAATGGTCATTTGACAGTCAAAAGTTCAAATTTTGGTCAACATCTTATTTTGAAGCCACAAACATCATTGGATCAATGCTTGATCATGATTCACAAGGCATGGCTCAAAAAGTCTCAAGATGCAAAAGTTTCCATATTTGGACAGTTGAAAAAGTCAACTGCAAATTGACCAAGGCATAACTTCCACATGGTTCATCAGAAAAATTCCATCCAAAGCTCATTTTAAAGAGAAAGAAATTTCCTACAACTCCTCTTCACACTTCAAGTCCAATAAATTCTCTCACAAAAAGTTATCAATCTCAACATTATAGGTCATTTTCAAAAGTCAACAAAAAGGCACTTTAAGTCAAAGACCATAACTTGAGATTGGTAAATCAAAATGACATGGGACCAAAGGCATTGGTTAGAGGACTTCAAGACCTTTCCAAAATGTCCAAGAACATGAGCAAAGCTTAAAATTTGAGCAAGTTATGCCTTGTGGAAGTTGGGAAATGTTTGGAAATTTTGAAAAGTCAACTTTGCTTCAAATGCCTCAAAATTGCTAATGGGCCTCAATTTCTTCCAAGAATCATAATCCAAAAGCTATGCACGACCCATTGACCCAAAGGGGAGTCATTTCATCATTTTTTATTATTTATTTGAATTTTTATCACCATTGATTCATTTAATTAAATAAAATATGACAAAAATAGCAAAGCATGTGTTTTAAATCTTTTTGCAGCATATTCTCTCATTTACTCACTCAAGATTTCGTGCACACCCCAAAAAGGCAAGATTATTCATTTGATTGGCATGAGAAAGGTATGAAAAAGATTGAAAAATCATGGAAGATCACAAAAATTCAAAGGCATTAAAACTTGGATGTTGGGCTTGTTTTGTTGACCTAAAACATTCACATACATATACATATTGCAACCCTAATCACAAGAACCTAGAAGCTGCACCCAAACTCAGAAGTACAAACTTGCATTTTTTCTAAAAAAAGCTCAAAACTGTTCTCATAGTTTCAGTGTGTTTCAGGACCTGAAAACTATTCCATAAGCTTGCTTACATTGCCAGGGATCTTCCCCAATCAAAATCAAGTCTTCATACAGCCAGAAACGGTAGAATCACGTGGCCCTGTTCCCAAATTTTTTCATAATCGTATTTGCATTTGCACACCTTTTTCATACGTTTTAAGCATTGATTTATACTAACATGGTTGTTCTAAATCTGTTGGCATAATTTAATTGAGTTTTTAATCCCTATACGCGAATCCACCATGGAAGCTGCCTAGGGTTTCAAAGATGTGAAATTGGGGTTTCTCGCCTGGGGAAAAATTAGATCATGAGTCCAACGCCATTGAATTCGTGACATTCCAACGATTCAAAGCCATACCTCGCGCTCATTTTATATGAGCCCAGGGCCTAATCGCTATTTTTGTGTTCTTCACTTAGTGGGGGTTTAAAACCCCCGCTATCTATTCCATTTTTTTCAGGTGAAAACGAAGCAATTGGAGAAGATGATGCATGTTGGACTGTGGTTGGTTGATTCAAATAACTGGCGCCTTTTTCTATTTTGTCCACTAACCTGTGTTTTCTCTCTCTTATTATTTATATCCCATTATATTAACAAAGAAAGAAAACAACACAATTGGCAAAGCGTTAGCATGGTAAACATTGGGACCTGGGTTCGATTCCTAGGTCCCCCACTTTCTTCAATAATATTTTTTTCAATACACTTCCATGCAGCGTGCTATCCAGGTTCCACAATACACCCTCACATCAGTGCCTGCCACATGTCCCTGAAGCTCAATCTGAGGGCCATCACAAGCAGCCTACCATACGCGTTGGTCCAAGGAGCCACACACCATCCCAGAAAAGTCAACAAAGGGCCTGAATTCATTGGGCCAGATTGCTTGCAAATAAACCTCCAAAAGGGTCAACAAACCCCCTTTGTTTGTATTTCTTTCCTTTATTCTTTTCCTTTTTATTTTGTTTTAATTATTTTTAATTCTTCAAATTAATTTTTTTATAACATAAAAATACAAAAAAAATCAGAAACTATAAAAAATAAAAATATGTTCATTTATTTTTTTAATATTATTTTGTAAATAAATTTTGTTAACTAATTTAGTTTTAATTTTAGGTTTAATTTTAATGTTTTTTTAATAAGCTAAAAAATATAGAGATTAGGGTTTTAATGCTTTTATTCTTTTTTTCTTTTCTTTTTACCATTATTAAGTATTAATTATTTTTATAAATAAATATGCCATGTAAATAATTAATGTAAATTAGGTCAAACTTGAATTTATTTCTTTAAAAATTAAAAATGCTTAGAATTAGGGTTTTAATTCCATTTAATTTTCTCTAATTTCATAAATACAAAAAACATAAAAAAATAAGTCCTTTCCTTTCTTTAATTTAATTAATTTAATAATTTCAATTTAATTTCCTCAAAGGGTCCAACACCCTCGCACCTTCGATCATAATTCCATTTCGCGCGTTTGCTTTTTATTTCTTTTTTTAAATTTCATGTACTTGCCCCAAAGCCTTGTAATACATTAATTAGGGTATTTACTTTCCGCATTTTCATTTATTTCAAATCAGGTCTTGGTTTAATTTGGCGATGTAGACCCGCGCCTTTGTAATAGCGTAGGACTTTTATATTTCCGCACCTTTTAACTGTTAATAACCACATGAAAGAATGAATGCCAAAAATAAAAAACAAAGCGTAGATCACCAATGCATGACAAGATAAACATAATTGAAAATGACACACGAATCACACACCACTCCTAGGGTACGTCTCACTGTTGCCTTGCCTCTCGAAACGTGGTCGTCGAGTAGAGGACGTTTTAGTAAGTCCTCATGTCCATGAACATGGCATGGGGGTAGCTTCTAAGGTGTCTTCCTATTGCTCTGGTGACCACAATGTCCCGAACCCTCGAATTGACCCGAACACCTCCAACGGTGGTGCTACCTACCCCTCAATGGTGGGATGGCACTACTTCAAGGACGTTTACACAGACGAATTCCTTAGGGTAGGTAGATGACTCGTAGATACTTGCTCTAAATTCAAAAACAAATCAAAAACTTCTTTTCACACCGACACTTTGCAAAAATATTTCAAAAACAATTTTTCAAACACTCTTGAGGACTGATACAAGAGTCGAACCGAAATTTTAAACGAAACTTTTTTTAAACCCACAGTTGAAAAGCAAACAAACATTTTTGATAACACAATGAGCAAGTATCTAAGAGCCCATGGATAACCATGGATAGAAAGGGTGCTAACACCTTCCCTTTCTATAAATCTACCTCCCGAACCGAGAGCAATCTCAATAAGGAATTTTTCTGTGCTTTTGTCCTTTCCATTTGGAGAAAATAAAAGACGGTGGCGACTCTTGCTTCCGCGACATTTCGCGAACCAGCGTTAAACAGTCAGTTCCAGATCCACCGATCACAGAACTGGCGACTCTGCTGGGGACACTTAAAGTGAGGTGTACCTTAGGATAGTTCATAACTGTGTTTTCAATTGCTTTGACTTGTTTGCTTTAAATTGTGGGTTGCATCGGAGTTACATAGATCCTAACCCGGATCTGGGGATACCCTGTTTAGGTAGCATAAGCTGTGAGGGACCTGTCCGGCATAGACCGACACGGGTGAAGCAGTGGCTACGTTGGTGTGGCGCCTTGGTCTGTACCGATATCCCTTGTGTTGCAACGAGGAGAATATGGGTCTTCTGAGGAGTCATTAAGCACCAACAGACCTTAGAACCTTAAATGACACAACTTGGCCATTAGAACAGTAGCAGTATGCTACGCCCATTGAGTCTAAACTCTCGTGATGGTTCTGGCTGCAAGAAAAGATTGCGATGCTGGAGTTATGACCGATTGAGGGTAGTCAATGATATTGGGATCCTCTAAGAACCCGGTTACTTTTGATATGACAGGTATGAACCAACAAACTGAAAGAGGGTAATACCTAGACCTCATGCTGGCCTAAACTTTAAGGGCTTGTCTTGTGTGACTTGTGTGCCTTATCATGTTTGCCTTTGTAAATATTTGTGGTGTGCTTTATCATAACATCATAACATCATGAGCATCGCATGCATCCTGCATAGGGACTGACCATTTCAAAGACAAGAGGGTTTCACCTTTGCTCTGTTTTGTAGGATATCATGATGCCTATGCGAAGGAATACTATTCGGCTCAACTTTGTTCACCCACCTGAGTTACTTGAAGAATTGGTTAGCAGAATTCCAAACACCACTTCTTTCATCCAGAGGCATGGTTCTCTTCTCAGTTTAGTCACTGCAAAGCGGGATCAACAGTTGATTAGTGTCCTGACCCAGTTCTATGACCCTCTGTACCAGTGCTTCACCTTTCAAGACTTCCAGCTAGTCCCTACCCTGGAAGAGTTCTCTGATTTGCTTGGTATCCCTATCTTGGATCAGACTCCCTTCACTGGTTGGGAAAAGACCCTCAGGCTTGAGGAGGTTGCTGCAGCTCTCCCCTTGACCCACCAAGAAGTAATGGACAACTGGGTGACTAGAAGCGGAGTTAAGGGTTTCTTGGCCAAGTTTCTGATTGGTAAAGCTAACAGTTTCTGGAATGACTTGGACTTTAGGGCATATGAAGATATCTTGGCTCTCTTGATCTATGGGCTAGTCCTGTTTCCTAATCCTGACAACTTCATCAATGTCACTGCCATAAGGATCTTCATGTCTCAGAATCCTGTGCCCACTCTCTTGGGTGACATCCTGCAACAAATTTATGCTCGTACTGCCCGAAGACGAGGAACGCTGTGGTGTTGTACCCCTTTGTTGGTGAGGTGTTTTATTTCGCACCTCCCTAAGTTCGTACTAAAGAACCAAGAAGGAAGAGGTTGGGCCCATAGGTTAATGTCTCTCACTGATAAAGACATCATTTGGACTTTCAGAGGTTTGGATGAGATAGCTGTTATTGATCGTTGCGGAGAATACCCTAATGTTCCTTTGATTGGTACCCAAGGAGGAATCTCTTATAATCCATGTCTAGCACTCCGTCAGTTTGGAAGAGCCAGAAGAGCAGGGCCTCATGAGATGTTGGTGCCTCACATCAGTTTTGAGTTTCAGGTGGATAGTGACGAGCTGCGTCGTAGGTTCATCAAGGCTTGGGACAGAGTTCATAAAGCTGACCCACAAGAGTTGGGGCCAAAGACTTCTCTACCTATGGAAGCCTACTGCAAATGGGTTCGCATCCGTGCTCAGAAGTTAGGTATGCCATACGAAGCTGTCAGACCCGTCATTCTTGAGTATCCTGACAAAGATGGGGCTCCACCAACTGTCCTCCCTCCTCAGATACCTACTGATTATGAGACATTAAAGAGGTCTTGGTCGCAACTGCGATAAGAACGGGATTCGTATCGGGAAAAATTCAATGAGCAGGAATTGAAGATCCAGAAGCTGACAAAGCAGTTGGAGAATGAGCGAGCTCTGAATGACTACATCCATACTGAGAAGAGGAGACCATGGGATCAATAAGGAGCTCTGGATGTTCTTTTACAGTCTTATTTCCCTTTTCAGTATTTCCCTTTTATGTAACGCCTAAGGGCAATCTGTTGAACAATTTAAGTTTCAAAGTTGAATCTAATGAAGTGTGTTCCGTTTTGTTTACAAAGTTGATTCCCGATTGTCTTTGAAAACATAAATCATACGCATTCCATTCATCATGTGCATAGCAGATATTCTTCTTTTCAGGTTGCTTACTGTTCTTCGCTGTTTATTTCAGCATCATGAACCCTGACTCATCATCAACCGAGATGTCTATCAAGGACCTTTAGGCGCAGAACGCGCAATTTCAGGAGCTGATCATGGGTTTGGCTCAAGGCCAAGAAGAGCTGAAGGCTTTACTCCTGAAGAAGGAGAAGAAGAAGAAGAGAACTGTTCTTTTCAACTCAGGCAGGAGGTTTGGTAACACTCTACAGAATGAGGAAGCTGTTTCTTCTGTAGGCAAGAGCAGTCCCCAAGGGGGAAAAGGTCCTAGTCCGGTAGTCTCTGACAACGAGACTGACTTCAATGAGGAACAGTATCCTCCGGCTGAAGACAGATACAAGCAGTTGGAAGACAGACTGAATGCAATGGAGATCCAACAAGTGCCTGGGCTGGATTTCGGAGACTTGGGCTTATCTACTGGTGTGATTATTCCTCACAAGTTCAAGGCACCATCTTTCACCAAGTATGACGGGGCGTCTTGTCCCAAGCTACACCTCAGATCTTATGTGCGGAAGATTCAGCCGTACACTGTGGATAAGAACTTGTGGATCCACTTCTTCTAGGAGAGTCTTTCAGGGACTCATCTCGAATGGTTCTATCAGCTGGATGGAACCAAGGTTCGTAACTGGGAGGAGTTGGCTACTGCTTTTTACAAGCAGTATCAATATAATGCCGACCTTGCTCCTACACGTACCCAACTCCAGGGTATGTCGCTAGGATCAAGCGAAGGTTTTAAAGAGTATGCACAGAAGTGGAAGGATCTGGCTGGCAGGGTGCAGCCTCCGTTAACAGACCGTGAGCTGGTGGATATGTTCTTGGGGACCCTATCTGGGCCATTTTTCAATCATCTTATCGGGAATTCGTCTGCAAGGTTCACTGATCTTATTCTGACTGGGGAGAGAATAGAGGCTGGAATAAAGTCCGGTAAAATTCAGAAAGGTGCATCCTCAAGTGCTGAGAAGAAACCCTTTAAAAAGGAGGCCAGCGCTGTGTATGGGCCTAGGAGGCAAGAGAAACCAGAGCGCCGCCAATCTGTCAATGCGGTGGTGATTGCTAAACCTGCTGCCGCTCCTCGGCAAACTAATCCACAAAGGGCTGAGAGACCCAGAAGAGAGTTTACCCGTCTAAGTATGACCCTATCGCAAATCTTGCCGCAGTTGCTATCCACCAACTTGGTGACTGTCAGGGAGGCCCCGAAGGTTGTGAACACTGCCTCTCCCAAGTACAATCCAAATGCCCGCTATGCTTATCACTCCGATAGCCCGGGGCATTCTACTGATGACTGTTGGGCCTTACGGAATAAGGTGCAGGACCTTATTGATGCGAAGGAGATACAATTTGAGGCGCCTGAGAGGCCAAATGTGGTGACTGCTCCTATGCCCCAGCATGGAGTGAATGCCATTGATGAAGATGTGTATGTCGTTTCTGTGAATGATGTAGCTACTCCTCTGATGACTGTTAAGAGGAACCTACTGCTGGCCGGTTTATTTCCGGGTTGTAGCGAAGGTTGCCTTTTCTGTGCTGTTTCCCTTTCTGGTTGTCATTTGCTGAAGTTGGGCATCCAAAGCCTGATGGACAACAAAGAGATTCTGTTCAAGAAGACCGTTGTTCCGTTTGTTCCTGTGGAAGATGTATCTGTTGTTACAATTTTCAATAATCCAATCAAGGCTCCCCCGAGGAAGCCAGTTAAAATCATGACTGTCGCACCCATTGTGATTACTGTTCCGGGGCCTCTCCCCTATGAATCTGATAAGGCTGTCCCATGGCACTATGGGGCAGATGTATATGTACATGGTATAAACCAAGAGTTCAACACTGGTACCAGCATCAGCAATATCACTGGTCCAGCCAAAGTTACCCGCAGTGGCAGGCTCTTCTCGCCTGACATTGCACCACCTACTATTCGAAGACCTCTCACTATAACACCTGCAAGTGTACCTGTTCCAATTTCTGATCAAGTTGTTTCCCCTGCGGCCGAGTCATCTAATGCTCGGGGCAAAGGGATTGAAGATGAGCCTGCCCGGATGGAGGCACCAAAATCTGTGAATGTTGAGGCCTCCCAACAAGAGATGGAGGAAATTCTGAAGATAATCAAGAAGAGCGATTTTAATGTTGTTGAACAGCTGGGGCATACCCCCTCCAAGATCTCTATGCTCTCCTTGCTGCTGTGCTCAGAGGCCCATGCTAAGGCCTTGATTTCATTTCTCAAGACGGCCCATGTGCCACAGGAGACATCTGCAGTCCAGTTTACTGATTGCGTAGCCAATTTGACAGCCGGCAATGGTTTGGGTTTCTCGGATGCTGACCTTACTGCTAAGGGAAAGAACCACAATGACGCCCTGCATGTCTCTATTGAATGCAGGGGCACTACTCTTGCGCACGTGTTGGTGGACACCAGTTCTTCCCTGAATGTGTTACCTAAAAAGGCCTTAGACCGGTTGGACTGTGAGGGCCTGGAGCTGAAACCTAGCAACATCATTGTCAGAGCCTTTGACGGTTCTAAAAGGATGGTTCACGGAGAAGTAGACATTCCTATTCGTGTGGGTTCTCAAGTATTCGACTCAACTTTCTATGTGATGGATATCCGTCCATCTTATTCCTGTTTACTGGGTCGACCTTGGATTCACAAAGCTGGGGCAGTGACTTCTACCCTACACCAGAAGCTCAAGTACCCTGTCAGAGGGAAGATTGTCACTGTGCAAGGAGAGGAGGAGTATATGGTTAGTCACTTGAATTCCTTCCGATATATTGAGATGGACGGGGAGTTTATTGAAACCCCCTTTCAGCATTTTGAAGAGGTACCTCCAACATTGGCAGCGGCAGAAACAGTGGTTGAAGAGGATGTTCCTTTGAAGATGGCTTCCCTGAAGGATGCCCGGGCCGTAGTCGAGAAAGGTGAATGTGCTAACTGGGGCAGGCTCCCTGATTTCACTCTTAAAACTGACAAGTTTGGACTGGGTTTTACTGCAGAGGCTCAGAGGGTTGTGCGCAAGGCAAGGACCAGAAGACCTCCTGTGCTCATTACCAATCCAGGAGTGAATGCTATTGGGGATGAAGATGAAGTAAAAGAGTCAGAGTTCGATAGATGGATTTACCCGACGACTGATGGTGGATTGACCAATTGGACTGCTAAAGATCATACTCCTGTTACTTTTGTTACGCAGTAATAAACTCCTTTGTTTTTGTTATTTGTAATAAACAATGAATTGAAACTATATGGCCCGGTGTCTTACCCGGGGCACCGTGGCTTCATTTGTGAGGGTATATTAATTGATTTCATATATCATGAATAAAGACCTTGGACGTTTTCTCGCATTTCAAATCTTATGCTCCTTTTCTTTCTTTCCTTTCTTTATATATTGCAAAACAGCTGTATTTACACACACTTACTCATACAGGTTTCAATCCACTCTGGATCTCACTGGTAACGACTCTGCTACTTCCAGTTATGACTTCGAAAATCTGATCAACTTAGCCGAAGACGAAGGTGAAGATGATTGCGAAGTGCCTGGCGAGCTTGCAAGACTGTTACTCCAGGAAGAGAGGGCAATTCAACCACATGAAGAGCCGGTGGAAATGATAAATCTGGGTACTGAGACAGATAGAAAGGAGGTTAAGATTGGTGCCAACCTAGAGCTCAGCGTGAAGTAACGGTTGACTCAGATGCTACATGATTATGTGGAGATCTTTGCCTGGTCCTACGAAGACATGCCCGGGTTGGATACCGACATTGTGGTCCATCACTTGTCTACCAAGGAAGACTGCCCTCCGGTTAAGCAAAAGGTCCGCCGTATGCGTCCAGAGATGTCTGAGAAGATCAAAGCCGAGGTTATGAAACAGTTTGATGTCGGGTTTCTTGCAGTGACTTCTTACCCTCAGTGGGTTGCTAATGTGGTGCTGGTACCTAATAAAGATGGTAAGGTTAGAATGTGTGTTGACTATAGGGATCTGAACAGGGCCAGCCCCAAGGATGATTTCCCCTACCTCACATTGATGTCCTGGTTGACAATACTGCTCAGCATAAGGTGTTTTCTTTCATGGATGGTTTTTCAGGGTATAATCAGATCAAGATGGCTCCTGAAGACATGGAAAAGACCACCTTTGTTACTCAGTGGGGCACCTTCTGCTACAAGGTCATGTCATTCGGGTTGAAAAACTATGGGGCAACCTACCAACGTGCCATGGTCGCTTTATTTCATGACATGATCCATCATGAGATAGAAGTGTATGTTGACGACATGATTGCAAGGTCCCAAACTGAGGAGGAACACCTTGACCATCTGCAGAAGTTGTTTGACCGTCTGAAGTTATACAAGCTGAGGTTGAACCCGAAAAAGTGCACCTTCGGGGTAAGATCTGGGAAGTTATTAGGCTTCGTCGTAAGTGACAAGGGTATTCAAGTGGACCCTGCCAAGGTTAAAGCCATTCAAGAGATGCCAGTTCCTAAGACAGAGAAAGAAGTCAGAGGCTTTTTAGGACGCCTGAATTACATTGCTCGATTCATCTCGCATCTGACTGCTACCTGTGAGCCAATCTTCAAGCTGCTGAAGAAAGATCAGGTAGTACGTTGGAACGATGAATGTCAGGCCGATTTTGACAGAATCAAGGAGTATCTCCAAGAACCACCCATTCTTATGCCACCGGTTGAAGGGAGACCTCTGATACTATACCTGACAGTACTTGACAACTCAATGGGGTGTGTGCTGGGGCAGTATGACGAGTCTGACCGAAAAGAGCATGCCATTTATTACCTTAACAAAAAGTTTACCGACTGTGAGACCCGATACTCACTGCTTGAGAAAACTTGTTGCGCTTTGGTATGGGCTGCTCGCCGGCTGAGACAGTATATGCTGACTCACACTACCTTGTTGATCTCAAAGATGGATCCTATAAAGTATATATTTGAAAAGCCTGCTCTGTCTGGGAGAATAGCAAGATGGCAAATGATCTTGACGGAATACGACATCCAGTACACGACCCAGAAAGCCATCAAGGGAAGTGTGTTGGCAGACCACTTGGCACATCAGGCAGTAGACGACTATCAGTCAATGAACTTCGAGTTTCCAGACGAGAGCATCATGATAGTAACTGATTGTGAAGTACCTGGACCGGATGAAGGACCTGAGGAAGGATCCCGATGGTCTATGCACTTTGATGGAGCCTCCAATGCTTTGGGTAACGGCATCGGCGTTGTGATCATATCTCTTCAAGGCACTCATACTCCACTCACTGCCCGGCTATGTTTCAACTGCACCAACAACTTGGCGGAGTATGAGGCATGCATCATGGGTCTCCAAGCTGCGATCGACTTAAGGATCAAGTTTCTGAGTGTCTTCGTAGATTCCGCTCTCGTGATCAATCAGATCAAAGGGGAGTGGGATACGAAACATCCGAATCTTATTCCTTACAGAGAATGTGTGTTGACAATGATCCCCCATTTCACAGAGATAACCTTTGAACACTTTCCGAGAGAGGAGAATCAGCTGGCGGACGCGTTAGCCACGATGTCTTCCATGTTCAAGGTCAAATGGGATAATGAGGCTCCCCAGGTCACTATCTGGAAACTGGACGAACCGGCATATTGTTGTGATCTCGAGACTGAATTGGTGACTGAGAAGCCTTGGTACCATGAGGTGAAGAGATATTTGGAAGCTCAGGAATACCCTGAAGGTGCATCTGTCAACGACAAAAAATTTCTGAGAAGGTTCGCAGCGAAGTTCTTCCTCAGCAACGACATTCTGTACAAGCGAAACCATGATTTAACCTTACTGCGTTGTGTGGATAATACTGAAGCAGAAAGGATTATGGCGGAGTTACATGAAGGTACCTTCGGAACACATTCCAGTGGACACACTATGGCAAAGAAGATCCTTCGGGAAGGGTATTTCTGGTCCACAATGGAAGCCGACTGTTACCAACATTCTCGGACGTGTCATAAATGCTAGATTTATGCAGACAAGGTGCATGTTCCTCCAGTTCCTCTGAATGTCTTGACAGCACCTTGGCCGTTTGCAATGTGGGGCATAGATATGATCGGTGAGATTAAACCTACGGCATCCAATGGGCATCGCTTCATCCTGGTAGCGATTGATTACTTCACAAAGTGGGTTGAAGCAGCTTCCTATGCTATGGTAACCAAGAACGTTGTGGCATAATTCATTCAGCATAACCTGATCTGTTGGTACGGCGTCCCAGAAAGAATCATTACAGACAACGGTACCAACCTCAATAACAAGACGATCACTGAGCTCTGCGAGCAGTTTAAGATACAACACCACAACTCTTCTCCTTACAGACCGAAGATGAATGGGGCTGTAGAAGCAGCAAATAAAAATATCAAGAAAATTGTGCAGAAGATGACAGTGACTTATAAAGATTGGCACGAGATGTTACCGTTCGCTCTACATGGGTACCGTACCTCAGCAAGGACGTCAACCGGGGCAACTCCCTTTTCCTTGGTCTACAGTATGGAGGCAGTCTTACCGATCGAAGTGCAGATACCCTCTCTCCGGATAATGAAGGATGCAGATCTGAACGAAGATGATTGGATCCAGACACGACTTGATCAGCTAAATTTAATTGACGAAAAGAGACTTGCTGCTATTTGTCATGGTCAGACGTACCAAAAATGGATGATCAGGGCATTTAACAAAAAGGTCAGACCACAAGAATATCAAGTTGGGGATTTGGTAATCAAGCGTATCATCCTTCCTCAGAGTGATCCAAGGGGCAAATGGACCCCTACGTACGAAGGGCCATTTGTGGTTAAACATGTCTTCTCAGGAGGAGTCATGATCCTAACCACCATGGATGGTGACGACCTCCCTCACCCCGCCAATGCAGACATAGTAAAAATATACTACGCATAAAAAAGACCCGCTAGGTTGACATACCTAGGCAAAAATTAGGGCTTCCCGGCGAACCAAAAGGGTTCGGGCAAAATAAAGGGATGAAATGAAAAAAAAACTGTACACCCGGCAAGTCGAAAACCTGAAAAGGCAGCTTGGGCAAAAATGGGTATCCCGGTGGACTGAAAACCCGAAAGGGCGGTCCAGGCAAAAGTTAGGGATAAAGCGTAATACTATGTCTCATTGGATCACCTTGCGTCCAGAATCCGGTATCAACATCAAGTTCAGACGGCATCGATCAATCAGCTTCATCTTCAACTAGGTCATCAAGTGATGAGACGCTCGAAGATATAAAGGCGATAGCAGAGTTGGAACCCAGTGGGATTATTCTATTCACACAGCTGTTTTATATTCCTTTATACAGATTGTATAAACTCTTTTGTTCGGCGGCGTTCTCTTACTAGGACGTCAGCCTCTTGTACATGAACGCCTATTTACAGGCAAATTCAAAAAATCAATACAAATCACTTTTCAGTTAAAATTGCCAAGTGTGTTTTCCTTTTCTGTTTTGTTTTGCGAAGAACGTCCAAGGTTCAATTTGTGATATATGCATTTGACACTAATTGCTAACTCATAAATAATTGCATACGAAACAAAGGATTAATTACAGGTATTATTAGAAACAGGGGCAATAATGAGTGGTCTAAGCGATCTAATTGTTCCGTCCACCAAGGTACCAAGGTAAGTTCAGCCGAAGAACATAACCAATATACCTTAATTCCCCAGAGAGTGAGCCAGCAAATCAATGCACTCTCCCCAAGCAAAGTTATACAATCAACCTTAAGGAAGTTGGGTATCCCCCGCAGATCTCAACATTCCCCAGCACGATATACAGACATTCCTAACAAGCATCCCCGGCAGTCTTGACCTAAAGATTGTTCCCCGGCGGTATACCAGGCATTCAGCAGAGCCACTTCCCAATACATCTCAGTAATTTCCCCAGGAGAGTCCAATCAAGATTTCCCCAGGAAAGTTTGAATCCATCTCCCAATAGGAAGCTTATCCCCAGTAGATTCTGGAAGCTTATCCCTCGCAGAGCACGAACGCGTCCCCCGGCTTTATTCAAAGGTTATTTCCTTATCAGGATATAACTGGGTTATCCTTAGCCAAAAGCCACGGAAAGATCGTCCCCGACGAAGTCTTCTTATTCCCAGCGGAGTCTATTAACACTTCCAACATATTAATGGTATCCCCAGCGAAGTTATCATCAACATCCTAGCAAAGTATCTCTCTCCCCACAGAGTATTGTTCCCCAGCAAGGTCGCTAGAGTAGTTATTCCCCGCAGAGTAATCTCTTCATCAAGTTTATCCCCCAACGGAGTTATCTTCTCCTACCGGTGTTCTTGCAACCATCGTCCCCAGCGGAAGCAAAGATCTATTCTCCAACAACAACCCAGGATTCAACTTCCCGGCACCCGTCAAGGATTTACTTTCCTAGACAAAAAACATACGTTCATAAATATCACATACATCATGATACATGCATGAACGCATCATATCTTACAATCTCATTTATGTTGAGAACATCATTGCTTGATACATATCATGCATTACATGTGACTGACCTTTACCTTTCAGAAAAGATCCAGTTAAGTTCTCAGCTATATTCCAAGACCTAGCCTGGTTCAGTTAAATCGACCCTAAGATTTTCCTGATTCTTATCCAGTCAAAGGCCTTCTCTGGTTCAGTCAGATCGACCCTAAGATCTCCCTGATTCTTATCCAGTTGAAGATATTCCAAGACCTAGCCTGGTTCAGTTAAATCGACCCTAAGATTTTCCTGATTCTTATCCAGTCAAAGGCCTTCTCTGGTTCAGTCAGATCGACCCTAAGATCTCCATGATTCTTATCCAGTTGAAGATATTCCAAGACCTAGCCTGGTTCAGTTAAATCGACCCTAAGATTTTCCTGATTCTTATCCAGTCAAAGGCCTTCTCTGGTTCAGTCAGATCGACCCTAAGATCTCCATGATTCTTATCCAGTTGAAGATATTCCAAGACCTAGCCTGGTTCAGTTAAATCGACCCTAAGATTTTCCTGATTCTTATCCAGTCAAAGGCCTTCTCTGGTTCAGTCAGATCGACCCTAAGATCTCCATGATTCTTATCCAGTTGAAGATATTCCAAGACCTAGCCTGGTTCAGTTAAATCGACCCTAAGATTTTCCTGATTCTTATCCAGTCAAAGGTCTTCTCTGGTTCAGTCAGATCGACCCTAAGATCTCCCTGATTCTTATCCCAGTAGAAGACATCCAAGGTTCTCTCAGCGTTCCTGTTGAGGTAGTAATCGTCCAAGGTTCTCTCAGCGTTCCTGTTGAGGTAGTAATCGCCCCAAGATTCTCTCAGCGTTCCTGTTGAGGTAGTAATCGTCCAAAGTTCTCTCAGCGTTCCTGTTGAGGTAGTAATCGTCCAAGGTTCTCTCACCGTCCCGTTGAGGTAGTAACCATCCCTGGTCCATTCATCACCTTTTGAAGCTCCAGATTCAATTCCTGTAACCAGTCAGGGCGCATCTATACAAAGAGTTTGAAGACCAGCTCCTGTAACAGGTCAGGTAATCATCTTTCTTTTTCAGGTACGCAAGTTCTCGCTAAGGAATCTCTTACGCGGTCGACACCCAGATGGCATCTATAAGCCCATCCACCTATCCATCACCTCTCAACATGGCATCTATAAGCCCATCTTCCTATCCACTAATCTCCAAATGGCATCTATAAGCCCATTCCCATCATCACACTACTATGTGAGCACAAATTTCTGGGCACTCTAGTGTTCAATCATCTTCCACCTTCGGATTACGAAAGGCACGTCAGCCAATCTACATCCTCAGGTCTAAAAGATTGAACAGGGGCAACTGTTGTACCCCAAAATTTTCCCTCCCATATTCTTCAAAGATTTGCCAAAGATCAAGGTTCAAAGGCCACTCAAGGGTTGCACAGTCCAGTGGCCTCCTAACAGTCAAAATTTGGGTTTTGGTTCTGACAAAGAAATTGAAGTTTCCAAGGGTCCAAGCAAGTCCAACATGCCTATAAACATGGTCAAGCATCCATATGCCAGGTTTCAAGACTTACAGTACAAAATTGCACAGTCAAAAACCCTAATTGCTCAACAGTCAACTGTAGGGGCAAAATGGTCATTTGACAGTCAAAAGTTCAAAATTTTGGTCAACATCTTATTTTGAAGCCACAAACATCATTGGATCAATGCTTGATCATGATTCCCAAGGCATGGCTCAAAAAGTCTCAAGATGCAAAAGTTTCCATATTTGGACAGTTGAAAAAGTCAACTGCAAATTGACCAAGGCATAACTTCCACATGTTTCATCATAAAAATTCCATCCAAAGCTCATTTTAAAGATAAAGACATTTCCTACAACTCCTCTTCACACTTCAAGTCCAAGAAATGCTCTCACAAAAAGTTATCAATCTCAACATTATAGGTCATTTTCAAAAGTCAACAAAAAGGCACTTTAAGTCAAAGACCATAACTTGAGATTGGTAAATCAAAATGACATGGGACCAAAGGCATTGGTTAGAGGACTTCAATACCTTTCCAAAATATCCAAGAACATGATCAAATCTTAAAAATTGAGCAAGATATGCCTTGTGGAAGTTGGGAAATTTTTGGAAATTTTGAAAAGTCAACTTTGCTTCAAATGCCTCAAAATTGCTAATGGGCCTCAATTTCTTCCAAGAATCATAATCCAAAAGCTATGCACGACCCATTGACCCAAAGGGGAGTTATTTCATCATTTTTTATTATTTATTTGAATTTTTATCACCATTAATTCATTTAATTAAATAAAATATGACAAAAATAGCAAAGCATGTGTTTTAAATCTTTTTGCAGCATATTCTCTCATTTACTCACTCAAGATTTCGTGCACACCCCAAAAAGGAAAGAATCTTCATTTGATTGGCATGAGAAAGGTATGAAAAAGATTGAAAAATCATGGAAGATCACAAAAATTCAAAGGCATTAAAACTTGGATGTTGGGCTTGTTTTGTTGACCTAAAACATTCACATACATATACATATTGCAACCCTAATCACAAGAACCTAGAAGCTGCGCCCAAACTCAGAAGTACAAACTTGCTTTTTTCTAAAAAAAGCTCAAAACTGTTCTCATAGTTTCAGTGTGTTTCAGGACCTGAAAACTATTCCATAAGCTTGCTTACATTGCCAGGGATCTTCCCCAATCAAAATCAAGTCTTCATACAGCCAGAAACGGTAGAATCACGTGGCCCTGTTCCCAAAATTTTTCATAATCGTATTTGCATTTGCACACCTTTTTCATACGTTTTAAGCATTGATTTATACTAACATGGTTGTTCTAAATCTGTTGGCATCATTTAATTGAGTTTTTAAGCCCTGTACGCGAATCCACCATGGAAGCTGCCTAGGGTTTCAAAGATGTGAAATTGGGGTTTCTCGCCTGGGGAAAAATTAGATCATGAGACCAACGCCATTGGATTCGTGACATTCCAACGATTCAAAGCCACACCTCGCGCTCAATTTATATGAGCCCAGGGCCTAATCGCTATTTTTGTGTTCTTCACTTAGTGGGGGTTTAAAACCCCCGCTATCTATTCCATTTTTTTCAGGTGAAAACGAAGCAATTGGAGAAGATGATGCATGTTGGACTGTGGTTGGTTGATTCAAATAACTGGCGCCTTTTTCTATTTTGTCCACTAACCTGTGTTTTCTCTCTCTTATTATTTATATCCCATTATATTAAAAAAGAAAGAAAACAACACAATTGGCAAAGCGTTAGCATGGTAAACGTTGGGACCTGGGTTCGATTCCCAGGTCCCCCACTTTCTTCAATAATATTTTTTTCAATACACTTCCATGCAGCGTGCTATCCAGGTTCCACAATACACCCTCACATCAGTGCCTGCCACATGTCCCTGAAGCTCAATCTGAGGGCCATCACAAGAAGCCTACCATACGCGTTGGTCCAAGGAGCCACACACCATCCCAGAAAAGTCAACAAAGGGCCTGAATTCATTGGGCCAGATTGCTTGCAAATAAACCTCCAAAAGGGTCAACAAACCCCCTTTGTTTGTATTTCTTTCCTTTATTCTTTTCCTTTTTATTTTGTTTTAATTATTTTTAATTCTTCAAATTAATTATTTTATAACATAAAAATACAAAAAAAATCAGAAACTATAAAAAATAAAAATATGTTCATTTATTTTTTTAATATTATTTTGTAAATAAATTTTGTTAACTAATTTAGTTTTAATTTTAGGTTTAATTTTAATGTTTTTTTAATAAGCTAAAAAATATAGAGATAAGGGTTTTAATGCTTTTATTCTTTTTTTCTTTTCTTTTTACCATTATTAAGTATTAATTATTTTTATAAATAAATATGCCATGTAAATAATTAATGTAAATTAGGTCAAACTTGAATTTATTTCTTTAAAAATTAAAAATGCTTAGAATTAGGGTTTTAATTCCATTTAATTTTCTCTAATTTCATAAATACAAAAAACATAAAAAAATAAGTCCTTTCCTTTCTTTAATTTAATTAATTTAATAATTTCAATTTAATTTCCTCAAAGGGTCCAACGCCCTCGCACCTTCGATCATAATTCCATTTCGCGCGTTTGATTTTTATTTCTTTTTTTAAATTTCATGTACTTGCCCCAAAGCCTTGTAATAGATTAATTAGGGTATTTACTTTCCGCATTTTCATTTATTTCAAATCGGGTCTTGGTTTAATTTGGCGATGTAGACCCGCGCCTTTGTAATAGCGTAGGACTTTTATATTTCCGCACCTTTTAACTGTTAATAACCACATGAAAGAATGAATGCCAAAAATAAAAAACAAAGCGTAGATCACCAATGCATGACAAGATAAACATAATTGAAAATGACACACGAATCACACACCACTCCTAGGGTACGTCTCATTGTTGCCTTGCCTCTCGAAACGTGGTCGTCGAGTAGAGGACGTTTTAGTAAGTCCTCATGTCCATGAACATGGCATGGGGGTAGCTTCTAATGTGTCTTCCTATTGCTCTGGTGACCACAATGTCCCGAACCCTCGAATTGACCCGAACACCTCCAACGGTGGTGCTACCTACCCCTCAATGGTGGGATGGCACTACTTCAAGGACATTTACACAGACGAATTCCTTAGGGTAGGTAGATGACTCGTAGATACTTGCTCTAAATTCAAAAACAAATCAAAAACTTCTTTTCACACCGACACTTTGCAAAAAGATTTCAAAAACAAATTTTCAAACACTCTTGAGGACTGATACAAGAGTCGAACCGAAATTTTAAACGAAACTTTTTTTAAACCCACAGTTGAAAAGCAAACAAACATTTTTGAAAACACAATGAGCAAGTATCTAAGAGCCCATGGATAACCATGGATAGAAAGGGTGCTAACACCTTCCCTTTCTATAAATCTACCTCCCGAACCGAGAGCAATCTCAATAAGGAATTTTTCTGTGCTTTTGTCCTTTCCATTTGGAGAAAATAAAAGACGGTGGCGACTCTTGCTTCCGTGACATTTCGCGAACCAGCGTTAAACAGTCAGTTCCAGATCCACCGATCACAATGACCATTCCTTCTGACAAAGGAAGAAGTATCAGGAACCTTGGAAACCAAATCTCTAAGCTGAGTAGGAATCTATACAAAGCTGATCCGAATAGTATTTCTGCGCATAGATGCCATGATCTGCAAAACAGAACAAAGATGAATCCCCTTGGTCTTTGAAATGGGTTAGTCTGATGAGATATGCATGCAATGTCATGATGCATGATGTCATGATAGAAACACATCACAAGTATTCACAGATAGCAAACATGGTAAGGGCAAACAAGTCACACAGTAACCCTTAGATTTCAGGCTGGCATGGAGTTTAGGCATTACCCTCTTTCAATTTAGTTGGTTCAACCTTTCCTAGCAATAGTAACCGGGTTCTAGAGGATCTCAATATCACTGACAACCATCGATCGGTCATAATTCTAGTTTAGCAACCTTTTCTTGCGGCCGCAATCATCGCGAGAGTTTGGTCTAAATGAGTGTAGCATACTGCTACTTTTCTATGGCCAAGTTGGTCAATTATAAGTTCTAAGGTCAGTTGGTGCTTAATAACCCCTTAGCAGCCCCATATTCTCCTTGTTCCTCCACAAGGGATATCGGTACAAACTAAAGTGCCACACCAACGTAGCTACTGCTTCAACCGTATCGGTCTACGCCGTACAGTTCCCTCACAGTCTATTGCTACTTACCTAAAAGGTATCCCCAGATCTGGGTTAGGATCTATAGTAACTCTGATTCAAACCCACAAAGATAAAGCATACAAGTCAAGCAATTGAAAACATTATGATGAACTAATCCTAAGGTACACCCCACTTATTAATTCCCCAGCAGAGTCGCCAGTTCTGTGATACGGTGGCCAGAACCGGGACGTGTTTCCCTATTTGTTTAAGGAATTTGCTGGTTGCATTTTGCGTTTGTTTTCGCAAAATGTCGCGGTAAGCAAGAGTCGCCACCGAATTTTATTTTATCCAACAAGGAAAGGAAAAAAGCACAGAAAAATTCCTTTTTTTTATAGATATTTCTGAGTACGAGGGGTAGATTATAGAAAGGGAAGGTATTAACACCCTTTCTATCTGTAGTTATCTACGGGCTCTTAGGTACTTGCTCATCATTTTCAAAATTGTTTTCTTTGTGCTTGTGGGTTTTGAAATGTTTTTGTTTTCGAGTTTACTCTTTCTTCTGTCTTCAAGAGTGTAATGAAGTGTTTTTTGAAAACTTGTTTGCAAAAGTGTGTAGGTGTGAAAAAAGTTTTGTTTTGGATGAGCAAGTATCTAAGAACTAATCTACCTACTCGAAAAAGGAATCGTTCTATGTTTATTTCCTTTAGACAATGCTATCCCACTATTAGTGAGTAGGTAGCACCATCTTTGGAGTTTGAGGATCAATTCGAAAGAGGGACTTACGGTAACTAAAGTAACGTTAGGATGTCTTAGTGGTAACCCTAATGTCTTAGATCATTTATTCGAGGCAACAATATCTGAGGCAACCATTTCGAGGCAGCTATGATCTTTTAGACAAGAGGGCGACCTCTAAAATAACCTATACTCAATGACCGTTTACGAAGGCAACCAAGTGGGAGTGTACCCTAGGAGTGCGCATGTGCGAGTGCGTTGATTTCAGTTATTTTTATCTTTGCACATGTTTAGGGTGATCTAACCGTTTTAAGATTAGACATTCATTCTTGTCATGCAAACCCTATTATCAAACATCTAACAATTGAATATTTTCAGAAATTAAAGTGCGGAATTTAAACAAACTATTACAAGGCGTCGGGTATTTACATCGCCAAAAACAACCCTTTGAAAATAAACGCGGTAAAAGTAAATGTCCTAATTAAATTATTACAAGTCGGGAGCAGATACAATAATTGGATAAAGAAAAATAAAGTGCACGAGAGAAATCAAATCGAATGTGAAACTAGGGTTTTGACCCTCTTAATTAAAAGAAAATGTTTTTGTTGTTTTTTTTTAAATATTTTTTAAGAAAAGAAATTAAATCCTAAAATTAAATGCTAAATTAATTAGTTATTAAATTAATTAATGAAAAATAATTGAATGTCATATTTTTGGATTTTTGGTTATTTTAGGAAAGAAATAAAATAGATAAATTAGTGTTAAAACCTATTGATTCTAATTAATTTTAAATATTTACAAAATAAATGAAAGTTATCTAAAATTAACCTAATTAAATTAATTAATATTTATTGATAAAAAAATAAAAATTCTGAATTTATTTGGACATAAAAATATTTTTGTGATTTTTTTTATAAAAAAGAAATTATTTTATTGGTTAGTAAATAAATAAAAATAATTAAAATAGAACAATAAAATAAAAAAATATGAGAAATGGGTCTGATATAGGGGGTGTGGAAAGAAGTTTTCTGGGCCCAATTGGAGAAGGTCCACGCTGACTTTTGCCATCCAGTGTGGCATGTTTGACTTGGTCCATGGTGTGTTTGCAATGGTGGCCACCAGATCTGGCCATCTGGCGTGTTGATAAGGAATGTCCATGGTGGGTGCCTGGCTTAGGCATGCATTGGATTACCTGAAAACAAATAAGAAAATGGCAAATGCTGGAGGCAGGGATCGAACCCCTGACCTCCAGCCTCTGAATCCTTACGCACTGACGTGGTCACCACTGGGCTATGTTGTTCTTATTGTTAATATATCAAACACTGATGATAATATATAAAACAAAAGAAAATTGGAAAACAAAATAAAAAATGCGCGCAATAATTTGAATTGGCCTATGGGGGAGTGACACGCCTTCATCCCCTTCCTCTCTCCGTGGCTAAAACCAGAAACACCTATACCCACGAACAAATGTCCGTCACTGTAACCCTGTCCATTCTCAAAATCTCCCACAAGCCATGGAAATGATATATAAGGCCATGGTTGAGGTCGTCTCCTTCTTCTGATCACAACCATACCATTCATGGAGGCTAATTGTTCCTGAAAAGAAAAACCATAAAAGCAAATCCGAAACCCTAACAACAGTGGATTTCGTTACAGACTATATAAACGCAATTGAGTAATGTCAAAAGTTTGCAAATGCTTTGTAGATTAAGAATATGTCATCAATTCATGTCAACAATGCCTAAATTACAAAATATGAATTCAAGAACAGGGGTGTAACTGAAGGACTTACAACGCGTTTAGGGTCCGGAAAACACTTGCTTTTGATTGCTTTTACTTGTGGAGACTGCCAGGAAGCGTTTGGGACAGATACCAAGCCTTGAGGACGCCTCTAACCACCCATTTGGTCTCACACTTTTTGCTTGTTTTTTCAAATTCTGTTCTCCCTCTAGTGCCTCTTTCCAACCTTGATTTTGATCTGCACGCAACCCTTATGTATTAGACAATGCATTAGGGTTGATTATTGTGTCCAAATCCCTCTCTTTCAATGCTTTGGATATTGATTTGATTTGCTTTGAACAACTTTCCAAACATGGCTTATTTCCAATCTTTTTGTGCCCACAAGCTTTGATGCGAATTTGAATGCCTTGCTAGCTGTAATTAGAGCCTGAAACAATCACAAGATTCTTTGTTATCAATATTTTTGGATTTTATTTGATTTTATTTGATTTTATTTGATTTTATTTGATTTTATTTGATTTAAATTCAATTAATTCAAATAAAAATCAAAATAAATAATAAAAATAAGATATGGACAGGTGGCAAAAGCTAGAGCACGTAGGCTATGATGCCAACTCAAAACAAGTGAAAACGATTGGGCCCATTTGGCAAAATTTGAAGTTTTGGGGATAGTTGACTTTTGGCAAATTTGCAAAAAAGGTCAACTTCAACAATGCATAACATCCTCAATTTTAACTCTTTGGAGGTGTTCTTGGACTTTTTAGAAAGCTTTAGGTGTCCTCTAATCAACCCTTTTTAGTTGCATCTCATTTTGATATTCCATGCTCAAGTATGAAGCTTTGACAAAAAAAAGTGTTTTTGTTGACTTTTCAAAATGACCTATAATGTCCAAATTCATAACTTCTTGTGAGTGCATATTTTGAACTTGGGAGATGAAGATGGATTGTAGGGAATTTCATCCTCTTAAAAATGAGCTATGGATGGGTCATTTCTCATAAAGTATGAGAAAGTTATGCTTGGTCAAAGTTAGGTTGACTTTTCCTGCAAAACCCTAATTTAGCAACTTTTGAATCTTGATGAATTGTGAGCAATCCTTGATGAATCATGATCAACCCTTGATAAAATGATGAAATATACTTCCAAATGAGGATGTTGACCAAAAATATTGAAGTTTGACTGTATGTGGGTCACAGTTGACTTTTGCCCTAGCACAGTCGATTTTTGGACCTTTGAGCAATTGACTGAGCAAAATTCCTCTACAAGGCTTGAAACTTGACATGGATGATCTTGAGAACATATTAGGACAATGTTGAGCATTTGAGATCACTTGGACTCAAGTATCTTGATGCAACATGAAACCCTAGTTTGAAGTAGACTGCCTTAGGAGAGGACTTGTCTGGCCAACCCTTGGACTACCTTGAGCAACTTGGAGATCTTTCTTGCAATGTTTTGAGAAATATGAGAGGGAAAATTTTTGGGGTACTATAGGTTTTCCCCAATTTTTCCACAATATTGTAATCTCTCTTTCTTATAATCTTCAGAATCTCTTCCATTTCTTTTTTAGAAGCTTCAAAAATGGCTTCTTTATGTGCCTCCATTCGGGAAGGCTCAACCAGTACCTCATTTCCCTGAGTCTCAGCTGACTCAGTAGCAGGGATAACAACAGGGATGACAGTAGGAGTAGAAACAGGAATAGCAGCAGGAGTGGCCATATGAATAACCAAAGGAGTAACAATAGTCTTCGGAGAGATTTTAGGAGAAAAAATCCTTCCTCTCCTGGTAATTTTACTGGTCCCAACAATGTTTTCGATGTCAGGATCAATATCTTCAACAACTTCATTTTTAATAGCCAATAGGTCTTGCTTGACGCCATGGTAGTAAACGTCATCCCCATAATTCCAAGGAACAACTTTATCAGAGGGATATGGTATTGGCACAGGAAAAGTGATAATCAAAGGAGCAACCTTAGGAATGGATGTAATCCTGACGGGTCTTTTGGAGGAGACCCTGGGAGGATTGTCGGAAATGGTAATTATTAAAATGTTTCCACACGAAACTTTTGTAGAGGGAACTTTCTCAAACATAATTTCTTTGTTGTTCATCAGGCGCTGGACACCTATCTTTAAAAACAAGCAACCATTATGAAGAGGCATACATTGGTGCAGTTATTACATTAGGGGTCTCAGGAGGATCAAATTCAATATCCTTTGCCTCAATGAGATCTTGCACTTTGTTCTTAAGAGCCCAAAAATCATTTGTATCATGCCCTGGACTATCAGAGTGGTAGGCACATCAAGCATTTGGGTTGTAGCGGAGAGATGTAGTATTTGGATTTTTGGGGGCCTCCTTTAGAGTGACCAGATTAGACTTCAACAAGTGTGGAAAAAATTAAGATAAGGTCATGTTGATCCGGGTGAACTGTCTTCTGGGTGCATCCTGTCTGCACTAATTATTTTGTTGTTGATTTGATGCAGGGTTGGAAATCATCACAGCTCCCACTGTTGGACGGTGTTCAGTTTTGCTTTGATTTCTCTGGTCATAAGCAGCACTGACCTCTTTCTTTATAGTAAAGGGTTTCTTCATTGTACTTGAGGATGCATCCCTCTAAATCTTACCACTCTTGATACCCGCTTCTACTCGTTCCCCAATTAATATCAACTCAGTAAACCCGACTGAAGATCTTCCAATCAAATGGTTGAAAATGGACCAGACAAGGTACCTAGGAACATGTCTACCAGCTCTCTATCAGACAGAGGAGGCTGGACCCTTCCTGCAAGATCCATCCACTTTTGGGCATAATCTTTGAAACCTTCACTGGAACCCATAGACATACTTTGAAGTTGTGTGCAGGTTGGAGCGAGGTCAACATTGTATTGGTACTGCTTGTAAAAAGCAGCAGCCAGGTCTTCTCAATTACGAATGTTGGTTCCCTCCAGCTGATAGAACCATTCCAACTGCGTCCCTGACAAAATTTCCTAGAAGAAATGTACCCACAGATTCCTATCAGCAGTGTGGGGCTGAATCTTCCTGACATATGACCTTAAGTGCAGCTTAGGACAGGAGACACCATCATACTTAGCAAATGTGGGGACTTTGAACTTCTGGGGGATGACCACCCTTGAGATCAGTCCCAACTCTTCAAAATCCAGACTGGGTACCCTCTGAATCTCTATAGCATTGAGACGGTCCTCCAGCTATTTGTATTTATCATCAACAGGAGGATATTGTTCCTCAGAGTAGTCATCCTCTTCTTCAATAGTCCTTGGGTTGTTGTTTTCTTCTGTTGGCTTCTCTTCTTGATTGTCTCTCTCATTTGACGGGGTTGCAAAATCTAGAGCTCACTTGGCTGGTCCTCTAAACCTTCTTCCCATATTTAAGACACCGACCGGTTTCTTTGCCTTCTTCTTCTCTTTGGTGATGAGAGATTTCAGATCTTCTTGCCCCTTAGCCAGAGCCAGGAACATTTGTTGGAATTGAGCGTTTTTGCTTGAAGATCCTTAACTGTTTGTTCAAGAGCCATTTCTTTTTGTTGAAATAAATAGCGAAAAGATAAGAAACCTGTCTTGAAATACCTGCTTAATGTAATGATATGCATGATAATGTTTATGCAATGTTTTCAAGGACTTCAAGAAACATAAATTTGTGAGCCAAAATGAAACAAAGATTTTATTAATTAGATTCAAATTACATTTTCCTTTTAGGCTTACAATTGAAAATTAAAAACTCTTAAAATCTAAGAATCAAATCTCCCATGGGCGCTTCCTCTTCGTGCTAGGGTAGACATTAAGACTTTCTTCTTTTTGAAGTTGCTTCGTGAGCACTAACACTTTCTTCTCACTGGTGTAGAATTGATCTCTAAAGGTATCCCGTTCTTCCTTAAGCTGAATCTAGGACCTCTGCAACTTTTCAAGATCAGCCGGCATGTCATGATGGGGAACTGTATAAGTAACCTCTTCTTCAGTGTCAGGTTCCACAATCATTGGTAAGATGGTTATATATGGCATCATAAGTTTTTGGGCATGAGCTCATACCATCTAAGATAAGGCTCCATAGGGATGTAATTCTTGTGCCCCAAAGCCTTGCTATCAACCTTTTTTACCATACTCCAAACTCGTACGAACCTTTGACGATATCCTTGAACGTCATCCTCGTAGCTTAACATAATTCCTTGGATAAGCATATCATGAGGACCATCCTTTCGAGCATAACTAAATTGTCGTAGATCCAGAGAAGGATTATAAGTAATACCTCCCCTAATGCCGAGGAGTGGGAAATTATGGAATTCCCCACAATGGTCAATGGTAGAAATATCTCCTATAGACCGGGAGTACCAAAGAATATCTGAGTGAGAAAGTGACATTATCCTTTGCGACCAACCCAAACTTTGTTCGTTCTTCAATACTGATTGGGGAAGGTGCGAAATAAACCACCTAAACAACAATGGTATGCAACACATAAGAACCCCTCCTCTCTTCATGGTACGAGTGTGGAGGGAGTGCAAGATATCTCCAAGCAAAGTAGGCACATGGTTACAGGAGAGAAAAACCTTAATAGCATTCACATCTACGAGTAAGTTCGGATTAGGGAACAGTACTAACCCATAGATTAGAAGAGCTAGGACTTCTTAGAAATCTTGGAAATCCAAATCATCCCAAAACAGTTGATCCTTTTCTAGTAGGAACTTGAATAGGAAACCCTTGACTTTGTTTCTTGTTTCCCAGTTGGATATAATGTTGGACCGTTTTAGATGTAAGGCTGCTGCAATGACCTCTGGCTTTGGAGCTTCCTCTAAACCGGTGAAAGGCATCTGATCCAGAATGGGTACACCCAATAATTGAGAGAACTCTTCCATGGTGGGTACCAACTGATAATCGGGAAATGTGAAGCAATGGTGTTAGGGGGTTAAAGAACTGAAATAGTACCCCCATCATTTTCTCATCAAAGCTTGAGGTAACCAGGTTGAGAAGTTAACCATATTTCTTGGTGAACGAGGAAGTCTCAGGAACCCTTGATACTAGCTCTTTGAGTTGGAGAGGTATTCTCACAAAGCTGATTTATATGGTGTTTCTATGAACGGAAGCCATGATCTTCAAAATAGAACAAAGATAAATTCCCCTGGTCCTTGAAATGGTTAGTGAAATGAATATGGATGTTATGATGCATGATGTTATGTTTGAACAATTTAATCACACACAAGAAAAAAAAGCACATAAGACCTTAGGTTTAGGCTTGCATGGGGTTTATAGGTGAGTACCCTCTTGAAGTTTAGTTGGTTCAATCTGTCTTAGAAAAGTAACCGGGTTCTAAGGAGTCTCAATATCACTGATCTTTATTTATCAGGCATTATTTCAGCTCAAGCGATCTTTTCGCGGCCGAATTGTCCCGAAAGTCCAATCTCAATGAGTGTAGTATCGAGTATCAACCAATCCTCAGCTTTATACCGAGGCCGGCTATCTCACTACTTTCTAATGGACAAGTTTGTTCAACTAAGGTTCTAAGGTCCGTTAGTGCTTTATGACACTACACAACGGCCCCGTATTCTCCTTGATTTAACACAAGGGATACCGGTACCAACAAATGTGTCACACTAATACAGATATTGCTTCAACCATATCAGTCTACATCGTACAGTCTCCATGATATATTGCTGCTTTCCTAAAAAGTGTCCCAGATCCGAGTGTAGGATCTTTAGTAATAACCCAAACAAGCCCTCAAAAGTAAAGCATACAAAACAAACAATGTAAAGCAATTTAATATGAACTAAACTTTAAGGTAACACCACTTTTTTTAGTTCCCCAGCATAGTCGCCAATTCTGTGATATGGTGGCAGAAATGACTGTTATACTGGTTTTGCGTTTGTGTTTGCAAATGTTGCGGTAAGCAAGAGTCTCCACCGATTTTCTTTTATCCAACAAAGGAAATGGTGAAAAGAACAGAAAAATACCTTTCGAGAGTTTTCTGAGTAAGGGGGGTAGATTATGGAAAGGGAAGGTGTTAGAACCCTTTCCATCCCTAGTTTTCTACGGGCTCTTAGATGCTTAGCTCATTTTGAAATGCCTTGTGCTTTGTGTGTTTAGAAAAGTATTTTTGGAATGCCAATAGTAAGGTGATTCGCTTTATGATAACTCTTGTATCAGTCCTCAAGAGTGTTGATAAAGCGTTTTGAAAATGTTTTTGAAAGTGCTTTATGTATGTGTAAAAGTTTGTTTTTGAGCAAGCATCTAACAGCTATCTACTATACTCGAAAGGATTGTTCTTTTCCTCTTTTCCTTTAGATAGTGCTATCCTACTATTAGTGAGTAGGAAGCCCTAGTCGTTGGATGTTTGAGGGACATTTGAAGGGATGTTTTATAGTCACAAAGGCAACTGGGCAAGAAACCTTAGTTACTACCCTAGGGTTTTAAGATCATTTTTACTAAGGCAACATCAAGAGGGTCATCGAGGGGCTTATGATCTTTTAAACCGGAGGGTAGCCACTAAAATCTATTACATTTCGAGAGTTGTGACTGTTTTCCAAAGGCAACCAATATGGAGTACCCTAGAGGTGTATATGTGCAATTGTGTTGTATTCAGTTATTTATCTTTTGCAATAGGATTGCTAGCGTTTGATTATTAAACTCTTGCCATACAATCCTATTAGTCATGCATCTAAGCAGTAAATAATTTGCAAGAATTTAAAATGCGGAAAGATAAATTCTAAACTATTACAAAGCTTCGGGGAGGGGGATTAATTACATATCCAAAACTTTGGGAGAAAATAAAGCAGTAAATATAAAAGTCCTAGTTATTGTCTATTACATCCTATATGCAGATACATTAATATGAAAATAACAATGCTAAAATAATAAACGTGCGCGAATTGAAAAGACGTCTAAATCCTAAGTGTAAGGAAATATTTTTTTGTGTTTTATTTTATTTGGAAAATGCTAAATGTTCAATCAAGTCAAATCTAATTAATTAAAATTATTGATTAAAATTTACTCTGAAACAAACCTAATATTTTTTTCATTTTTTTAGTTTATGAAAAGGATTGAATTCAAATAAATCCTAAGTCTACGGATTTTAAATTTGAGGAAAATAAGTTAAAATAATTAAATAAATTAAAACATTAAGAGAAAAACCTAATTCTAAGTTACTTATATTTTTTTCTTCTGATTTTTATATTGATTAACAAAAAAAACTAAAAGAAATAAACAAAAACAAAGTAAACAAGTGTAAATGGGCCAGGCAGCAAAAGTAAACAGGGGGTGGAGCGCAGACCTGGATCGTAAAGAGGCTCAGGTTTCCTTTCGATCCAATGAAGGAGTCCTTCGAAGGTTCATGGTGAGGCATACGTCTGAAGCCTTCAGATCTGGATCAGATGCGGATCCATTGGTTATGATCATGTGGTGTATGGTGTACACGTGGAACCTGCAAGCATTGGATATGCAAGACAATTATTAGAGAAACAAAAATGCACGACCTGGGTATCGAACCCAGGTCTCTCCCCTTTGATTCGAACTCCCCTAGTTTGAACTCTCTGAGTCTGAATCTGGGTTGTTTTGGCTTGAAACGGCCTATATCATGAGTTTTGAAAGTAATTAGCTTCGAAGGCCCTAACAACGGTATCCTGTCATCTGGACACTGCAACTTACATGTATTACATTAAATCATTCACAAACAACAATAATAAGGTGAGTATGCAATTGAAATGAGTTTAAATCAGAGATCAAATGTGTTTGAAAATTAGAATTTTTTTATCAAATGGAGGTGCTTCGATCTGTAGTTCTAGGTGTGGGATGGCTTCTTAGAAGTCTCAGGAGAACGAATTTGGTATTTGTTTGGACTGGGGGAGCTTGCTAAGCTGGTTTTTGTATTTTGACAACTTATGAGATTTTTGAGAGTTTTGAGATGGTTTTTTAAGGCAGCTTCTTGTGTGTAGGTAATGCGTGTGTTTGGAGGCAATGTTTCATCTGGCTAATGCGTGTGTGTCTGCCCCTTTGATAGAAAATCATGTCTTGTATTTATAGGGGCGTGGTGGTGAACGAAAATGGCAAGAATCAGCCATTAACCATGGCTTTGAAGGCAGAATCGAAAGTCTTTAAAAAGTTACCATTTTTGATGAGTTTTTGCCATTTTGGGTTTTGAGTCAACCTGGACAGGTTTCACATCTTGACTCTTTCGAATGCTCTAGAAACTTATTCTTCGATTGGCTTTGAGTTCCAATTTGAATGGCTCAGGGCCTCATCATTGTGGCTTCTTCGACTGGGCCACTATCTGCCTTAGTTGCTTGATCTGAAAACTATCCAATCAGTCCAATTGAACAGTTCTTGTTCCCCTCAATTCAACCATCTCTTCCTCTTGGCCTGTCAAAGCCTCGTTTTGTCCTTTCCTTCAAACATAGTAGTGTAGGTGGTCCTTCAATTCTAACTCCCACCCTTTGCTTGTCTACAAGAAACACCTTTACTACGCATTAGTCCATCTTCGATTGGTGAATACAGTTTGTATGCACCAATCGAAGGGTAACCTAAGAGTATCAAAACTTCTCTTCAAACATCCAACACCTGTTCAAGTACATTCCAGAAGCTCTGAGGTGACTTATATTTGGCTGATTCATCTCAAATTGTCCTTCGATCATGCCGTGCTTGAAGATGTCATGTCCTTCGAACCATTAGACTTCCACGTGTTTCTTTGGATATACAACTTGTATGAACCAATTGAAGGGTAACCTAAGAGCATCAGAATTTCTCTTCAAATATCCAACACTTGTCCAGGCACATGCCAGAAGCTCTGAGGTGACTTATATTTGGCTGATTCATCCTCAACTGTCCTTTGATCACGCCATTCTTGAAGATTACATGTCCTTCAAATCATGAGCCTTCCACGTGTTTTCTTTGGATAATAATGAAAACTTTTTGAATTCCAAATATCCTTCTTTTCTAAGCACCCATTCAGGAAACATGTTAATCAAAAGGTGTCTTCCTTGTAATGCTTCGAATGGCTTAAATTCTAGTGAAAACGGAACCTTCGAAGCTCCTTACTAACTCTTCCAATCAAAGACTTCATAAAAGCCTTCTCAACTTTCTTTCACGCCATTCCTCCTTCGGTCCTAGCGCTTCGTTGGTAATCATACTGCTGTCGAAGCTGCTTCGACCCAAAACCCTTAGGCATATTTTCAGTCTTCCACCTACACATTGTCATGTACACTTCTTTTCTTTCTTTCAGCTGTGCCACTATGCTGAAGCATATAGGGTGCCCTGGAAATCATTTGAAGCTCTGGAACTCACACATCTTGGTGAAAAGTGAAATTAGTTGAAAGGCTATTGCTTAGGAGGATAATTTATCTTATCAACTCTTGGTCAACCTTGAGCAGTTGGGGACCTTAATAAGTATGCCTTGAATAAAAATGGGAGGGAAAAATTTGGGGTGCAACACCATTTCTTTTTGGGTACTTGTTTGTTAGAGTTTCCAAAATTCCGTTTGAATTTTGGTTTTGTAGAGAAGGCATTACTAGTATATTTTATATCATGTGTATGTTTATATGTAAAGTGTGAATAAAGAGGTGTGTGTTTTATAACTATATAATCAACTTTATTTGATTGAGATGCTTCTTCTCCCCTTGTTTTCATATATACTATACATTTTCTTATGTTTCTGCTAACTCCATAGATCATTGAAGCCATCTTGCTCCTGTCTATGTTTTTAGCTAGAATTTTTTGAAAGATGTGATCTTATTCTTTTATGATTTTATAAAAACTATTAGAAACTTATGAAATAGTTTCTTTCTGAGATTTTTGTAATTCATTTTTAATAACATATTTTTCATTTTCAAGTTTAGAAATGGTTTCTTTTAGCTCATAGCTTTTTGTTTTTAGTCTCATAGTTTCTTCAGAATCAGATACTATATCCTTTTTCAGGTTCTTATTTTTGAATCGAAGTTGCTGGTATCTTTCATGAATTTCAGAAAGACTTTCTTCTAATTGAGATCTAGAAAAGTTAGAGAATACCTCTTCTGCCTGAGTCTGACTCTGATTCAGATGATCCAGTGTCATCTGATATGTTAGCCATTAAGGCTATATTGGCTCATTCATCTTCTGATTTTGTTTCAACTTCAGAAGATTTCGAGTCATCCCATGTTGCCATATGACTTTTCTTCTTTTCTTTGGAGAATTTCTTTTTACGCTTTTCTTTCTGTAGATTTGGGTAGTCGCTTTTGTAGTGACATAGTTCGTTACATTCTTATCATACAATGTCTTTGTTGCTAGATTTTCTTTATCCAAAAGATGATTTAGAGTGATTTTGTGTTCTTCTGGGGTTTCTAAACTTCCTCTGTCTGTGCTTCCTCTGTCTTCTGGGCTCATCTTCTTCTAGTTCTATCTCATGACTTCTCAAGGAGCTGATAAGTTCTTTAAGAGATATTTTATTCAGATCTTTGGCTAGTTTTAAGGTCGTGACCGTGGATCTCCATTTTTTGGGTAAACTTCAGATGATTTTCTTTATATGATGTGTTGTTGAGTACCCTTTGTCCAAAATTTTCAGCCCAGCAACCAAAATTTGGAACCTTTAGTACATTGTTTCAACTGTTTCATCTTCTTCCATTTTGAAGGCCTTATACTTCTGAATGAGTGCAAGAGCTTTGGTTTCTTTGACTTGCATGTTGCCTTCATGCGTCATTCTCAAAGAGTGAATCATGTTTTTTTATTCTCTATTCTTGATCTTCTCATACTCGGTAAACGAGATAGAACTCAAGAGGATTGTTTTGGCGTTATGATGATTTCTGAATTCTTTCTTTTGTTGACTAGTCATTCTCTTTCTGTCGATCTTCTGTCTGTTTCGTCAACAGGATGATTGTATCCATCAATAACCATATCCCAGAGATCAGTGTTATGAGCTAAAAAGAAATATCTGATTTTGTCTTTCCAGTAATCAAAGTTCTCACCATCAAAGATTGGAGGTTTTCCGCTGATTCTATCTTTCTCATCATGATTATCATTGCTGATGACTTGACTTGGTCCCACCATATTGTTTTTCTTGTTAGGATCTTTTTCTGACATGGTTAAGTGTTTGCACCCTGAACCAAGCGCTCTGATACCAATTGAAGAATGGAAAAACACAAGAAGATGGGTCTGAATTGGGTTTATAAAAAAATAGTAGACACGTTGGTTATCCTGGTTCGTTTAAACTCAAACTACTACACTCCACCCGCCAAGGTGATTTTGCCTCTCTCAAATGAGGTCTTAATCCACTAATCAAAACTTGATTACACAAATACAATGACTATTGTCAATGTATTCTTGAGTTTAAACCATAACTCAGTTTTCTCAAGGTATTACAAGATAAATTAAATAAGAGTATGTACAAAGATGTTTTCTAAACAAAACTATATCACAACAGTGATGTATACACAATTGAAAAGCACAAGATAAAACTGGGTAATAATATTTTTCTTTTTCAGTGCGCAGTAATGTTGTATATTTCTTCTTCAAGTCTTCTTTATATAGGCGATACATGAGAGACATGAGAATATGCTTTTGGAAGGTTGATAAAGTGTTGTTAATGCACTTTCCAAAAATATAGATCTTGTCTTGGTTCAGCCGTTACTTTTTAATTTGTAATAAATGAGTTGTAACGCATCAGAACATTGTTTTCTTGGGATCATATCAGAAGAAGAATATTACCGTTGAGACTACTTTTGTTCTTCCTGAATCTTTACTTATCTGAATATCAGAGTTTTGCTTGCATCGTTGGTGCATTCCAAAGTTGTAACATTAGAACTTATTCATTTTAGCTTGTTAAACTGATTTTCTTCTAAGTATATTGTGTCTAACCAGAGCTTCAAAAACATAACTCTCTCATCTTTTATGCTTCTTACATCAGAATTTCCCTGCATATTCAAATACATTATTAGAGAGCATATTTGTTCTTTATATATAGCTAGCACCGCGTTCCATTTTGTGCTCGTGTGGACTGTGTAGAGACGTCGGTATCTTCTGTCGTTCGTGATCGAATATAAAGCACGCTTTAAGAGATATTATTTGAATCCTTTGATATTTTGTTTGTGATTAATGGTTTAATCAAGATTCGTTCATTGGGATTATTCTGCTAAGAGGATAAAATTTTTGAAAACCCCATCTTAGATCCCAACAAAAAGTCCATCCAATCAAATTAAAACAATTGGCTCAAGGTCATTGGTTGAAGAAAGACACGTTGGTCGTCTTCAACCTCCATCCCTCTGCAAATTGAGAAAGGACGAGATTCTTCAAATGAAAACGTTAGAACCTCATAGTGGTATCATTGGAAATTGTCTCATCCAGACAATCCTAACCCCACCCTCACGAAAAATTTATTTAAAGCATAGCTCACTCAATTTGGAAATAACCAGAAGGTTTTGAAAACTTTGAAATAAAAAACAGAAGCAACAAATGCATTTATTCACCAAAATTAAATTAATAGCAAGTATCAATGAACATTATAGATCATCCCAGTAATTTGAGTTAGAAGATTTGGTGCCTTAACCTACCTGAATTAAGTAGAATAAGCTTTCTCTGAAAGTGAACATGGTCTGAGTAGAATAGGGCACGATTTGGCTTACTTTTTCTTTGAGAAGCTTCACTCAAGTTCCCTAAAGAAGAATAGAACAAGAAATTGAATTGAAAAGAAAGAAAATAGTGAATTTGAATTTTCAGAAAATTGTGTTATAGAGGAAGTTGGGCAGAGATTTTATGGCTCTCTAAGCTTGTCAAATGAGAGAAATATGATCCTCTATTTATAGGAAAATGAATCATGAGCTCAAGCATGTGAAATGATGAGAAAATAAAAGAAATCACGTGAGCCCGATCCATGGAAAAAGTGTGACTTCTCTTAGCCAAAACTCAAGCTAATTGTGTGTTTTGAAGTTCAAAATATCTTTTGGAACATTGCTAAACATGATTAGGAATGAAATGGAACCTTAAACTGGCTCATAATTTGAATTAGCAATGTTCAAAATTCTGATCATGGTGAAAACTCAGTTTCAAGTGGCCATATTCAAATTCGTGGGGCAAGCTACTCATGAGGCTTTAAGGTCTCATTCTTGTTGCATTTGAAAGAACTCATCACAATATTTACAATGTGCCAAGAAAGTTTCTTTTGGATATTTGAGCTGAGAGTTATGTCCAATTGAATTCGTGAAAAACAAATTGATTTTTATACTTAGAAATATTTTTAAGTATAGAGCTTCATAATGACATATAATGTTTTGTAAACTTACAAGCCTTTCCATTCAAAATTAACTCATGATCCTTGAAGATGAAATGAAGTAGACCCCTTTAATGGATTTGTGAAATTGAAATCACTCAAAAATCATAAAAATTGAGAGAGTTATGGTCTTTGGAAGCTGGTGAAATTTTCTTGAGAAATCCATAAATGACCTATAATGTTTCCACCAATTACATAACTTTCTCCACTCTTCTTGATCTTGACCCTTGAATCAAAGTTGTAGTAGACATCCTCAAGTTTATTGTGAAAAAAGAATGAGCTCAAGGAGACAAAAATAGACCATGTTATGATCTTTTGAAGTCAAATTAAAGAGTTCAATGGCTTTTTCAAAAGGACTTGTAATCTTCTTCAAACTTAAATGATCTTCCTTGCACAATTAGCCCTAGATCCTTGAAGAGAAATTGTTAAGGACTTTTTGAAGAGTCTCATGGCTTTGGAATCACTTCAAAATCTCCAAAAATTAACCAAGATATGGTCTTGGGAAGTTGACAAACCCTTACTCAGAAAATACAAAAGTGATATGTAACATTCTTTTAACTTTTGATGATATTCTTTGCTCAATTGGACTTTATCATGTGAAGAGAAGTTATTTTAAATCAGGAGAAGAGTCCATGGCAAAAATAACCATTTAAAAATATTGAAAATTGAGATAATTATTCACTTGTCACCATTGAATCAAGGACTTGCCAAATTAGGTCAACCATCTTAGGTTAATTTTGTAATCTTTTGAACTTTTATTGCAAATTAAGGCATGATGAATCACATTAGACCTTGAAACAATGTTATATTGAAGCACTCTTAATGAAAAAGCTAAAATCTTGATGAACCTTGTTCGAGAAGGCATGGAAATAAACACAAGAACCTATGAAGTTTCTTGATGAATTCAACCACTAACTTTGAGACAATCTTGACCAAATGAAATTGAGAGAGTCCTCAAACCATAGAACTTTGATGCCATAACCATAGCCTTGAAGTTCAAGCCTTTAAAATCCTATAAATAACCAATTGACTGTGGATCATCCTTTAAAACCTAGCATAGGAGGTGAGAGAGATGTATGTGGCTTAATACCTACAATGTACAAAGCATGGAGAGGAAACATACATTTTTTGGATTTGGGTTAAAGGTTAATAAACATAAAATACATATACAAGATATAGAATTCAAGGTGCTTGGTGATCCCTCAAGAGAAAACTCAAAGGTAGGAGAGAGGGTATAAAAAAGAATCAACCAAATGTGTGATCTTGATTTATTGTGATGATATGGGATGCTAGAGGATCTTAGGGGCAGAAATTAGAGTAAAACAATCGTCATCTGCGTGTTTAAGCTTTTGTTCGGCCACCCTTTATGACGTACTGTTGTGCATCTCCCATGCTTTTGAGTCAAGCAACATGCTTATAATAAAAAAACATAATCAATAAACAAAACCAACACATGCTTTTGGACAAAACAAATTGTTTCCATAGTGTGATATAAGTGTTACCTAAAATTTATAGGAGTGAAAAATAACTTTCTATTTAAACAATATAAATGACTTTTATGATTTAAAAAATATTGAATTTAAAATTAGAACAAAGTTTTCTACTATGGAGGCAGAACCGTCATGTCATCAAGAGATATCAGAAAATTAGTTATAAGCCCATGCATATCGAGAAGAAACCAGATTTACACTTTCAATGGTTCCACTTCTATCACAATCTGCAAGTAAAAACCTGAACCTGCAAGTACTATTGATAATATTTATGATCCATTTTGTGCCTTAAAATATAGTAGATGCTAAAATCTTTTTCATATACCTCATGGCCTCATGTTTAATTGGAATATCAAACTATTTGACAAGCTCTAGTGGAGTAAGTCTGTCAACCTCAGCTCCATATAGAAATTGGAATGTCAACACCTAAATTTAAGAGAAATAGTAACTGTTAGAATATGAACATCTCAGTAGTGAACAAACATGCTTCAACTACTTCAGCCTTGGCTTTATTTATTCATTTCAAAAGTGTAAAGTGATTTGAGTTTGCATGGAAAAAGCTCCAAATAAAATAGAACCTTTGCATAATCAATTAATACCGACATAAGTTCAATAAACTGTAACAAAAGAAAAACATTGGGAAGAGTAAGAAAAAGTCAAACATATACTACATGTGTCGTGCAACATGTAATTCACCTCTAGAAGTGGCAGAAAATCTAGTACTTGAAAACATACATAAGACGCAAGAATATCAAAAGCTGAAACATTGTCGGCTTCTCCTGACCACCAACTCCAAGACATGCCCAAACTATAAAATATGATGACATACTGTAAAGCATATTAAATACACTACAACAAAAGTGTGGTGATTAAAGTGACTAGAGAAAAATAAATGAAATCGCCATTGGATATTTATTTATTTCATATAAAGGAAAGTAAAACATCGAAGAAAATATGAGAAAGGAGAAATCAAAGTTTTGCGATCAAGAAAACGGGTACGAGAGTCGATTACGCAAGGGAAAGGTATTAACATCTCTCACGTCCGTGGTACTCCACGAGATCCACTCTAATTGTCAAATCAAAGGGTGTGTCAAGTCTAAAGCTAACAATCTAAGGGAAAATGTATGAATGTAGAGTATTTACAAAAAGAAAGGTTTTATTAGTTGTGTCCACCGCAGTTGTAAACTTTTGTACTAACGTACCACCTTTCGTGCAATAGGAGATCATGACACTTGTAGTACATCTAAAAAGGTATTTTGGATTGTTCTGTGTTTTTTAGACAGATAATGTTACATTCGCACTCTAGCAGTTGACATATTTCAACCCGGCCTTTGGGGACTCACGCATCATATTGCGTAGAGTGGAAATAACACATCTTTTTTGTGAAAAGGTTTTCAAAACAAAAGCCCAAGGGAAAAAGAGTTTGAATTGGTTTATATTTTTTTACCTTGAAAAATGATTTAGCGATTTGAACAACATTAAAGACTATGATCGAAAGGAAGCACAAGGTTTGGGAATGTACCCCCTCATACTCCTCCTAATACTTAAGGCTCATGACACATGGTTCGCCTCTTTATTATTAAGTGTTTTTGGAGTTTGATAAAGAAAAAAAATAGTTTTAAAGAATGCAAAAGAGAAAAAGACTAATCAAAAGGGGATCTCAATATTACTTGTTGTCATGTTTGTGGACCTAAAGTTAGGATAAAAGGGAAACATCTACCTAAGTTAGCATGTGTAACGCAGTGGGAGAACTGACTTGGTCGTTTTGCATTTTATCGCAAATGTTGCGGTTAGCAAGAGTCGCCAACGACTTTTCTTTTATCCAAAAGGAAAGGCTGAAAAGAACAGTAAAGACCTTTGAGATGTTTTCTTGAGTTTGGGGGGTAGATTATGAAAAGGGAAGATGTTAGCACCCTTTCCATCCATGGTTTTCCATGGGCTCTTAGTTGCTTGCAAGATCACTTGTTTTTGTTTGAAAATATGCTTTGTATGTTTTTTTGAAAGTATTTTGAAAAGGCGCAATCATTTAGGAAAACTTTGTAATGATTCTCGTTCGTAAGAATGTATACAAAGTGTTGATCCTTTGAAAATGTTTTCAAGTTCGAAAGATGTTTTTTTGAAAGTGTTGGTGTTTGTTTTGAAAATAGCAAGGATGTTTTGGTTTTGAAAATGAGCAAGCAACTAGGAAAATTCTACCTACTCAAAAGTCTTTCATATTTATTTCCTCTTTTCTTTGACATTGTTATCTTATCATTGATTTGGTAAGTAACCCTATCTTTGGATGTAAAAGGGACAGGCAAGGGTCATCGTATAGCCATGATTAACAATGTTGTAAGATATCTTAGCATTTTCTGTAGGGACTAAGATCATTTTTGAAAGGCAACTTTGATAGCGTCATCGAGGGACCATGATCTTGTATTTTGTTTGCTTTTGCTAAGATACCTCACATACATAATATGGCCATTTTATAAGGCAACAGAATGGATTTACCCTAAGGGTGTATGTGTGCAAGTGTATTGGTTTACATGTTTGATTTATCTTGATTAGGGTTTGCTATTTGTTGATTTTATCTTTCCATTCAAACTCTAATTTACTAGCATTTATACAAAACGATAAATTACGGAAATTAAAATGTCTTACGCTATTACAACATTTTAGGGGATGGCGGTAAAAGTTTATGAATGGGGAATTTGCAAGAAAATTAAATCTAAATAATTATTACAACCATATTAAATATTTTACAAAAATGAAGATAAAAATGTAAGAATGCAAAATGGAAAAAGAAATGATTTTTGTTTTTATGAAAAGGGGTTTAGTCTTGACCTAGTTAAGAAAAATGGTTAATTAAAGTTAAATAAAAATTACACCTAAACTAATTAAGAAAAGAAATTAAGTTTGAAACATTTTTAGGATTTTTTATGAAATGGTTTAAAGATTAACCTAATTTAAACTAGTTAATTTTAATTACAAGAGAAGTTAATTATTTAATCAAAACCTAAATCTAAATTCATTAAATTTAAGAAGAAAAATAGAACCTATGTCTAAATAATTAGTTTAGAAAATAATTTGAATGTTAATACTAATTTGTAAAAGAAAATAAAAATTCAATTTAATAAAATTAAATGAAATAAAATGCCTAGATTAAAACATTTTTAATTTAATTAAGGAAATATATTTTTTGGTATTTTTTTATTTAGGTAAAATAAATAAATAAGTGAAAATAAATAAAATATAAAAGAAATAATAACTAATTGGGTTGGGGTCAAAAAATAAAAGAAAGAGTGTAAAAATCATTTGTTAGCCCAATAGGTTTTTTATTGAAATCAGAAACAAAATAAAATAAAGAAAAAAAATGAAAATGGGCATGAGTATTGCAAAGTAAAAAGTGGGTGAGAATGCAAAAATGATCTAGGCCCAGAACAAAGTCCATCATGTTTTGTGATTCAGTGTGGATTGATTTATGTGAGTGCACCATGAGCTTGCATCATGAAGCATTGGATTTGGATTGCTGAACATCCAATGGTGTTGATGTGAGGCTCATGATAGGCGCCTTGTACATGATTGCATTAGATCTGAAACAAATAAAAGGTAACTACTGGGGCTCGAACCCAGGTTCCTATAGTCACAGACACGCGCTTCCACCACTGGGGTGGCTATACATCTATTTATTAATACAAAACCAAGAATATATATTTGAAACACATTCCTAGGCATGTATCATCTTCAACCTCGCGTCAGACCAATCAACATGATTTTTGAAATTGTTATCTCTTTCATTTCTCAACCATTTGCAAAAGTATAAACATGAAACTTGCTCCAAATTTCATCACGAGTTCAGTTATATAAATAACTAAAGCTATAAATAAAAAATGAGCATGAATTTTGAATGGTACTAAATCTGACATAATTTTTTCCAGAAAATTCAACTCTAAAATTCTCATTACTCAGGAAACATAAATGAATTCTAAGGACATGGTTGGTTTCAGGACTATGATGTCTACATTTTTCATTCATAAATTAAACATTAATGATGCCTATATGAAGAGTTCAAAAGTCAGAAAACTCACCTTGCAAGAGGGTATCATGTTTTGAGTTTAAGCAGCTTTTGATGAGTTCTAGTGATTGGATTAGCTTCCTCAAGTTCCCAAGAAGCTAATGTGATGCTTGGTTTGAGTTGAAACTGGATGAGGAGTTCTGGAGAAGTCCACTTGAAGACCCCTGTTTTTGAAAATGGAACTTGATGATGGAGGTGTTACAATTATGAAACAGGGCCAGGGATGAGTTGTATTTGATGTTTAGAAGCTTTTTGATTGATTAAGAGAGAAAACGCACGAGAGAAATGAGAGATATGAGTTTAAGGTCAGAACTGTGCATCAATGGAGTTTCTTGTGCAAATTCTAGCTTGATGGAGTTTTGGTGTGTTTCAGGGTGTTTAAGATCTTCCTCTAGCTCACAAATAGTGCCTCTATTTATAAGCAACAAGTTTGGAAGCTTGTTGTTGATCAGAATTCAAAATCACAAGTTTAAGCATAACATGTGATTTTTGAGAAATCCAAGTTTCAAAGTCTTGTGTATTTGCTAAGATAGAGTGGTTATACTTTAAACACACTTGCTTCTGACTTTGTAGATGGAGTGTGATCAGAGGGAACAAGTTAGAGGCTCAAGAATTGACTTTATGCATAAAGCTTGCTTTTCAAGAATGGTATTATTCACTTTCTTCCCAAAATGGCAATGTGAATTGGATAAAGCTTAAACCACTTGGATTATAGCTCAAAAGTTTGTGTAATCCATTAATGATGGATAGATACACAAGTTAGAAGGCCTGCAAAGCAAGATTATGCAGCCTAACATTGAAATTGCATTCCTGTTCATCATGAAAATGACCTATAATTCAAGAATGAAATGCCAACTTCATGCCTTCGATTCTCCTTGCTCAAACATGATCTCAAGGAGTTCTTGGATATTTTAGAAAGCTTGTAATGTTCTATACAACCCCTATTTGAATCACTTTTGAAAATTCCCCTTAAAACTATATGAAAAATTGCCATGAAGTTAGGTCAAAATCTTGCCTAAACTAGGGCAAAATTTTCACTGAGTGTTTAGTTTCATGACCATGACTTCATGGATTAATAACTTGAGATCAAAGCATTTCTAGGAGAAGTTGTGTAAAGAAATGTTTTAGATCTCATAGAGATATACAACTTTCATGTTGAAAGTTTCCTTTGAATCATCTTGCATCATGGTGAAAAAATGGCTCAAAGTTGTGAAAAAACATGAAGTTTTCAACACTTAAAAACATTTCTAAGTTTGGAAACTTTGACTTTTCAAAATGAAATCTTGACTTTTTGATTTATTGATGAACAAGTTTCATATTTTGACATGTTTTGATGAATAGTAATCTTTGACACTTGATATTGACCAAAAAGTCAAAGTTTGACTTTTCAGTGTACAGTTGACTTTTGATCAGTTGACTGAAAATCAACTATAAATCAATTGATCTTGAGGGATGTTTTGAGTCATGCCATTAGGTCAAAATTATTCAATTGAAACCTTGAGATCATGTCTCAAACCTATTAACCATTTGCTAGGTCAAAAATAAAAAATTTCCCTTTCTTAGTTAAAACCCTAATTTTGACCAATTTGCCCTTTTGATGATCTGATCAAATTTCTTGAGGAATTCTGGTACAAACTTGATTAAATGACATATAGGAGTTCAAAATGTTGACATGGATCAAAAATTATGATGTTTGACTATAAATTGACCAAAGTTGAATTTTCCCCCCAATACAGCTTATTTTTTAGGTCAACTGATCAATTGACTGAGCAAAAATGTGATCTAGGACTTGAAACTTGACATGAATAATATTGAGGGTCCATAATGATCCATGAAAGTCATATGAGGCATTAAAAGTTCAATTATCCTTGTGCAATCTCAAACCCTAATTTCAGTCATCAGTGCTTAAGGGGGTGTCTAGAGCTTGTCAACCCTTGTGCAGTCTTGAACCAAAAGAGATCTTGTGAGAAAATATTGGATAAATGAGAGGGAAAATTTTGGGGTACAAGAGCTTCCCCTGTTCAATCTTCTTAAACCTGAAGAGTTAGATTGGCGGATTCGTCATTCGTGACTTGAAGGTGGAAGATGATTGGACACTAGAGCGCCCAAAGATTTGCACTCGAAGATGAAATGGGAATGGGCTTATAGATGCCATTAGGAGGAATGATGGAGATTTGCTGGAGATGGGCTTGTAGATGCCATCCAAGGGTTACTGTTGACATAAAATGGACTAAGTCTGAACTTGATTTCAACTGGAAAAGAATCAGAATAAATCTTTTAAGTGACTTATCTGAACCAGAAGAAGTCTTGTATGTTGTTTGACTGGGAAGAATCAGAATGAATCTTGGAGCAATTTATCTGAACCAGAAGTGTTCCTTTGGAAAGTATCAGTATAAACTGTTGAGGGGTTTAAACTGAACCAAAAGAGATCTTGAATATTCTTTAACTGGAAAGAATCAGAGTAAATCTTTGTGCGATTTATCTGAACCAGAGAAAGTGTCTGTGGGAAAGAATCAGAATAAACCGTTGAGAGATTTATCTGAACCCGAAGTATTCCTTTGGAAAGTATCAGGATAAACTGTTGGGGGGTTTAAACTTAACCAAAAGAGATCTTGAATATTCTTTAACTGGAAAGAATTAGAGTAAATCTTTGAGCGATTTATCTGAACCAGAGAAAGTGTCTGCAAAAAGAATCAGAATAAATCATTGAGAGATTTATTTGAAACCGAAATGTTCGTTTGGAAATCATCAGGATAAACCGTTGAGGGGTTTAAACTGAACCAAAATAGATCTTGAATATTCTTTAATTGGAAAGAATCAGAGTAAATCTTTGAGAGATTTATCTAAACCAGAGAAAGGGTCTGCGGGAAAGAATAAGAATAAACCGTTGAGAGGTTTAGACTGAACCGGCAGGGATCTGGAGAAGAATCAGAACAAATCATTGAGAGATTTATCTGAACCAGAGAAGGCGTCTGCGGGAAAGAATCAGAATAAACTATTGAGAGGTTTAAACTGAACCGGAAGGGGTCTGAAAGAAATATTTGTTATGTAGATGGTTGACCAGTCCTTTCTTGGGAATTGATCTGTAATTGACTTGCTAAAAATTTGACAATAATTTTATGTTGATTGATCTTTCCTGAAAAGATTGAAGGTTAGTTTCATGTAATGTCATGATGTATGAAATTCATGGTGTAATGATGTTCTCAAAATGAATGAGATTGTGTCGTATGTATTTGTGCTTTCAATGCTATGACGTATGCATGAAATGTATGGACATGTTAATTGTTATGCCGCAGTGTTGCTGGAGTCGAGGAAAATAAATCCCCGAGTACTGCTGGGTACAAGCAGTGTAAGTCTTCATGTTTTGAAGTTGAAGTGTTCATGAGCTTCCATTTTTTATAGAAATAAACTCTATTGTGTAAGGGAAAACACCGTGCATTGCTTGTGGACCTTGTGAAATCCTGTTGGGGAATCCTGAGAAATTGGGCGACTTTCACTGAGAAATCTTAGGAGTTGTAACTGGAAGTTTTGTTCTGTCTGGGATGTGAGAGAGATTGATATCATTAAGCTGTATACTGGAGATATGATGGCGATCCTACAACAGGATGCCTTGATTTCCGTTCTTGTTGGAAAAGGTACATGCAGGGGATTTTATGGAATAGTCTAAAGATAATATCCTATTTATTAAAGCCATTAGTGATTGTCTTTCTATTTTATGTTCCTCTTTTTTTTGTCCATTTGTAAACAGTAGTCACGTTCAAATTCATATGTTCAAAAATAACCATTGGACGTTTTTGTAAACAAAACACAGAGATAAAGAAAAATAGATAGTTTTGCACTTTCAAAGGAATATATTTGTATTAACTTGAATAGGTATTTTTGTACAATCAGACGAACATTCTAGTAAGAAAATGTCATAGTAGAAAATGAAAATTTAAATACAAAGAAAAGATAGCTATGTGAAATAATCCTATGGGGTTCCCATTCTGCTATAGCCTTCGTGTCACCGAGCGTCTTGTCCACTTGATGCCTTGTCTGAAGTTGATTGGATTGATTAGAACCGTTGAGTTTGTCAGTCGATGCTAGAGGTCGTTTGTAAGGTGATCCAAAGAGACATAGTCATACACTTTAATTCCCTAACTTTTGTCTGGACCGTCTTTTCGGGTTTTTAGTCCACCGGGATACCGTTTTTTTGCCCAAGCCGCCCTTTCGGGTTTTCAGCTTGTCGGGTGTACAGATTTTTTTTGTATTTTATCCCTAATTTTTGCCTGAACCTTTTTTGGTTCACCGGGATGCCCTTGTTTTTCCTAGGTGTGTCAACCTAGCGGGTCTCTTATGCGTAGTATCTTTTGACTATGTTCGCATTCATAGGGTGCGGAAGGTCGTCGCCATCCATATTGGTTAAGATCATTGCTCCACCAGAGAATATGCTTTTGATCACAAATGGTCCTTCGTATGTAGGAGTCCATTTTCCCCTGGGATCACCTTGTGGCAATAAGATACGCTTGATTACCAAATCACCAACCTGATATACCTGACGTTTGACCTTTTTGTTAAAAGCTTTAATCATACGTTTTTGGTACATCTGAGCATGACAGACAACCGTAAGCCTCTTCTCATCAATTAAGTTCAACTGGTCAAGTCGAGTTTGGATCCATTCATCTTCATTCAGCCCTGCATCCTTTATGATTGTGACAGGTTCGTGAATACTGGTGGCAATCTGCTTCCATGGTAGACCAGTAGTACCCTGCCCGTAGGATCTTTTTAGCCATCGTATGCCCACTAGAATGGGTTCCAAAAGTACCTTCATGTAGATCATCCATGATCTTTTCTGCCTCAACCTTGTCTATGCAACGAAGCAACACAAAGTCGTGGTTGCGCTTGTAGAGAATGCCATTACCGAGGAAGAACTTAGCAAAGAATCTTCTCAAGAACTTCTTATCATTGATTGAAGCTCCTTCTGGATACTCTTGAGCCTCGAGATACCTCTTAACTTCATGGAACCAAGGCTTGTCCACTACTTCTTTAGTATCGATCTCGTGACAGTAAGTTGGTTCATCCATCCGCTCAATGGTGGTCTGGGGAGCCTCGTTACCCCACTTGAGTTTAAACATGGATGACATAGTGGCTAGCGCGTCCGCTAGTTGATTTTCCTCTCGTGGAAAATGCTCAAAGGTAATTTCCTCGAAATGTGGGATTAATGTCAACACATCTTCTTTGTAGGGGATGAGGTTAGGGTGCTTCGTGTCCCATTCTCCTTTGATCTGACTGATGACTAAGGCTGAATCTCCAAATACACTTAGGGACTTGATTCCTAAATCTATGGCATCTTTGAGACCAAAAATACACGCTTCATATTCTGCCATGTTATTAGTACAGTTGAAGAAAAGTCTTGCGGTGAAGGGAGTATGACATCCTTCAGGGGATATGATTACATCACCTATGCCATTACCGAGTGCGTTGGAGGCTTCGTCAAAAACCAAGGTCCATCGGGATCCTTGTTCAGGTCCGTCATATGTTATGAGTTCTTCACAATTGTTTACCATCATGATGTCTTCATCTGTGAATTCGAATTTCATGGACTGATAGTCATCCACAGCCTGATGAGCAAGGTGATCGGCTAGCACACTACCCTTTATTGCTTTTTGGGTAGTGTACTGAATGTCGTATTCAGTCAGGATCATCTTCCATCTTGCTATTCTCTCAGAGAGGGCAGGCTTCTCGAATATGTATTTAATTGGCTTCATCTTGGATATCAATAAGGTAGTATGGGTCAGCATATACTGTCTTAGCTGGCGAGCAGCCCATGCCAGAGCGCAGCAAGTTTTTTCGAACAGTGAATATCTTGTTTCACAGTCAGTAAACTTTTTGCTCAGGTAGTAAATAGCATGCTCTTTTCGGCCAGACTCGTCATGTTGTCCCAGCACACACCCTATTGAATTTTCCAAGACAGTTAGATACATGATCAAAGGTCTTCCCTCGACTGGCGGCATCAAAACAGGAGGCTCTTGAAGGTAATCCTTGATCTTGTCGAAGGCAACTTGGCATTCATCATTCCATTTGACTACTTGATCTTTCTTCAGTAATTTGAAGATTGGTTCACAAGTAGCGGTTATGTGAGAAATGAATCTGACGATGTAGTTAAGCCGTACTAAGAATCCTCTGACTTCTTTCTCGGTGCGAGGAGCAGGAATTTCTTGTATTGCTTTTACCTTGGCAGGGTCCACTTCGATACCTTTACCATTGACGATGAAGCCTAGGTGTTTACTGAACCTCACCCCAAATGTGCATTTATTCGAGTTCAACCTTAGCTTGTATTTCTTGAGCCTTTCAAACAGTTTCTGCAAATGGTCAAGATGTTCCTCCTTAGTTTGAGATCTGGCTATCATGTCATCCACATAGACCTCTATTTCGTGATGGATCATATCGTGAAATAGAGCTACCACGACGTGCTGATAAGTTGCCCCAGTGTTCTTCAACCCGAATGGTATAACCTTGTAACAGAAAGTGCCCCGCTGTGTGACAAAGGTTGTTTTCTCCATGTCCTCAGGTGCCATTTTGATTTGATTATAGCCTGAGAAACCATCCATGAAGGAGAACACTTTATGATGTGCGGTATTGTCAACCAAAATATCGATATGGGGAAGTGGGAAATCATCATTAGGGCTTGCCCTATTCAAATCTCGGTAATCCACACACATGCATACTTTGCCATCTTTTTTAGGAACTAGAACAACATTGGAGACCCATTATGGATAAGAGGTGACGGCTAAGAATCTGGCAGTGAATTGTTTCATGACTTCAGTCTTGATCTTCTCTGACATGTCTGGCCGCATGCGACAGACTTTCTGTTTTACTGGAGGGCATCCTTCTTTTGTCGGTAGACGATGGACCACGATATCAGCATCAAGTCCTGGAATATCTTCGTATGACCAAGCAAATACCTCAATATAGTCAGGTAGTAATCGAGTTAAGCATTTCTTGACACTAGGTTCCAAATTGGCTCCTACCTTGACTTCTTTCTTGTCCTCTTCAGTACCTAAGTTAACTGTGTCCACTGGTTCTTCGTGGGGCCGTATGGTCCTTTCTTCCTGTTGTAGTAACCTGGCTAGTTCCCCTGGCACTTCACAATCTTCCTCACCTTCCTCTTTGGCTTGGTGGATTAGATTTTCAAACTCACAATAGGCCATAGCAGAATCGTTACCCATGTGATCCTGAGTGGATGTAGATCTGCATTTTGATATATGAGTGTGTGTAAGAGCATAAATATCTTTGAAAGAAATAAAAATGTAGAAAAAGAAAGACAAAGAGCACAAAGTTTGCATGCAAAAACATCCATGATTCATTGATGACATATGAAAATGAAGTAACAACCCTTACAAATGGACCGTTGTGCCTCAGGTAAGACACAAGGTTTTAAAAGTCTTAATTATTTAATTATTACAAGTCCGAAAAAAATTTAAAGACAATTACTGCTGGATAAAAGTGATTGGGACATAATTGTTGGCTTCCCAGTTGTTGAGTCCTCCGTTGATAGTTGGGAAAATCCATTCTTCCAGGTCACAACTGTCATCACTATCCTTCACTGCGTTGACTCCATGGTTGGTGATCCGCAAAGATGGTCCCCCGGCACGAGCACGACGAATAACTTTCTAGGCTCCTGAAGTGAAACCCAAACCAAATTTGTCAGATTTGTAAGGGATATCTGGGAGTTGGCCCCAAATAGTACACCCACCTTCTTCGACCACTGCCTTGGCATCTTTCAGAGAAGACATCTTTAATGGAGGTCTTGTAATCTTCGGGACTTGGGAAACAGTCTTGGTTGCTGCCACTGTTTGTGGGACTTCCTCGAAATGCTGACACGGAGTTTCGATGAATTCACCATCAATTTCTACGTATCTGAAGGAGTTCAAGTGACTGACCATATATTCCTCCTCTCCATGGACAGTAATGATTTTTCCCTTGGTTGGGTATTTCAGCATCTGATGTAATGTAGAGGTGATGGCACCAGCGTCGTGAATCCAAGGTCGGCCTAATAAACAGGAATAGGAAGGGCGAATGTCCATCACGTAGAAAGTTGAATCAAAGGTTTGAGTTCCAACTTTAATGGGGATGTCCACCTCCCCATGCACCATTATCTTTGAACGGTCGAAGGCCCTTACCACTATGTTGTTGGGTTTTAAGGTCAGACCTTCACAATCGAGTCTATCCAAAGCTTTCTTAGGTAGCACATTCAAAGATGGACCAGTATCAACCAGGACATGGGCCAAAGTTGTGCCCCTGCATTCGACAGAGACATGCAAAGCCTCGTTGTCTTTCCTCCCTCTAGGTGTAAGATCAGCATCAGAAAAGCCCAAACCATTATCAGCGGTCAAACTGGCCACACAATCTTGGAATTGATCAGCAGAGGTTTCCTGTGGCACATGGGCAGTTTTAAGAAATTTCACCAAGGCCTTCGCATGAGCCTCAGAGCACAACAGTAAAGCTAGTATATAAATCTTTGACGGAGTCTGTCCTAGTTGTTCAACTATGTTGTAGTCACTTCTCTTTATAATTTTTAAAATTTCTTCCATCTCCTTCTTGGAGGCTTCTACGATAGATACTGATTGCGCCTTCATCCGGACAGGCTCAACCAAAATGCCTTTGCTCCGAGTCTCGGTCGACTCGGTGGTAGGGGTGTCAGTAGGGGTAACCATAGGGATTGTAGTAGTAGTGTCAACAAGAACAAAAGCAGGGATGATCACAAGACCGGTAACAGTTTTCGGAGGAGCAATCTCGGGGGAGAATACTCTTCCACTTTGGGTTATTTTGTTGGTTCCTGCAATGTTGCTGAGGTCGGGGTCATCCTTCTCAAAAATCGAGTCTTCATCAGCCAACCAATCCTGCTTGACACTGTGATAGTAGACGTCACCCCCGTAGTTCCAGGGGACAGTTTTATCTGATGAGTACGGGATTGGTCCTGGCATAGTAATTATCAGTGGAGTCACCTTAGAAACATATGTAATCCTAACGGGTCTTTTGGTGGAGAACCTGGAAGGATTGGCGAAAATGGTTACTATTGAAACATCCTTGTAAGAAATGGTTGGAACGGGAGTCTTTTCAAACAAAATCTCTTTGTCATCCATTAGGAGCTGGACATTTGCTTTTAATAAATGACAACCAGTTGGTAGGGATAAACAGAGGTGGCAGCCTTCGCCACAGCCCAAAAATAAATCGGCCTTCAACAGGTTCCTCTTGACAGTCAGGAGTAACAAGTTCATCAACAAAAGTAACAAACACATCATCTTCAATAGCGTTAACATCACAGCCATGCTTGGGCATAGGAGTGGTGATAACATTTGGGATCTCAGGAGCATAAAATTCAATTTCTTTTGCCTCGAGAAGGTCTTGCACCTTGTTTTTCAAATCCCAGCAATTGTTGGTATCACGGCCTGGACTTTATGAATGGTAAGAACAACGAGCATTAAGGTTGTAATGAGGAGAGGCGGTGTTGGGATTCTTCGGGGCTTCCTTCAAAGTTACCAGATTAGATCTCAACAAATGTGTCAAGACTTGAGACAACGTCATATTTATCCGGGTAAATTGTCTTACCGGTCTATCTATTCTAGGATGGTTATTCCTTTGTTAAGTAGGTGCAGGCTTAGGGATCATGACGGCCCCTACCGTTGGACGGCATTCGGTTTTGTCCTGATTCCTTTGAGGGTACCCAACAACGACCTCTTTCTTCCCAATGAATGGTTTTCTCACGGTGTTGTACCCCAAAATTTGCCCTCCCATATTCTTCAAGAAATTGCCAAGTCAAACTTCAAAATTCCCCAAGGGTTGCCCAGTGCAAGGGTATCCTGAACAGTCAAAATTAGGGTTTTGATTCTGATCAAGAAAATGAAGTTTCCAAAGGTCCAATCAAGTCCCACATGCCTATAAATATGGTCAAGCATCCTCATACCAAGTTTCAAGACTTTCAGCACAAAGTTGCACAGTCAAAAACCCTAATTGCACTACAGTCAACTGTAGGGGCAAAATGGTCATTTGGCAGTCAAAAGTTCAAATTTTTGGTAAACATCTTATTTTGAGGCCACAAAAATCATTTGATCAATGCTTGATCATGATTCTCAAAGCTTGGCTCAAAAATCATCAAGATGCAAAAGTTTCCTTATTTGGACAGTTGAAAAAGTCAACTGTAAATTGACCAGGGCATAACTTTCACATGGATTATCATAAAAATTCCATCCAAATCTCATTTTGAAGAGAAAGACATTTCCTACAACTCCTCTTCATACTTCAAGTCCAAGAAATGCTCTCACAAAAATTTATCAATTTCAACATTATAGGTCATTTTCAAAAGTCAACAAAAAGGGACTTTAAGTCAAAGGCCATAACTTGAGATTGGTAAATCAAAATGACATGGGACCAAAGGCATTGGTTATAGGACTCAAAGACCTTTCCAAAATGTCCAAGAACATGAGCAAATCTTAAAAATTGAGCAAGTTATGCCTTGTGGAAGTTGGGAAATTTTTGGATATTTTGAAAAGTCAACATTGATTCAAATGACCTAAAAATGCTAATGGGCCTATTTTTCTTCCACAATTCATCATCCAAGACATGCACACGACCATTTGGCCCAAAGGGAAGTTTTTATTCATTTTTTATTTATTTATTTGGATTTTTATTATTAATAATTCATTTAAACTAAATAAAATATGGAAAAAATGCTAAACTAATGAAATAAAATCTTTTTGTGCAGAAAATATTCTCATTGGACACTCAAATTCGTGCATGACCAATTAGGGAAGGATTGGATATGATTTGGTATCAATTTACATGAAAAGATTTGAAAATATCATGGCTTAAAAATCAAATATTACATTCATCAATTCATGGATTTTGGACCAATGTTATTTGACCTAATCATTCCATACATAAGCCTGATCAGAACCCTAATGCCATGGACCTAAAAACTGCGCAGAAACTCCATTGAAAAAACTCAATATTTTGGCAAAAATTCCAATTCTGAAAACCTAGTTCTAGGGTGATTCAAGGCCAAATAGCTATTCCATTAGCTTCCTCAAGGATCATAGAACGTGTTCCAATCATCCCCTAAGCCCCATACTCAAGAAAACGCGAAATCACCATTGAAGTTGGTAAGGAAAATTTCAGAATCGTTTTCAATCATTCATGCATTGTTAACATGTTTCATTGTTGTTTTTGTGTTTAGAATGATATTTGCAAGCTAACTGCATAGTTTGATTTGAGTTTCATGCCAAAACGAAGGATCCACCATTGTCAAATTTTAGGGTTTGCAGAACTGTGAATTGGGCGTTTTCAGATAGTGTAAAATTAGACCACCATGATGCCATGAATGGATTCAGGGGGTTTGGACGAAAACAATGGCATCATCGCGCTCAATTTATGAAGCCCCAGGGGCTATTCGCTATTTTCTAATATAGCGTCTATAGCAACTTTGAAAACTGTTGCTAAATTGTTCTTGTTTTCAGAAAAAAAAACAAACCAACGGAGAAGATGATTAGGTGGCCATCCACGATTGGCTGATTCAAATTTCGCGCGTAAAGCGCCCCACTAACCATTATTTATTTTATATTTATTGTTTATTGTTTAAGGTACAACACGTGCATTTGGAACGGTTGGCAAGCATAGTGATTGGTAATTTTCAGGACCTGGGTTCGAGCCCCAGGTCCTCACCCCTTTCCATATATTTTTTCATTTAATATTCACATGCATATTAAACATAGTGGAGCATCATACACCCACAAAATCTATCCATCCACGTGCCCAATGGAGATGATCAGAAGGCCATGCTTTGAGGAATACTGTGAACCATAGTCAATGCTTGAGTACGTGAGTGAAAAAAGTCAAAGAGGCCAAGGTTGATGGGCCCAAATTGCTAAGGAGAAACCTCCAAAATTAGGGGCAGACCCCCTAGGTTTGCAATTTTTTTTTATTTCCTTATTTTTTTATTATGTTTATTTTCTTTTAATTATTGTTCTTAATTAATTTAATATTTTCATAAAAACACAAAACACCATAAAAAATCAGAAAAAAGATGAAAAAATAATAAATATTTTATTTTAGTATTTTTGTAAATAAATTGCATATAATTAAATTTAGTTATTAAATTAGGTTTAATAGTAATGTTTTCATAATTAATTTAAAATTTGTAGAACTAGGGTTTATGATAATTTTTACTCCTTTTTATTTTTATTTCATAATAATTAAATATTTAGTATTATTTATTTTTATAGTTAAATGGCATGTAAATAATTAGGTTAATAATTAGGTTAAAAATTAGGTTAAAATTTAATCTTCTTTTCTTAATAAATTAAAAACAACTAGAATTAGGTTTAATTGCATTTAATTCTTTTTCCCATTAAAATCATAAAATACCAAAAAATACCAAAAACAATTTCTTTTCTTTTTATCAATTAATTTCATCACTTAATTTAATTTTGCAAAAAGGGTCCAACGCCCTCGTTTCTAATTTAAATTTGATTCGCATATTTATTTTTATTCTTTTTAATATTCATGTATCTCTCCCAAGGCCTTGTAATTAATTGCTCGCACTCTTCTTTAATTCTTTATTTTTCTGTCAAATCGGGTTCTGGAAATTTTGGCGATGTGGACCCGCGCCTTTTGTAATAGCTTAGAATCTTTTACTTTTCGCAATTTTTAACTGTTAATCAAGGCATGAAAGAATGAATGGACAAAAATAAAAAACAAACGCTAGATCACCAATAACATGACAAAAGACAAAAGTACTTGAAAACGACACACAAATCACACACCACCCCTAAGGTACGCCTCACTGTTGCCTTGCCTCAAAAGGTGATCGTCGAGTAGAGGATGTCTTAGTAAGTCCTCATGATCCGGGAACCTGGCATGAGGGTAGCTTCTAAGGTGTCTTCCCGTTGCTCTGGTGATCACCATGTCCCGAACCTTCGAATTGACCCGAACTCCTCCAACGGTGGTGCTACCTACCTCTCAATGGTGGGATGGCACTACTTTAAAGGATATTTACACAGACGAATTCCTTAGGGTAGGTAGGTTCTCGTAGATACTTGCTCTAATTTCAAAAACAAATCAAAAATACTTTTCACACCGACACCTTTTCAAAAGCTTTCGAAAGCAATTTTTCAAACACTCTTGAGGACTGATACAAGAGTCGAACTGGAATTTTCAAAGAAACTTTTTTAAACCCACATTGAAAAGCAAACAAACCATTTTTGAAAACACAATGAGCAAGTATCTAAGAGCCCATGGATAACCATGGATAGAAAGGGTGCTAACACCTTCCCTTTCTATAACCTACCTCCCGAACCGAGAGCAATCTCTTTAAGGAATTTTTCTGTGCTTTTGTCCTTTCCATTTGGAGAAAATAAAAGACGGTGGCGACTCTTGCTTCCGCGACATTTCGCGAACCAGCGTTAAACAGTCAGTTCCAGATCCACCGATCACAGAACTGGCGACTCTGCTGGGGATGATAACTTAAAGTGAGGTGTACCTTAGGGTAGTTCATAACTGTGTTTTTAATTGTATTGACTTGCTTGCTTTACTATTGTGGGTTGCATGGGAGTTACATAGATCTTAACCCGGATCTGGGGATACCCTGTTTAGGTAGCATAAGCTGTGAGGGACCTGTCCGGCGTAGACCGACACGGGTGAAACAGTGGCTACGTTGGTGTGGCACCTTGGTCTGTACCAATATCCCTTGTGTCGCAACGAGGAGAATATGGGTCTTCTAAGGAGTCATCAAGCACCAACAACCTTAGAACCTTAATTGACACAACTTGGCCTTTAGAATTGTAGCAGTATGCTACGCCCATTGAGGCTAAACTCTCGTGATGGTTCTGGCCGCAAGAAAAGATTGCGATGCTGGAGTTATGACCGATTGAGGGTAGTCAATGATATTGGGATCCTCTAAGAACCCGGTTACTTTGATAGGACAGGTATGAACCAACAAACTGAAAGAGGGTAGTACCTAGGCCTCATGCTGGCCTAAACTTTAGGGGCTTGCTTTGTGTGACTTGTGTGCCTTACCATGTTTGCCTTTGTATCTATTTGTGGTGTGCTTTATCATAACATCATAGCATCATGAGCATTGCATGAATCCTGCATAAGGACTGACCATTTCAAAGACAAGAGGGTTTCACCTTTGCTCTGTTTTGTAGGACATTATGATGCCTGTGCGAAGGAATACTATCCGGTTCAACTTTGTTCGTTCACCTGAGTTGCTTGATGAGTTGGTTAGCAGAATCCCAAATACCACTTCCTTCATTCAGAGGCATGGTTCTCTTCTCAGCTTAGTCACTGCAAAGCGGGATCAACAGTTGATGAGTGTTCTGACCCAGTTCTATGACCCTCTGTACCAGTGCTTCACCTTTCAAGACTTCCAGCTGGTCCCTACCCTGGAAGAGTTCTCTGATTTGCTTGGTATCCCTATCTTGGATCAGACTCCCTTCACTGGTTGGGAAAAGACCCTCAGACTTGAGGATATTGCTGCAGCTCTTCCTTTGACCCATCAAGAGGTAACAGACAACTGGGTGACTAGAAGTGGAGTTAAGGGTTTCTTGGCCAAGTTTCTGATTGGTAAAGCTAACAGTTTCTGGAATGACCTGGACTTTAGGGCATATGAAGACATCTTGGCTCTCCTAATCTATGGGTTAGTCCTGTTTCCTAATCCTGACAACTTCATCAATGTCACTGCCATAAGGATCTTTATGTCTCAGAATCCTGTGCCCACTCTCTTGGGTGACATCTTGCAACAACTTCATGCTCGTACTACCCGAAGACGAGGAACCCTATGGTGTTGTATCCCTTTGTTGGTGAGGTGGTTTATTTCGTACCTCCCCAAGTTCGTACTAAAGAATGAAGAAGGAAGAGGTTGGGCTCATAGGTTAATGTCTCTCACCGACAAAGACATCATTTGGACTTGCAAAGGTTTGGATGAGATAGCTATTATTGATCGATGCGGGGAATACCCTAATGTTCCTCTGATTGGTACCCAAGGAGGGATCTCTTACAATCCATGTCTAGCGCTCCGTCAGTTTGGAAGAGCAAGAAGATAAGGTCCCCATGAGATGTTGGTGCCTCACATCAGTTTTGAGTTTCAGGTGGATAGTGACGAGCTGCGTCGTAGGTTCATCAAGGCTTGGGATAAAGTTCATAAAGCTGACCCACAAGAGTTAGGGCCAAAGACTTCTTTACCTATGGAAGCCTACTACAAATGGGTTCGCATCCGTGCTCAGAGGTTAGGTATGCCGTATGAAGCCGTCAGGCCCATCATTCTTGAGTCTCCTGATAAAGATAGTGTTCCTCCAACTGTCCTTCCTCCTCAGGTACCCGCTGATTATGAGACATTGAAGAGATCTTGGTCGCAACTGCGAGAAGAGCGGGATTCTTACCGGGAAAAGTTTAATGAGCAGGAATTAAAGATCCAGAAGCTGACAAAGCAGTTGGAGAATGAGAGAGCTCTGAATGCCTACATCCGTACTGAGAAGAGGAGACCATGGGATCAATAAGGAGCTCTGGATGTTCTTTTGCAGTTTTATTTCCCTTTTTCAGTATTTTCCTTTCATGTAACGCCTAAGGGCAACCTGTTGAATAATTTCAGTTTCAAAGTTGAATCTAATGAAGTGTGTTCCTTTTTGTTTACAAAGTTGATTCCCGGTTGTCTTTGAAAACATAATTCATACGCATCTCATACATCATGTGCATAGCAGATTTTTCCTCTTTTCAGGTTGCTTACAGTTCTTCGTTGTTTATTTCAGCATCATGAATCCTGACTCGTCATCAACTGAGACATCCATCAAAGCTCTTCAGGCACAGAATGCGCAATTTCAGGAATTAATCAAGGGTCTGGCTCAAGGCCAAGAAGAGTTGAAGGCCCTACTCCTGAAGAAGGAAAAGAAGAAGAAGAGAAGAACTGTTCTGTTTAGCTCGGGCCGAAGGTTTGGCAATACTCTGCAGAATGAAGAGGCTGGTTCTTCTGTTGGCAAGTGTAACACCCTCTAAAAACCCCGAATAAATTTTCGCGAATAATTAAAATTATAATTTCAGAGTACATGTATCAGCGAGGATGTCACAAATCTCTTTTAATAAAAACAAGTTCCTGTCATGCATAACATAGAAGCAACTCATACATGTTTACACAGCGGAATAATTTAATTAACAAAACCAATGTTATAATATTTTCAAAATCATCAGGGATTAACACCTGGAAAATATCAACATCATATTATAACAACGTAAGGAAATAAACGAGTCTGACTAAAGCAGCTCGACAAACAAACGTTCCCGGAGTTACAACTATCAGAGCATGACCCGGACAATACTTAAACGGAAATAACTAGAAACAACAAGCCTTCGCTAAGCACCTGAACGAAGCTCCTCAATCTGAAATATTCAACAGTAAGGGTGAGCATCTCAACTATACATTTGATTATACGTTCATAACAATAAATTCAGAAAATCATAAGCATCACCCAAACAGTTAGCATGTTTCATAGTTTACGAAAACCTTTACAATTCATATATTCATAATATATCACTTTTCATACTTATAATTAACATCAAACATCATTAACAATTTAGCAGCAATACATGCATACAATCAATTAAATACAACATTGGAAGGTCATCCATTCATGTTATATTCAATATAATGCAACACACCCATGCATGTGGTACCATTTTACCGCCCCATTAAATCTCGGGTCACAGATAACTCACCGTTCCATTATATCACGGACACGGCTACCACCTCAACGTTCCATTAAATCGCGGACACGTATATTGGCCACCATGTTAATTCCACACAATGGGAATTCACAAATGCAACATGATATGTAAAGTATGTAACACTCAGCATACTATTAACATCAATCAACATATCATGCAACATCAACAACATCAATCATAACAGGATATGGATAGCATGTAATCACTCAGCATACTATTAAACATCAATCATATCAAGTTATATCACAATTCATGCTTGATACATCATCTAAAGCATGACAATAAAATCCATATAGTGTTGGTATCATAACATACAATCGTTATTCGATACAAGCATCAATCAACACTAGGAAATCAATAAACACATATTCAAAACATGTCAAACACTGCACATCAAAACAGGATCAATCCGTACATAACAGCATGCACAGAAAACAGAGTTTAGAAACCAACACAGGAGGTTTAACACGGGTGCCCGTGTGAATCAACACTGCCCGTGTTGAAATGTGCCCAGAAAACACATTTTTTAGCAATACAGTGAATCAACACGGGTGCCCGTGTGAATCAACACGGCCCGTGTTGATGAGTGCGAGCCAGATTTTTCCTGTACCTGCAGCAGCTCAGAACAGCAGCCAAACGCGGAAAATGCCAGCCAAAATGCACATTTCGGTACATAACAACATCAATTATGCATAACTCAAAACAACACATCAATTGGAACACAATTCCCTTCTACGTTAGTCAATTTCCAATCTTAAGGACAACATTATTTCACTTAAGGTCTCATTTTCCAAAATCAATCAAAACTCAGAATTTTCATTTTTAAAACATCCTATTTTATCAACAATCCTATCATCAACAACAAGTTTTATTAAAATTGACCTTAAGTTACATATTACCCGTCCTTTAGGGAAATCCTAACAACATTGAGGTTATCCCTAGAACACCTAAGGTAAACTCGCGATCATATAATTTCGATCTAAATCAACAATGGGGATTAATTTCTTAATCGATTCACAACCTTTAGGGAACCTAATCCTTTCTAACGAAATTCGACCCTAAAGTTATCGATCACTAAGAATATCAAAGAAAATGGGATTATCCTACGATTACCCAACCAATTGCATCTAAACCCATAAGCAAATATAAATTGAGTAGTAGCCCCCCTTACCTTATCAAATTGCAGCTTCGAACTCTTGAGCGATTTTCCGTCGTTCTTCAGAGCTCCAATCCCAAATATCTCCAAACACCTCACTAAAATACATAACAACCAAATTCACTTATAAACATAAACACTTTCTCCAATAATCACTTATTAAAATAAGCTCTTAAAGCTACTTAATTCCTCATAATCATATAGAAAATTTCACTAGCTTTCCAACGCATCAAACGGCGCCTAAATCGGAGTTACGGTTCAAAAGTTATGGCCGAAACGATTTTTGGGAAAACCTACCCGAGCATCAACACAGAAGATCAACACGGGTGCCCGTGTGCATCAACACGGCCCGTGTTGATGACTCTGCAACACCATATTTCACGTTTTTATGCTTCCCAAAATCACCCCAACCCATTCCTAATCATCCCCAAACATCCTAAAACCATCAAAATCGAATTCCTACCATATAGCAATGATCTAAGGCATACAATAGGATCAATCCCACATCAATAATCAAAACACACCAAACATAGGGCAATTCGATAAATCCCATCCTACATATCATCTATCATGCATCCGATTATAGAATCAGAACTCCACCCTTACTTGGGATTGACGGTTCTTCGATTCTCTAATCGCAATCGCCTCTTCGATGGCTTTTCCGCCGTCTTCAACCTTGCCTCTTTGCACCGTTTTCACGTAACTTCTGTTTTCTCTCTAAAAACCTTATTTTCTCTGCTGACTTATCTTTTATTAATTTTCCTCCAAATAATAATAATAATAGTATCAATATTATTCCAACAATTAATTAATCCAAATGGGCCTACTATCCACACCCCTCCAATTAACTGCATTTTAATGCTACTTGGCCCAACTCAATTAAATTACACCAATAAATAAATAATATTATTCTTAATATTATTTTTGCGATTAAACCGACAAAATCCAATAATTAAATTCTTAAATAATTTAATTAACCAATTAGTTAAATTCGGGCGTTACAACTCTCCCCCACTTAGGATATTTTCGTCCTCGAAAATCCAATCGACACAACCACTCTCAACACCAATTCTGGACATACCAAACACTCAACGTATTATCAACCAAAAACTGTTGCACTCAGGCACACAACGTCGTCTTTTCGTCTTAACAATATTACATGATCAACTTTGCGACCATATCGACACCAAAACATACACAACTAATCATAACGATATACCCGATATTAGCTCATCGACACCCTCAACACCATCTTGATACATCGCTTATGAAGTAATAACATCCGCAAACTACTTATACTTGAACATACAACCATCATATTATCATCTTGACAACATTCTTAATACAAACTCACGCGCCAATTCATTCCTTAATATACGAATTCCAATTATCAACCAAATACTTACAACTTGATTACTCTCGTCATATCACTCTTATAGTGACATCCACATAACCGACCAAATCACCTTTAACACAATCTGAAATATTACCATTCCTTTCAGTAATCAACACTGACATCACAACAACGAAAACAAAATTCTCATAACATCTTCTTACGGGTCTTAATCCAAAAATTATATACAACTCTCCATAAACCAACAACCACATTAATATCCTTATTAAATCAATTGACATTTATAATAAACCAACATACTCTGGCACATCACGCTTCAGATGCGCAACTCTGATTACTTATAAAGTATCAACTCTACCAAGTTTACTCCAATTGCCACTCTTGGATGAAACATTCATATACTTCCATGAATTCCCAATTGTCATAAAACATAACTACGACTTTATCATCTTTTTAGTAACATAATCCTCAAAATCGTCTTAAAAACATAACCACATTACAACCACATACAGTACATGGATCCAATTAATTCTAACAAGATGACTCATCTTCTTCCAACCAAACTCGCACTTTAATAAACAAACTTATAATTTCACTTCTTTTAAATAGCAACAAGAAACAAAAATAACAACATATTCTTCAGAATGCACTATACTAGTCGACACAACACATCTATCCATCAACTATGATTCCGTCTACTATCAACAATAGATTAAGGGTGATCAGTTCCTCAATTTGCCAATAGATAGACGAAAACCATAACGGAGCATAAACCATCGTTACCAAACTATAATAGTGTTCCTTCCGAACTCTTTCTCAAATCATTCACAACATCATAATCCAACAATTACCAATCATCATAAGATCCACCTCTGACACTTTCGCATCCTTCCATGCAGAACAACATGTCTCTCAACTCATTTCCAAACAACATTTTTCGATTGAACTCGTCTCAACAACTGCAATAACAACCACCCATGTCCAAAAGTTTATAATTCCTCAACCGACTTCAAAGTCTCTTCCTATGAGAACACTTCTACCACACTTGGAAACATTTTCATATAAAGGAAATATACTTTTATCTCCTTGCAGGTTCAAACAGAACATCAATCCAACAATCCAAACACAAGATACGGATCCCAAAGTTATCCGAAAATACGAACACTAACGTCATACAACAACCTACTACAACACATCTTTCGACAACATCGGAATAAAATTCCTTTATCCATACTTTACATCCTTCTTCACTCTTTCAATTTTTCAACAAGAAACACTCAACGTCCAACACAATTATTTCCTTCGATACATGCCTCCCAAGCATAAAATTATATTCTATAATGAAGGTAATTACTTGTAAATTCTATAACTTCATGAATCGCTCAAATCCAAGTTACGAGCAAAAAGTTATCATCTTTGCAATGGGACTGGTTCATAATTCCCGCATGCAGAATTTTCCAAAATTCAGCATCAGACCCAAATATTAAAATGCATTTTTCTCCTTCTTCACGAACTTTCCGAAGACAAATCTTATATGCAAACTATATGGAATTTCGTAAGCTTTCCAAAAAGTCAATAACCGCTTTGATCGGAATCACGAGTAAAAAGTTATACCACTTTTACTAACAGCTGCTCCAAAATTACAAAAATCTGAATTTGAGATTGATGAACATAAGTTCCATCTTTCTCTCTTTCTTCCAAAATTCTCCCACATCCTTTCTTTTTATCCAACTACGAAAATCATCCGATATTAATCCAACTATACTAAAGACATACGATCCGACGAGTTAATCCCTTCAACTTATCATTTTCTTTGGAATAGACTGTATTCTCAATTGTCTTAAATTCACCGTCTAAAAACCTACCCACATTTTCAACTTGACCGATACAGATTCATGAGTCCATACTCTCGTCGGTTCGCAACAACAGCGACTCAATGACCTTTGCACTCTTCCAATCAACGTCGCCTTCAACAACTTCATGATACTTGATGAAATAGTGTAAATTACAACCATCCAGAATAACTCGCACACCAAGTTTTCAACACAATTCTTCGAACATAACAACATACATTGACATTTAGTGGCATGCTACCATAGGAGATTAGTCCAATTACTACACTAATAGTATCCAAAATATTCCTCAAGGTAATCAACTAAGGTTCAGTTCCACCTTCCGACCATTAGAGATCAAAACATAATTTAGCCATTTTCCACAAAACCACACAGTACGCGTCGCGACCACTAGTTGGCGCCGCGAACTGTACGAGACAGAAAGGGATTTTTGCATGACGGCATCTCTTCAACGCAGTTTAATCCAATTTCCCATACGAGTTCACTAGCATACCAAAATTCTTGAATCTATATCACCTTCACATTCAGGAAGCATCCAAACTTCAACAACATTTGCATTGTCGCCGTCAGCAACACTCTGAACCGGCATATCACAACTGAAGCGCATCCGAGAAGAAAAGCTTCTCCCCCACTTATCGCAATCTTATCCCTGCAATCAAGTGATCCAAAACAAAGAAGTACCAACAGTGTTTTCAAACACTTATTGCGTACCAAGGGTAATGACACTGACATAACAACTTGGCCGGACAGACCGACCATGCTCTGATACCACTATTGTAACACCCTCTAAAAACCCCGAATAAATTTTCGCGAATAATTAAAATTATAATTTCAGAGTACATGTATCAACGAGGATGTCACAAATCTCTTTTAATAAAAACAAGTTCCTGTCATGCATAACATAGAAGCAACTCATACATGTTTACACAGCGGAATAATTTAATTAACAAAACCAATGTTATAATATTTTCAAAATCATCAGGGATTAACACCTGGAAAATATCAACATCATATTATAACAACGTAAGGAAATAAACGAGTCTGACTAAAGCAGCTCGACAAACAAACGTTCCCGGAGTTACAACTATCAGAGCATGACCCGGACAATACTTAAACGGAAATAACTAGAAACAACAAGCCTTCGCTAAGCACCTGAACGAAGCTCCTCAATCTGAAATATTCAACAGTAAGGGTGAGCATCTCAACTATACATTTGATTATACGTTCATAACAATAAATTCAGAAAATCATAAGCATCACCCAAACAGTTAGCATGTTTCATAGTTTACGAAAACCTTTACAATTCATATATTCATAATATATCACTTTTCATACTTATAATTAACATCCAACATCATTAACAATTTAGCAGCAATACATGCATACAATCAATTAAATACAACATTGGAAGGTCATCCATTCATGTTATATTCAATATAATGCAACACACCCATGCATGTGGTACCATTTTACCGCCCCATTAAATCTCGGGTCACGGATAACTCACCGTTCCGTTATATCGCGGACACGGCTACCACCTCAACGTTCCATTAAATCGCGGACACGTATATTGGCCACCATGTTAATTCCACACAATGGGAATTCACAAATGCAACATGATATGTAAAGTATGTAACACTCAGCATACTATTAACATCAATCAACATATAATGCAACATCAACAACATCAATCATAACAGGATATGGATAGCATGTAATCACTCAGCATACTATTAAACATCAATCATATCAAGTTATATCACAATTCATGCTTGATACATCATCTAAAGCATGACAATAAAATCCATATAGTGTTGGTATCATAACATACAATCGTTATTCGATACAAGCATCAATCAACACTAGGAAATCAATAAACACATATTCAAAACATGTCAAACACTGCACATCAAAACAGGATCAATCCGTACATAACAGCATGCACAGAAAACAGAGTTTAGAAACCAACACAGGAGGTTTAACACGGGTGCCCGTGTGAATCAACACTGCCCGTGTTGAAATGTGCCCAGAAAACACATTTTTTAGCAATACAGTGAATCAACACGGGTGCCCGTGTGAATCAACACGGCCCGTGTTGATGAGTGCGAGCCAGATTTTTCCTGTACCTGCAGCAGCTCAGAACAGCAGCCAAACGCGGAAAATGCCATCCAAAACGCACATTTCGGTACATAACAACATCAATTATGCATAACTCAAAACAACACATCAATTGGAACACAATTCCCTTCTACGTTAGTCAATTTCCAATCTTAAGGACAGCATTATTTCACTTAAGGTCTCATTTTCCAAAATCAATCAAAACTCAGAATTTTCATTTTTAAAACATCCTATTTTATCAACAATCCTATCATCAACAACAAGTTTTATTAAAATTGACCTTAAGTTACATATTACCCGTCCTTTAGGGAAATCCTAACAACATTGAGGTTATCCCTAGAACACCTAAGGTAAACTCGCGATCATACAATTTCGATCTAAATCAACAATGGGGATTAATTTCTTAATCGATTCACAACCTTTAGGGAACCTAATCCTTTCTAACGAAATTCGACCCTAAAGTTATCGATCACTAAGAATATCAGAGAAAATGGGATTATCCTACGATTACCCAACCAATTGCATCTAAACCCATAAGCAAATATAAATTGAGTAGTAGCCCCCCTTACCTTATCAAATTGCAGCTTCGAACTCTTGAGCGATTGTCCGTCGTTCTTCAGAGCTCCAATCCCAAATATCTCCAAACACCTCACTAAAATACATAACAACCAAATTCACTTATAAACATAAACACTTTCTCCAATAATCACTTATTAAAATAAGCTCTTAAAGCTACTTAATTCCTCATAATCATATAGAAAATTTCACTAGCTTTCCAACGCATCAAACGGCGCCTAAATCGGAGTTACGGTTCAAAAGTTATGGCCGAAACGATTTTTGGGAAAACCTACCCGAGCATCAACACAGAAGATCAACACGGGTGCCCGTGTGCATCAACACGGCCCGTGTTGATGACTCTGCAACACCATATTTCACGTTTTTATGCTTCCCAAAATCACCCCAACCCATTCCTAATCATCCCCAAACATCCTAAAACCATCAAAATCGAATTCCTACCATATAGCAATGATCTAAGGCATACAATAGGATCAATCCCACATCAATAATCAAAACACACCAAACATAGGGCAATTCGATAAATCCCATCCTACATATCATCTATCATGCATCCGATTATAGAATCAGAACTCCACCCTTACCTGGGATTGACGGTTCTTCGATTCTCTAATCGCAATCGCCTCTTCGATGGCTTTTCCGCCGTCTTCAACCTTGCCTCTTTGCACCGTTTTCACGTAACTTCTGTTTTCTCTCCAAAAACCTTATTTTCTCTGCTGACTTATCTTTTATTAATTTTCCTCCAAATAATAATAATAATAGTATCAATATTATTCCAACAATTAATTAATCCAAATGGGCCTACTATCCACACCCCTCCAATTAACTGCATTTTAATGCTACTTGGCCCAACTCAATTAAATTACACCAATAAATAAATAATATTATTCTTAATATTATTTTTGCGATTAAACCGACAAAATCCAATAATTAAATTCTTAAATAATTTAATTAACCAATTAGTTAAATTCGGGCGTTACAACTCTCCCCCACTTAGGATATTTTCGTCCTCGAAAATCCAATCGACACAACCACTCTCAACACCAATTCTGGACATACCAAACACTCAACGTATTATCAACCAAAAACTGTTGCACTCAGGCACACAACGTCGTCTTTTCGTCTTAACAATATTACATGATCAACTTTGCGACCATATCGACACCAAAACATACACAACTAATCATAACGATATACCCGATATTAGCTCATCGACACCCTCAACACCATCTTGATACATCGCTTATGAAGTAATAACATCCGCAAACTACTTATACTTGAACATACAACCATCATATTATCATCTTGACAACATTCTTAATACAAACTCACGCGCCAATTCATTCCTTAATATACGAATTCCAATTATCAACCAAATACTTACAACTTGATTACTCTCGACATATCACTCTTATAGTGACATCCACATAACCGACCAAATCACCTTTAACACAATCTGAAATATTACCATTCCTTTCAGTAATCAACACTGACATCACAACAACGAAAACAAAATTCTCATAACATCTGCTTACGGGTCTTAATCCAAAAATTATATACAACTCTCCATAAACCAACAACCACATTAATATCCTTATTAAATCAACTGACATTTATAATAAACCAACATACTCTGGCACATCACGCTTCAGATGCGCAACTCTGATTACTTATAAAGTATCAACTCTACCAAGTTTACTCCAATTGCCACTCTTGGATGAAACATTCATATACTTCCATGAATTCCCAATTGTCATAAAACATAACTACGACTTTATCATCTTTTTAGTAACATAATCCTCAAAATCGTCTTAAAAACATAACCACATTACAACCACATACAGTACATGGATCCAATTAATTCCAACAAGATGACTTATCTTCTTCCAACCAAACTCGCACTTTAATAAACAAACTTATAATTTCACTTCTTTTAAATAGCAACAAGAAACAAAAATAACAACATATTCTTCAGAATGCACTATACTAGTCGACACAACACATCTATCCATCAACTATGATTCCGTCTACTATCAACAATAGATTAAGGGTGATCAGTTCCTCAATTTGCCAATAGATAGACGAAAACCATAACGGAGCATAAACCATCGTTACCAAACTATAATAGTGTTCCTTCCGAACTCTTTCTCAAATCATTCACAACATCATAATCCAACAATTACCAATCATCATAAGATCCACCTCTGACACTTTCGCATCCTTCCATGCAGAACAACATGTCTCTCAACTCATTTCCAAACAACATTTTTCGATTGAACTCGTCTCAACAACTGCAATAACAACCACCCATGTCCAAAAGTTTATAATTCCTCAACCGACTTCAAAATCTCTTCCTATGAGAATACTTCTACCACACTTGGAAACATTTTCATATAAAGGAAATATACTTTTATCTCCTTGCAGGTTCAAACAGAACATCAATCCAACAATCCAAACACAAGATACGGATCCCAAAGTTATCCGAAAATACGAACACTAACGTCATACAACAACCTACTACAACACATCTTTCGACAATATCGGAATAAAATTCCTTTATCCATACTTTACATCCTTCTTCACTCTTTCAATTTTTCAACAAGAAACACTCAACGTCCAACACAATTATTTCCTTCGATACATGCCTCCCAAGCATAAAATTATATTCTATAATGAAGGTAATTACTTGTAAATTCTATAACTTCATGAATCGCTCAAATCCAAGTTACGAGCAAAAAGTTATCATCTTTGCAATGGGACTGGTTCATAATTCCCGCATGCAGAATTTTCCAAAATTCAACATCAGACCCAAATATTAAAATGCATTTTTCTCCTTCTTCACGAACTTTCCGAAGACAAATCTTATATGCAAACTATATGGAATTTCGTAAGCTTTCCAAAAAGTCAATAACCGCTTTGATCGGAATCACGAGTAAAAAGTTATACCACTTTTACTAACAGCTGCTCCAAAATTACAAAAATCTGAATTTGAGATTGATGAACATAAGTTCCATCTTTCTCTCTTTCTTCCAAAATTCTCCCACATCCTTTCTTTTTATCCAACTACGAAAATCATCCGATATTAATCCAACTATACTAAAGACATACGATCCGACGAGTTAATCCCTTCAACTTATCATTTTCTTTGGAATAGACTGTATTCTCAATTGTCTTAAATTCACCGTCTAAAAACCTACCCACATTTTCAACTTGACCGATACAGATTCATGAGTCCATACTCTCGCCGGTTCGCAACAACAGCGACTTAATGACCTTTGCACTCTTCCAATCAACGTCGCCTTCAACAACTTCATGATACTTGATGAAATAGTGTAAATTACAACCATCCAGAATAACTCGCACACCAAGTTTTCAACACAATTCTTCGAACATAACAACATACATTGACATTTAGTGGCATGCTACCATAGGAGATTAGTCCAATTACTACACTAATAGTATCCAAAATATTCCTCAAGGTAATCAACTAAGGTTCAGTTCCACCTTCCGACCATTAGAGATCAAAACATAATTTAGCCATTTTCCACAAAACCACACAGTACGCGCCGCGACCACTAGTTGGCGCCGCGAACTGTACGAGACAGAAAGGGATTTTTGCATGACGGCATCTCTTCAACGCAGTTTAATCCAATTTCCCATACGAGTTCACTAGCATACCAAAATTCTTGAATCTATATCACCTTCGCATTCAGGAAGCATCCAAACTTCAACAACATTTGCATTGTCGTCGTCAGCAACACTCTGAACCGACATATCACAACTGAAGCGCATCCGAGAAGAAAAGCTACTCCCCCACTTATCGCAATCTTATCCCTGCAATCAAGTGATCCAAAACAAAGAAGTACCAACAGTGTTTTCAAACACTTATTGCGTACCAAGGGTAATGACACTGACATAACAACTTGGCCGGACAGACCGACCATGCTCTGATACCACTATTGTAACACCCTCTAAAAACCCCGAATAAATTTTTGCGAATAATTAAAATTATAATTTCAGAGTACATGTATCAACGAGGATGTCACAAATCTCTTTTAATAAAAACAAGTTCCTGTCATGCATAACATAGAAGCAACTCATACATGTTTACACAGCGGAATAATTTAATTAACAAAACCAATGTTATAATATTTTCAAAATCATCAGGGATTAACACCTGGAAAATATCAACATCATATTATAACAACGTAAGGAAATAAACGAGTCTGACTAAAGTAGCTCGACAAACAAACGTTCCCGGAGTTACAACTATCAGAGCATGACCCGGACAATACTTAAACGGAAATAACTAGAAACAACAAGCCTTCACTAAGCACCTGAACGAAGCTCCTCAATCTGAAATATTCAACAGTAAGGGTGAGCATCTCAACTATACATTTGATTATACGTTCATAACAATAAATTCAGAAAATCATAAGCATCACCCAAACAGTTAGCATGTTTCATAGTTTACGAAAACCTTTACAATTCATATATTCATAATATATCACTTTTCATACTTATAATTAACATCCAACATCATTAACAATTTAGCAGCAATACATGCATACAATCAATTAAATACAACATTGGAAGGTCATTCATTCATGTTATATTCAATATAATGCAACACACCCATGCATGTGGTACCATTTTACCGCCCCATTAAATCTCGGGTCACGGATAACTCACCGTTCCATTATATCGCGGACACGGCTACCACCTCAACGTTCCATTAAATCGCGGACACGTATATTGGCCACCATGTTAATTCCACACAATGGGAATTCACAAATGCAACATGATATGTAAAGTATGTAACACTCAGCATACTATTAACATCAATCAACATATCATGCAACATCAACAACATCAATCATAACAGGATATGGATAGCATGTAATCACTCAGCATACTATTAAACATCAATCATATCAAGTTATATCACAATTCATGCTTGATACATCATCTAAAGCATGACAATAAAATCCATATAGTGTTGGTATCATAACATACAATCGTTATTCGATACAAGCATCAATCAACACTAGGAAATCAATAAACACATATTCAAAACATGTCAAACACTGCACATCAAAACAGGATCAATCCGTACATAACAGCATGCACAGAAAACAGAGTTTAGAAACCAACACAGGAGGTTTAACACGGGTGCCCGTTTGAATCAACACTGCCCGTGTTGAAATGTTCCCAGAAAACACATTTTTTAGCAATACAGTGAATCAACACGGGTGCCCACGTGAATCAACACGGCCCGTGTTGATGAGTGCGAGCCAGATTTTTCCTGTACCTGCAGCAGCTCAGAACAGCAGCCAAACGCGGAAAATGCCAGCCAAAACGCACATTTCGGTACATAACAACATCAATTATGCATAACTCAAAACAACACATCAATTGGAACACAATTCCCTTCTACGTTAGTCAATTTCCAATCTTAAGGACAACATTATTTCACTTAAGGTCTCATTTTCCAAAATCAATCAAAACTCAGAATTTTCATTTTTAAAACATCCTATTTTATCAACAATCCTATCATCAACAACAAGTTTTATTAAAATTGACCTTAAGTTACATATTACCCGTCCTTTAGGGAAATCCTAACAACATTGAGGTTATCCCTAGAACACCTAAGGTAAACTCGCGATCATACAATTTCGATCTAAATCAACAATGGGGATTAATTTCTTAATCGATTCACAACCTTTAGGGAACCTAATCCTTTCTAACGAAATTCGACCCTAAAGTTATCGATCACCAAGAATATCAGAGAAAATGGGATTATCCTACGATTACCCAACCAATTGCATCTAAACCCATAAGAAAATATAAATTGAGTAGTATCCCCCCTTACCTTATCAAATTTCAGCTTCGAACTCTTGAGCGATTGTCCGTCGTTCTTCGGAGCTCCAATCCCAAATATCTCCAAACACCTCACTAAAATACATAACAACCAAATTCACTTATAAACATAAACACTTTCTCCAATAATCACTTATTAAAATAAGCTCTTAAAGCTACTTAATTCCTCATAATCATATAGAAAATTTCACTAGCTTTCCAACGCATCAAACGGCGCCTAAATCGGAGTTACGATTCAAAAGTTATGGCCGAAACGATTTTTGGGAAAACCTACCCGAGCATCAACACAGAAGATCAACACGGGTGCCCGTGTGCATCAACACGGCCCGTGTTGATGACTCTGCAACACCATATTTCACGTTTTTATGCTTCCCAAAATCACCCCAACCCATTCCTAATCATCCCCAAACATCCTAAAACCATCAAAATCGAATTCCTACCATATAGCAATGATCTAAGGCATACAATAGGATCAATCCCACATCAATAATCAAAACACACCAAACATAGGGCAATTCGATAAATCCCATCCTACATATCATCTATCATGCATCCGATTATAGAATCAGAACTCCACCCTTACCTGGGATTGACGGTTCTTCGATTCTCTAATCGCAATCGCCTCTTCGATGGCTTTTCCGCCGTCTTCAACCTTGCCTCTTTGCACCGTTTTCACGTAACTTCTGTTTTCTCTCCAAAAACCTTATTTTCTCTGCTGACTTATCTTTTATTAATTTTCCTCCAAATAATAATAATAATAGTATCAATATTATTCCAACAATTAATTAATCCAAATGGGCCTACTATCCACACCCCTCCAATTAACTGCATTTTAATGCTACTTGGCCCAACTCAATTAAATTACACCAATAAATAAATAATATTATTCTTAATATTATTTTTGCGATTAAACCGACAAAATCCAATAATTAAATTCTTAAATAATTTAATTAACCAATTAGTTAAATTCGGGCGTTACAGCAAGAGTACTCCTCAAGCAGAAAAAGGTCCTAGTCCGGTAGTCTCTGACAACGAGACTGATTTTGATGAAGAGCAGTACCTCCTGCAGAAGACAGATACAAGCAACTGGAGGACAGGCTGAATGCTATGGAGATACAACAGGTGCCTGGGCTGGATTTTGGAGATCTGGGCTTGTCTACTGGTGTGATCATCCCTCATAAATTCAAAGCACCATCTTTCACTAAGTACGACGGGGCGTCTTGTCCCAAGCTACATCTCAGGTCCTATGTTCGGAAAATCCAACCTTACTCCGCGGATAAGAATTTGTGGATCCACTTCTTCCAGAAGAGTCTTTCAGGGACTCATCTCGAATGGTTCTATCAGCTGGATGAGACCAAGGTTCGTAACTGGGAGGAGTTGGCTACTGCTTTCTATAAGCAGTATCAATATAATGCCGACCTTGCCCCTACACGTACCCAACTCCAGGGTATGTCTTTAGGTTCAAGTGAAGGTTTTAAAGAGTACGCTCAGAAGTGGAGGGATCTGGCTGGCAGGGTGCAGCCTCCGTTGACTGATCGGGAGTTGGTAGACATGTTCTTGGGGACCCTATCTAGGCCATTTTTCAACCATCTTATTGGGAATTCGTCTGCAGGGTTCACTGATCTGATTCTGACTGGAGAGAGAATTGAGGCTGGGTTAAAGTCTGGTAAGATTCCGAAGGGTGCATCGTCTAGTTCTGAGAAGAAACCCTTCAAAAAGGAGGCTAGTGCTGTATATGGCTCCCGGAGATCAGAAAGATTTGAGCGCCGCCAATCTATCAGTGCGGTAACGATTGCCAAGCCTGCTGCCGCTCCTCGGCCGACCAATCCTCAAAGGGCTGAAAGACCCCGGAGAGAGTTTACCCGTTTGAGCATGACCTTATCGCAGATCCTGCCACAGTTGCTCTCAACCAACTTAGTAACCGTCAGGGAGGCTCCGAAGTTTCCAAATACTACGTCTCCTAAGTACAACCCGAATGCCCGCTGTGCGTACCATTCTGATAGCCCGGGGCATTCCACTGATGACTGTTGGGCATTAAGGAGTAAGGTGCAAGACCTTATCGACGCGAAAGAGATACAGTTTGAAGCGCCTGAGAGGCCGAATGTGGTTACTGCTCCTATGCCCCAACATGGAGTAAATGCTGTTGACGAAGATGTTTACGCTGTTTCTGTGGATGATCTAGCCACTCCTCTGAAGACCGTCAAGAGGAACCTACTGCTGGCCGGTTTATTTCCGGGTTGCAGTGAGGGTTGCCTGTTCTGTGCTGTTTCCCTATCTGGTTGTCCCTTGCTGAAGTTAGGCATCCAAAGCCTAATGGATAGCAAGGAGATTCTGTTTAAGAAGTCTGTTGTTCAGTTGGTTCCGGTGGAAGAAGTTTCTGTGGTTACCATCTTAAATAATCCAATCCAGGTTCTCCCGAAGAAGCCTGTCCAAATCATGACTGTTGCACCTGTGGTTATCACTGTTCCGGGGCCTCTTCCCTATGTATCTGATAAAGCTATCCCCTGGCATTATGGGGCCGATGTGCATGTAAACGGGATTAAACAAGAATTCAACACTGGTGCCAGTATCTGTGATATCACTGGCCCAGCCAAAGTCACCTGCAGTGGCAGGCTCTTCTCGCCTGACATTGCACCGCCTGCTGCTCGAAGACCACTTCTTATAACTCCTACAAGTGTACCTAACCCTATTGCCGATCAAGTTGTTTCTCCTGCTGCCGCGTCATCCAATGCTCGGGGCAAAGGAATTGAAGTTGAGCCTTCCCAGATGGAGGCACCTATACCTATAACTGCTGAGGCCTCCCAACAAGAGATGGAGGAAATCTTGAAAATTATAAAGAAGAGTGACTTCAATGTTGTGGAACAGCTGGGGCACACGCCCTCCAAAATCTCCATGCTCTCTTTATTGCTGTGCTCCGAGGCCCATGCTAAGGCCCTGATCTCGTTTCTCAAGACGGCCCATGTGCCACAGGAGACATCTGCAGTCCAGTTCACTGACTGCGTGGCAAATCTGACAGCAGACAATGGCTTGGGTTTCTCAGATGCTGACCTGACTGCAAAGGGGAGAGACCACAATGATGCTCTGCATGTCTCTATCGAATGCAGGGGCACTACTCTGGCACATGTATTGGTGGATACTGGTTCGTCCTTGAACGTGCTACCCAAGAAGGCTTTAGACCGTTTAGATTGTGAAGGCCTGGAACTGAAACCCAGCAGTATCATCGTCAGGGCCTTTGACGGTTCAAAAAGGATGGTTCATGGAGAGGTTGACATTCCGATTCGTGTGGGCTCTCAGGTGTTTGACTCTACATTTTACGTGATGGATATCTGTCCATCTTACTCTTGTCTACTGGGTCGACCTTGGATACATAAGGCTGGGGCAGTGACCTCTACCTTGCATCAGAAGCTGAAGTACCCTGTCAAAGGGAAGATCGTCACTATGCAAGGAGAGGAGGAGTATATGGTAAGCCACTTGAATTCCTTCAGATACATTGAGATGGACGGGGAGTTTATTGAAACCCCCTTTCAGCATTTCGAGGAGGTACTTCCAATTGCAGCAGCAGCAGAAACAGCAGTAGGAGAGAATGTTCCTTTGAAGATGGCTTCCCTGAAGGATGCCCGGGCTGTGGTTCAAAAAGGTGAATGTGCTAACTGGGGCAGGCTTCCAGACTTTACACAGAAAACTGACAAATTTAGGTTGGGCTTTACTGCAGAAGGTCAGAAAGCTATGCGAAAAGCGAAGACCGAAAGACCTCCTGTGTTAATTACAAATCTAGGAGTGAATGTTGTTGGGGAAGACAATGAAGTGGATGAAGCAGAATTCAGTAGCTGGATCTACCCGACAACCGAAGGCGGATTGACCAATTGGATTGCCAAAGACCATACTCCTGTTACCTTTGTGACGCAGTAATAAATTTCTTTGTTTCGTTATTTGTAATAAACAATAAATAAACTTTATGGCCCGGTGTCTTACCCGAGGCACCGTGGTTTCATTTGTGAGGGCATATAAATTGTCATTTCATATATCATGAATGAAAATCTTGGACGTTTTCTCGCATTGCAAATCTTATGCTCCTTTTCTGTCTTTCTTTCTTTTACATATATTTCAAAACAGCTGTATTTACACACACACTCACTCGTACAGGTTTCAATCCACCCTGGATCTCACTGATAACGACTCTGCTACTGCCAGTTATGACTTCGAAAATCCGATCAACTTAGCCGAAGACGAAGGTGAAGATGATTGCGAGGTGCCTGGCGAGCTTGCAAGACTGTTGCTTCAGGAAGAGAGGGCAATTCAACCCCATGAAGAGCCAGTGGAAACAATAAACTTGGGTACTGAAGAAGACAGGAAGGAGGTAAAGATTGGTGCCAACCTAGAGCTCAGCGTGAAGCAACGGTTGATTCAAATGTTGCATGATTATATGGAGATCTTTGCCTGGTCCTACGAAGACATGCCCGGGTTGGATACCGATATTGTGGTCCATCACTTGCCAACTAAGGAAGACTGTCCTCCGGTGAAGCAAAAGGTCCGCCGTATGCGTCCAGAGATGTCCGAAAAGATCAAGGCCGAGGTTATGAAACAGTTTGATGCTGGGTTCCTTGCAGTGACTTCTTACCCTCAGTGGGTCGCTAATGTGGTGCCGGTACCAAAGAAGGATGGAAAGGTCAGAATGTGTGTCGACTACAGGGATCTGAATAGGGTCAGCCCCAAAGATGACTTCCCTCTACCTCACATTGATGTCCTTGTTGATAATACAGCTCAGCATAAGGTATTCTCTTTCATGGATGGCTTTTCAGGTTACAATCAGATCAAGATGGCACCTGAAGACATGGAAAAGACTACATTTGTTACTCAGTGGGGCACCTTCTGTTACAAGGTCATGCCATTCGGATTGAAGAACGCTGGGGCAACCTACCAGCGCGCCATGGTTGCTCTATTTCATGACATGATCCATCATGAGATAGAAGTGTATGTTGACGACATGATCGCAAGGTCCCAGACTGAGGAGGAGCACCTAGATCATCTGCAGAAATTGTTTGACCGTCTGAAACTATACAAGCTGAGGTTGAACCCAAACAAGTGCACCTTCGGGGTAAGATCTGGAAAGTTGCTAGGCTTCGTGGTCAGTGATAAGGGTATTCAAGTGGACCCTGCCAAGGTTAAAGCTATTCAAGAGATGCCAGTTCCCAGGACAGAGAAAGAGGTCAGAGGCTTTTTAGGACGCCTGAATTACATTGCTCGCTTCATCTCACACCTGACTGCTACCTGTGAGCCAATCTTCAAGCTGCTGAGGAAAGATCAGGTAGTACGTTGGAATGATGAATGTCAGGCTGCCTTCGACAGAATCAAAGAGTATCTCCAAGAACCACCTATCCTTATGCCACCGGTTGAAGGGAGACCTCTGATACTATATCTAACAGTGCTTGATAACTCAATGGGGTGTGTGCTGGGGCAGTATGACGAGTCTGGCCGAAAAGAGCATGCCATTTATTACCTTAGCAAAAGTTTACCGACTGTGAGACCCGATACTCACTGCTTGAGAAAACTTGCTGCGCTTTGGTATGGGCTGCTCGCCGGCTGAGACAGTATATGCTGACTCACACTACCTTGTTGATCTCAAAGATGGATCCTATAAAGTACATATTCGAAAAGCCTGCTCTGTCTGGAAGGATAGCAAGATGGCAAATGATCTTGAAGGAATACGACATTCAGTACACGACCCAGAAAGCCATCAAGGGAAGTGTATTGGAAGACCACTTGGCACATCAGGCAGTCGATGACTATCAGTCAATGAACTTCGAGTTTCCGGATGAAAGCATCATGATTGTGACTGATTGTGAAGTACCTGGACCGGATGAAGGACCTGAGGAAGGATGCCGATGGTCTATGCACTTTGACGGAGCCTCCAATGCTTTGGGTAACGGTATCGGCACCATCATCATATCACCACAAGGCACTCATACTCCGCTCACTGCCCGACTATGTTTCAACTGTACCAACAACATGGCGGAGTATGAGGCGTGCATCATGGGTCTTCAAGCTGCGATCGACTTAAGGATCAAGTTTCTGAGTGTCTTCGGAGATTCCGCTCTTGTGATCAATCAGATCAAAGGAGAGTGGGATACGAAACATCCAAACCTAATTCCTTACAGAGAATGTGTGTTGACCCTGATCCCCCACTTCACAGAGATAACCTTTGAACATTTCCCGAGAGAAGAGAATCAGTTGGCGGACGCGTTAGCTACAATGTCTTCTATGTTCAAAGTTAAATGGGATAATGAGGCTCCCCGGATCATCATTTGGAAACTGGACGAACCGGCATACTGTTGCGATCTCGAGACTGAATTGGTGACTGAGAAGCCTTGGTACCATGAAGTGAAGAGATATTTGGAAGCTCAGGAATACCCTGAAGGTGCATCTGTCAATGATAAGAAGTTCCTGAGAAGGTTCGCGGCAAAGTTCTTCCTTAGCAACGGCATCTTGTACAAGCGAAACCATGATTCAACCTTACTGCGTTGTGTGGATAAAACTGAAGCAGAAAGGATCATGGAAGAGCTATATGAAGGGACCTTTGGTACACATTCTAGTGGGCATACAATGGCAAAGAAGATCCTTCGGGCAGGGTATTATTGGTCCACAATGGAAGCTGACTGCTACCAACATTCCAGGACATGCCATAAGTGCCAGATTTATGCAGACAAGGTGCATGTTCCTCCAGTTCCCCTGAATGTTCTGACTGCGCCTTGGCCATTTGCAATTGGGGTATAGACATGATCGGTGAGATTAAACCTACGGCATCTAACGGGCATCGCTTCATCCTGGTAGCGATTGATTATTTTACGAAGTGGGTCGAAGCGGCGTCCTATGCTAAGGTAACCAAGACTGTTGTGGCACGGTTCATTCGGCATAATCTGATCTGTCGGTACGGTGTCCCTGAACGAATTATTACAGATAACGGTACCAATCTGAATAATAAGATGATCACTGAGCTCTGCGAGCAGTTCAAGATACAGCACTACAATTCTTCTCCTTACAGACCGAAGATGAATGGGGCTGTAGAAGCAGCAAATAAAAACATTAAGAAAATCGTGCAGAAGATGACAGTGACTTATAAAGATTGGCACGAGATGTTACCGTTCGCTCTACATGGGTACCGTACCTCAGCTAGGACGTCATCTGGGGCAACTCCTTTCTCTCTGGTTTATGGTATGGAGGCAGTCTTACCAATCGAAGTGCAAATACCCTCTCTCCGGGTAATGAAGGATGCAAATCTGAACGAAGATGATTGGATCTAGACACGACTTGATCAGCTCAACCTTATTGATGAAAAGAGACTTGCTGCTATCTGTCATGGTCAGACGTATCAGAAACGGATGATCAGGGCATTTAACAAAAAGGTCAGACCACAGGAATATCAAGTTGGGGATCTGGTAATCAAGAGAATCATCCTTCCTTAGAGTGATCCAAGGGGAAAATGGACCCCTACGTACGAAGGGCCATTTGTGGTTAAGCATGTGTTCTCAGGAGGAGCCATGATTCTAACCAACATGGATGGTGACGACCTTCCTCACCCCGCCAATGCAGACATAGTAAAAAGATACTACGCATGAAAAAAGACCCGCTAGGCTGACATGCCTAGGCAAAAATTAGGGTTTCCCGGCGAACCAAAAGGGTTCGGGCAAAATGAAGGGATGAAATGGAAAAATCTGTACACCCGGCAAGTCGAAAACCTGAAAAGGCGGCTTGGGCAAAAATGGGTATCCCGGTGGACTGAAAACCCGAAAGGGCGGTCCAGGCAAAAATTAGGGATAAAAGCGTAATACTATGTCTCATTGGATCACTTTGCATCCAGAATCCGGTATCTACATCAAGTTCAGACGACATCAATCAGTCAGCTTCATCTTCGTTTAGGTCATCAAGTGATGAGACGCTCGGAGTTATAAAGGCAATAGCAGAGTTGAAACCCAGTGGGATCATTCATTTCACACAGCTGTTTTATTTTCTTTTGTACAAAATTTGTATAAACTCTTTTGTTCGGCGGAGTTCTCTTACTAGGACGTCAGCCTCTTGTACACAAAACGCCTATTTTCAGGCCATTCAAAATCAATACAAATATATTTTCAGTTAAAAGTGCCAATTGTTTTTCTTTTTCTGTTTTGTTTTGCGAAGAACGTCCAAGGTTCAATTTGTGATATATGCATTGACAATGATTTGCTAACTCATAAATATTTGCATACGAAACAAAGAATTAATTACAGGTAACATTAGAAACAGGGGCAATAAAGAGTTGTCTAAGCAATCTAATTGTTCTGTCCTCCAAGGTACCAAGGTAGGTTCAGCTAAAGAACATAACCAGATATCCTAATTCCCCAGAGAGTAAGCAGTCAGTACACTCTCTCCAAATTATATTATCAGGCCTTAAGGAAGTTGGGTATCCTCCCGCAGATCTCAGCATTCCCCAGCACGATATACAAGTATTCATAACAAGCATCCCCGGCAGTCTTGGTCTAAAGATTGTTCCCCGGCGGCATATCAACATTCAAAGGAATCACGTCCCCCGCAATTCAAAACTTCCCCAGGAGAGTCCAGTCCAGTTCCCCAGGAAAGTTGGAATTCATCTCCCCAAGCAGTAAGCTTATCCCCAGTAGATTCTGGAAGCTTATCCTCGCAGAGCACGAACGCGTCCCCCGGCTTTATTCAAAGAGTTATTTCCTTACCAGGATATAACTGGGTTATCCTCAGCCAAAAGCCACGGAAAGAGCGTCCTCGACACAGTCTTCTTATCCCCTAGCAAAGTCTATCAACACTTCCAATACAACAAGGGTATCCTCAGCAAATTATTATCAACAATTCAACAGAGTATCTCTCTCCCCACAGAGTATTGCTTCCCAGCAAGATCGTTAGAATACTTTCCTCCCCGCAGAGTTATTCCATTCGCCAAGTTTATTCCCCAACGGAGTTATCTTCTCCTACCGGTATTCTTGCAATCATCATCCCCAGCGGAAGCAAAATCTATACTCCAACATCAGCCCAGGAGTGACTTCCCGGCACCCGTCAAAGATTTACTTTCTTAGACGAAAACATACATTCCTAAACATCACATACATCATTATAGCATGCATATACACATCATATCTTACAAATCTCACTTATGTTGAGAACATCATTGCTTGATCCATATCATGCATTGCATATGACTTACCTTTACCTTTCAGGAAAGATTCAGTTAAATTCTCAATCATATTTCAAGACCTAGACCGGTTCATTTAATCGACTCCAAAGATTTCTTATCCAGTCCAAGGCTTTCTCTAGTCCAGCTAAATTGACCCCAAACAGATTTTTCTGATGAAGACTCAGTAGAAGTTATCAAAGGTTTTTCTCAAACGTCCGCTTTTGAGATTATAATTTCCTATGGTTCTCTCCCCAATGTTGCGGAGACGATAATTCCATCCCAGGTTTTTCTCAAACGTCCGCTTTTGAGATTATAATTTCCTATGGTTCTCTCCCCAATGTTGCGGAGACGATAATTCCATCCCAGGTTTTTCTCAAACGTCCGCTTTTGAGATTATAATTTCCTATGGTTCTCTCCCCAATGCTGCGGAGATGATAATTCCATCCCAGGTTTTTCTCAAACGTCCGCTTTTGAGATTATAATTTCCTATGGTTCTCTCCCCAATGCTGCGGAGATGATAATTCCATCCCAGGTTTTTCTCAAACGTCCGCTTTTGAGATTATAATTTCCTATGGTTCTCTCCCCAATGTTGCGGAGACGATAATTCCATTCCAGGTTTTTCTCAAACGTCCGCTGTTGAGATTATAATTTCCTATGGTTCTCTCCCCAATGCTGCAGAGACGATAATTCCGTTCCAAGATTTTCTCAAACGTCCGCTTTTGAGATTATAATTGCCTATGGTTCTCTCCCCGATCCTGCGGAGATGGTAATTCCCACCAAGATTTTCTCAATGTTTGCTGTTGAAGTTGAAGTCACCCAAGGTTCTCTCACCGTTCCTGCTGAGGTAGTAACCATCCCTGGTTCATTCATCACTGTTTGAAACTCCAGATCCAGCTCCTGTAACCAGTTAGGACACATCTATACAAAGCATCTGAAAACCAGCTCCTGCAACATGTCAGGTAATCGTTTTATTTTTTGCAGGTACGCAGGTTCTCGCTAAGGAATCTCTTACGCGATCAACATCCAGACGGCATCTATAAGCCCATCATCCTATTCATAAATCTCTAAATGGCATCTATAAGCCCATTCCATCATCACACTGCTACTATGTGAGCGCAAATTTCTGGGCACTCTAGTGTTCAATCATCTTCCACCCTCGGATTACGAAAGGCACGTCAGCCAATTTGCATCCTCAGGTCTAAGAAGATTGAACAGGGGAAACTTTTGTACCCCAAAATTTGCCCTCCCATATTCTTCAAGAAATTGCCAAGTCAAACTTCAAAATTCCCCAAGGGTTGCCCAGTGCAAGGGTATCCTGAACAGTCAAAATTAGGGTTTTGATTCTGATCAAGAAAATGAAGTTTCCAAAGGTCCAATCAAGTCCCACATGCCTATAAATATGGTCAAGCATCCTCATACCAAGTTTCAAGACTTTCAGCACAATGTTGCACAGTCAAAAACCCTAATTGCACTACAGTCAACTGTAGGGGCAAAATGGTCATTTGGCAGTCAAAAGTTCAAATTTTTGGTCAACATCTTATTTTGAGGCCACAAACATCATTTGATCAATGCTTGATCATGATTCTCAAAGCTTGGCTCAAAAATCATCGAGATGCAAAAGTTTCCTTATTTGGACAGCTGAAAAAGTCAACTGTAAATTGACCAGGGCATAACTTTCACATGGATTATCAGAAAAATTCCATACAAAGCTCATTTTTAAGAGAAAGACATTTCCTACAACTCCTCTTCATACTTCAAGTCCAAGAAATTCTCTCACAAAAAGTTATCAATTTCAACATTATAGGTCATTTTCAAAAGTCAACAAAAAGGGACTTTAAGTCAAAGGCCATAACTTGATATTGGTAAATCTAAATGACATGGGACCAAAGGCATTGGTTAGAGGACTCAAAGACCTTTCCAAAATGTCCAAGAACATGAGCAAAGCTTAAAAATTGAGCAAGTTATGCCTTGTGGAAGTTGGGAAATTTTTGGATATTTTGAAAAGTCAACATTGATTCAAATGACCTAAAAATGCTAATGGGCCTATTTTTCTTCCACAATTCATCATCCAAGACATGCACACGACCATTTGGCCCAAAGGGAAGTTTTTATTCATTTTTTATTTATTTATTTGGATTTTTATTATTAATAATTCATTTAAACTAAATAAAATATGGAAAAAATGCTAAACTAATGAAATAAAATCTTTTTGTGCAGAAAATATTCTCATTGGACACTCAAATTCGTGCATGACCAATTAGGGAAGGATTGGATATGATTTGGTATCAATTTGCATGAAAAGATTTGAAAATATCATGGCTTAAAAATCAAATATTACATTCATCAATTCATGGATTTTGGACCAATATTATTTGACCTAATCATTCCATACATAAGCCTGATCAGAACCCTAATGCCATGGACCTAAAAACTGCGCAGAAACTCCATTGAAAAAACTCAATATTTTGGCAAAAATTCCAATTCTGAAAACCTAGTTCTAGGGTGATTCAAGGCCAAATAGCTATTCCATTAGCTTCCTCAAGGATCATAGAACGTGTTCCAATCATCCCCTAAGCCCCATACTCAAGAAAACGCGAAATCACCATTGAAGTTGGTAAGGAAAATTTCAGAATCGTTTTCAATCATTCATGCATTATTAACATGTTTCATTGTTGTTTTTGTGTTTAGAATGATATTTGCAAGCTAACTGCATAGTTTGATTTGAGTTTCATGCCAAAACGAAGGATCCACCATTGTCAAATTTTAGGGTTTGCAGAACTGTGAATTGGGCGTTTTCAGATAGTGTAAAATTAGACCACCACGATGCCATGAATGGATTCAGGGGGTTTGGATGAAAACAATGGCATCATCGCGCTCAATTTATGAAGCCCCAGGGGCTATTCGCTATTTTCTAATATAGCGTCTATAGCAACGTTTGAAAACCGTTGCTAAATTGTTCTTGTTTTCAGAAAAAAAACAAACCAACGGAGAAGATGATTAGGTGGCCATCCACGATTGGCTGATTCAAATTTCGCGCGTAAAGCGCCCCACTAACCATTATTTATTTTATATTTATTGTTTATTGTTTAAGGTACAACACGTGCATTTGGAACGGTTGGCAAGCATAATGATTGGTAATGTTCAGTACCTGGGTTCGAGCCCCAGGTCCTCACCCCTTTCCATATATTTTTTCATTTAATATTCACATGCAGATTAAACATAGTGGAGCATCATACACCCACAAAATATATCCATCCACGTGCCCAATGGAGATGATCAGAAGGCCATGCTTTGAGGAATACTGTGAACCATAGTCAATGCTTGAGTACGTGAGTGAAAAAAGTCAAAGAGGCCAAGGTTGATGGGCCCAAATTGCTAAGGAGAAACCTCCAAAATTAGGGGCAGACCCCCTAGGTTTGCAATTTTTTTTTATTTCCTTATTTTTTTTATTATGTTTATTTTCTTTTAATTATTGTTCTTAATTAATTTAATATTTTCATAAAAACAGAAAACACCATAAAAAATCAGAAAAAAGATGAAAAAATAATAAATATTTTATTTTAGTATTTTTGTAAATAAATTGCATATAATTAAATTTAGTTATTAAATTAGGTTTAATAGTAATGTTTTCATAATTAATTTAAAATTTGTAGAACTAGGGTTTATGATAATTTTTACTCCTTTTTATTTTTATTTCATAATAATTAAATATTTAGTATTATTTATTTTTATAGTTAAATGGCATGTAAATAATTAGGTTAATAATTAGGTTAAAAATTAGGTTAAAATTTAATCTTCTTTTCTTAATAAATTAAAAACAACTAGAATTAGGTTTAATTGCATTTAATTCTTTTTCCCATTAAAATCATAAAATACCAAAAAATACCAAAAACAATTTCTTTTCTTTTTATCAATTAATTTCATCACTTAATTTAATTTTGCAAAAAGGGTCCAACGCCCTCGTTTCTAATTTAAATTTAATTCGCATATTTATTTTTATTCTTTTTAATATTCATGTATCTCTCCCAAGGCCTTGTAATTAATTGCTCGCACTCTTCTTTAATTCTTTATTTTTCTGTCAAATCGGGTTCTGGAAATTTTGGCGATGTGGACCCGCGCCTTTTGTAATAGCTTAGAATCTTTTACTTTTCGCAATTTTTAACTGTTAATCAAGGCATGAAAGAATGAATGGACAAAAATAAAAAACAAACGCTAGATCACCAATAACATGACAAAAGACAAAAGTACTTGAAAATGACACACAAATCACACACCACCCCTAACGCACGCCTCACTGTTGCCTTGCCTCGAAAGGTGATCGTCGAGTAGAGGATGTCTTAGTAAGTCCTCATGATCCGGGAACCTGGCATGAGGGTAGCTTCTATGGTGTCTTCCCATTGCTCTGGTGATCACCATGTCCCGAACCTTCGAATTGACCCGAACTCCTCCAACGGTGGTGCTACCTACCTCTCAATGGTGGGATGGCACTACTTTAAAGGACATTTACACAGACGAATTCCTTAGGGTAGGTAGGTTCTCGTAGATACTTGCTCTAATTTCAAAAACAAATCAAAAATACTTTTCACACCGACACCTTTTCAAAAGCTTTCGAAAGCAATTTTTCAAACACTGTTGAGGACTGATACAAGAGTCGAACTGGAATTTTCAAAGAAACTTTTTTAAACCCACATTGAAAAGCAAACAAACCATTTTTGAAAACACAATGAGCAAGTATCTAAGAGCCCATGGATAGAAAGGGTGCTAACACCTTCCCTTTCTATAACCTACCTCCCGAACCGAGAGCAATCTCTTTAAGGAATTTTTCTGTGCTTTTGTCCTTTCCATTTGGAGAAAATAAAAGACGGTGGCGACTCTTGCTTCCGCGACATTTCGCGAACCAACATTAAACAGTCAGTTCCAGATCCACCGATCACACACGGCATTGGAGGATGTGTCCTTTTGGATCTTCCCACTCTTAATCCCAGCTTCCACTCTCTCCCCAGTCAAGATTAATTCAGTGAAGCTGGCTGAGGAGCTTCCAATTAGATGATTGAAGAAAGGACTGGACAGGGTACCCAAAAACATGTCTACTAGTTCTCTGTCAGACAGGGGAGGCTGGACTCTTCCTGCTAAGTCTCTCCATTTCTGAGCATAGTCTTTGAAACCTTTGCTTGAACCCATAGCCATACTCTGGAGTTGAGTACAGGTGGGAGCAAGGTCTGCATTGTACTGATACTGTTTATAAAAAGCAGTGGCAAGGTCTTCACAATTATGTATATTGGCCCTTTCTAGTTGATAGAACTAATCTAGCTGAGTCCCGGATAGACTATCCTAAAAGAAGTGGACCCACAAATCTGTGTCAGCAGTATGAGGCTGTATCTTCCTCACATAAGATCGGAGGTGCATCTTGGGACACGAAACCCCGTCGTACTTAGCAAACACTGGTGCCTTGAACTTTGATGGAATAACAATCCCAGACACCAAACTAGCTCTTCAAAGTCTAGCCCGAGCACCTTCTGAATCTCCATTGCACTTAGACGCTCTTCCAGATGTTTGTATTTGTCGTCAGCTGGAGGATACTGCTCTTCAGAGTAATCATTCTCATTCTTTTCACCTGATGATGTTACGAAGTCTAGGGCCCGTATGGCTGGCCCTGGGAACCTTCTTCCTAGATTCAAAACACCGGTTGATTTCTTTGCTTTCTTCTTCTTTTCTTTGATCAGCAAAGTTTTCAAATCCTCTTGTCCTTTTGCCAAAGTCAAGAACATTTGTTGAAACTGAGAATTCTGCGCCCGAAGGTCTTTTAATGTCTGCTCAAGATCCATCTTACAGAAATAAATAGTAGAAAGATAAGGAGACCTGTTGTAAGAAACCTGCTTATGTTATGATGAATGAAGATGCATATGCAAATGATTTCAAGGAAATTAGAGATTTAAATTTGCTTTAGACAAAAAGGAACACACGTTATATTTATAAATCAAAGTTTGAGTACATCATGACTCTTTGGGACTTACAAAGAAAATACAAAAAATCTAAGATAAAAAAGTTGAATGCATCCTCTTCGGCGCGATATAGGCGATCAGACTCCACTCCTCATGAAGCTGCTTGGTGAGTTCCAGAACCTTCTTCTCACTGGCATAGAATTGGGCCTCAAAAGTGTCTCGCTCCCCCTTAAGCTATATCCAATCCCTTTGCAAGGTTTCGAGAGATGTGGGCATGTCAGGATGCAGGATAGTGTATGTGACATCTCCTTCCACAACAGGCTCTTTGATAACCGGGAGAATGGAGGGGTAAGGCATCATAAGACTTTGAGCACGAGCTCTACCCATTTGAGATAAGGCTCAAGAGCGATGGAATTCTTATGCTCCAACGTCTTGCTATCTACCTTGTTCAACATCCTCCAAGCTCGGATAAACCTCTGGTTGTGACCTTGCTCATCATTTTCGTAGTCAAATACCTACCCTTAGATAAGCATCTCATGTGGACCATCCCTTCGGACGTAACCAAATTGTCTTAAGGCTAAACAGGGGTTGTAGGTGATACCTTCTCTAATGCCAAGTAAGGGGACATTAAGGAATTCTCCACAATGGTCGACGATAGTAACACTCTCCACAGATCGGGAACACCAATGGATATCTGAATGTCTGAGTGTCATCAACCTATGTGACCACCTTGAACCTGGCTCATTCTTCAATACAGATTGGGGAAGATGTGAAATAAACCATCTTTCCAAGAGAGGAATACAACACATAAGGATACCTCTTTTCCTCATAGTGCGAGTGTGAAAAGAATATAGGATGTCTCCTAACAAAGTAGGCACCGAGTTATGAGACACAAAAATTTTGCCGAAGTTTACATCTATGAGTTGGTCAGGATTTGGAAACAAAACCATCCCATAGATGAGGAGAGCCACAATTTCCTCAAAAGCTTGCAAGTACATGGAGTTCCAACAGTCTTGAGCTTTCTCAAACAAGAACTTGGCTAAGAAACCTTTGACACCACTCCTTGTTTCCCAATTAGTTGTGACATCACATGGTTGCAAGTGTAGGGTTTGAGCAATCTCTTCTGGTTTTGGATCTCTTTCCGTACTGTTGAAGGGTAGTTAATTAAGAATAGGAATCCTCAAGAGTTGGGAGAATTCTTCAAAAGTTGGCACAAGTTGATAATCGGGAAATGTGAAGCAATGGTGTAGAGGATTAAAGAATTATAAGAGCACCTTTAACATATCCTCATCAGTGTTAGAGGTAACCAAGTTTAGGAGGCGACCATGTCTTTCGGTAAATGGAGAATTTTCGGGAACCCTTGATGCTAACTCTTTAAGTTGAGGAGGGATTCTTACAAGATTTACTTGAATGATTTTCCTGCGAATAGAATCCATGTCCTACAAAACATAACAAAGATAAATCCCAAAAATCCTTGAAATGGTTAGTGAGTATGAGTATGATGTTATGATGTTTATGATGTTATGTACAAGTAGATATATACAAACAAAACAAACAATTCCTTAGGTTTAGGCTTGCATGGAGTCTCATAGGTAAGTACCCTCTTGAAGTTTAGTTGGCTCAAACTTATCCTAGCAATAGTAACCAGGTTCTAAGGGAGCTCAATATCACTAGTTTGTTTCCTTGGGCATTGTTTCAGCACAAGCCTCTTTAATGGAGACCGAAATATCCCAAAAAACCAAACCTCAATGAGTGTAGTATCGAGTATCTACCAACTTCGGACTGCACCAAAGGCGGTCATCTCACTACATCCTAATTTCCAAGTTGGTCAAGTAAAGGTTCTAGAAGTTAGTTAGTGCTTCATGACATCACTCAGCGGCCCCGTATTCTCCTTAACTACTCAAGGGATACCGGTACCCAGAAATATGTCACACTAATATAGTTATTTCTTAGACCATTTCGGTATACCCCGCATAGTTTCCATAATGTATTGCTACTTACCTATAAGGTAATCCAAATCTGGGTAGAGGATTCAAACCCAAACAAAGAACCAAAATGTAAAGCATACAAGTCAAACAATGAAAGAAAATAAATGTGATCTAGCCTTAAGGTAACCCCACTTTTAAAATTTCCCCCAGCAGAGTCGTCACTTTTGTAATGTGGTGGAAGAACTGACTTGGTCATTTTGCATTTTATCGCAAATGTTGCGGTTAGCAAGAGTCACCACCGACTTTTCTTTTATCCAAAAGGAAAGGCTCAAAAGAACAGGAAAGACCTTTGAGATGTTTTCTTGAGTTCGGGGGTAGATTAGGAAAAGGGAAGGTGTTAACACCCTTTCCATCCATGGTTTTCCATGTGCTCTTAGTTGCTTTCTAGATCACTTGCTTTTGTTTGAAAATGTGCTTTGTGTGGTTTTTTGAAAGTATTTTAAAAAGGCGCCATCGTTTAGGCAAACTTTGTAATGATTCTCGTTCGTAAGAATGTATACAAAGTGTTGATTCTTTGAAAATGTTTTCAAGTTTGAAAGATGTTTTTTTGAAAGTGTTGGTGTTTGTTTTGAAAATAGCAAGGATGTTTTGGTTTTGAAAATGAGCAAGCAACTAGGAAAATTCTACCTACTCAAAAGTCTTTCATGTTTATTTCCTCTTTCCTTTGACATTGTTATCTTACCATTGATTTGGTAAGTAACCCTATCTTTGGATGTAAAAGGGACAGGAAAGGGTCATCGTATAGCCATGATTAGCAATGTTGTAAGATATCTTACCATTTTCTTTAGGGACTAAGATCATTTTTGAAAGGCAACTTTGATAGCATCATCGAGGGACTATGATCTTGTATTTTGTTTGTTTTTGCTAAGATGCCTCACATACATAATATGGCCATTTTGTAAGGTAACAGAGTGGATTTACCCTAAGGGTGTATGTGTGCAAGTGTATTGGTTTACATGCTTGATTTATCTTGATTAGTGTTTTCTATTTGTTGATTTTTATCTTTCCATATAAACCCTAATTTACTAGCATTAATATAAAGCGATAAATTTAGGAAATTAAAATGTCTTACGCTATTACAACGTTTTAGGGGACGGGGGTACAAGTTTATGAATGGGGAATTTGCAAGAAAATTAAATCTAAATAATTATTACAACCATATTGAATATTGTACAAAAGTGAAGATAAAAATGCAAGAATGCAAAATGGAAAAAGAAATGATTTTTGTTTTTATGAAAAGGGGTTTAGTCTTGACATAGTTAAGAAAAATGGTTAATTAAAGTTAAATAAAAATTACACCTAAACTAATTAAGAAAAGAAATTAAGTTTGAAGCATTTTTAAGGTTTTTTATGAAAGGGTTTAAAGATTAACCTAATTTAAACTAGTTAATTTTAATTACAAGAGAAGTTAATTAGTTAATCAAAACCTAAATCTAAATTCATTAAATTTAAGAATAAAAATAGAACCTAGGTCTAAATAATTAGTTTAGAAAATAATTTGAATGTTAATACTAATTTGTAAAAGAAAATAAAAATTCAATTTAATAAAATAAAATGAAATAAAATGCCTAGATTAAAACATTTTTAATTTAATTAAGGAAATATATTTTTTAGTATCTTTTGGTTTAGGTAAAATAAATAAATAAGTGAAAATAAATAAAATATAAAAGAAATAATAATTAATTGGCTGGGGTAAAAAAATAAAAGAAAGAGTGTAAAAATCATTTGTTAGGCCCAATAGGTTTTTTATTGAAATCAGAAACAAAATAAAATAAAGAAAAAAAATGAAAATGGGCCTGAGTATTGCAAAGTAAAAAGGGGGTGAGAATGCAAAAATGATCTAGGCCCAGAACAAAGTCCATACTATTTTGTGATTCAGTGTGGATTGATTTCTGTGAGTGCACCATGAGCTTGCATCATCAAGCGTTGGATTTGGATTGCTGAACATCCAATGGTGTTGATGTGAGGCTCATGATAGGCGCCTTGTACATGATTGCATTGGATCTGGAAAAAATAAATGTGAAATAAATAAAAGGGTACCATTGGGGCTCAAACCCAGGTCCCTATAGTCACAGGCACACGCTTCTACCACTGGGGTGACTATACATCCGTTTATTAATACATAACCAAGAATATATATTTGAAACATATTCCTAGGCATGTATCATCTTCAACCTCACGCCAGACCAATCAACATGACTTTTGAAATTGTTATCTCTTTCATTTCTCAACCATTTGAAAAAGTATAAACATGAAACTTGCTCCAAATTTCATCACGAGTTCAGTCATATAAATAACTAAAGCTATAAATAAAAAATGAGCATGAATTTTGAATGGTACCAAATCTGACCTAATTTTTTCAGAAAATTCAACTCTAAAATTCTCACTACTCATGCAACATAAATGAATTCTAAGGATATGGTTGGTTTCAGGACTATGATGTCTACATTTTTCATTCACAAATTAAATATTAATGATGCCTATATGAAGAGTTCAAAAGTCAGAAAACTCACCTTGCAAGAGGGTATCATGTTTTGAGTTTGAGCAGCTTTTGATGAGTTCCAGTGATTGGATTAGCTTCCTCAAGTTCCCTGGAAGCTAATGTGATGCTTGGTTTGAGCTGAAAGAGGCTGAGGAGTTCTGGAGAAGTCCACTTGCAGACCCTTGTTTTTGAAAATGGAACTTGATGGTGGAGGTGTTACAATTATGAAATAGGGCCAGGGATGAGTTGTATTTGATGTTTAGAATCTTTGTGATTGATTAGGAGGGAAAACACACGAGGAAAATGAGAGATATGAGTTTAAGGTCAGAATTATGCATCAATGGAGTTTTTTGTGCAAATTCTGGCTTGAGGAAGTTTTGGTGTGTTTCAGGGTGTTAAAGATCTTCCTCTAGCTCACAAATAGTGCCTCTATTTATAAGCAACAAGTTTGGAAGCTTGTTGTTGATCAGAATTCAAAATCACAAGTTTAAGCATAACATGTGATTTTTGAGAAATCCAAGTTTCAAAGTCTTGTGTACTTTCTAAGATACAGTGGTTATGCTTTAAACACACTTGCTTCTGACTTTGTAGATGGAGTGTGATCAGAGGGAACAAGTTAGAGGCTCAAGAATTGACTTTTTGCATAAAGCTTGCTTTTCAAGAATGGTATTCTTCACTTTCTTCCCAAAATGGCAATGTGAATTGGATAAAGCTTAAACCAATTGGATTATAGCTCAAAAGTTTGTGTAATACATTAATGATGGATAGATACACAAGTTAGAAGGCCTGCAAAGCAAGATTATGCAGCCTAACATTGAAATTACATTCTTGTTCATCATGAAAATGAGCTATAATTCAAGAATGAAATGCCAACTTCATGCCTTCGATTCTCCTTGCTCAAACATGATCTCAAGGAGTTCTTTGACATTTTAGAAAGCTTGTAATATTCTCTATAACCCCTCTTTGAATCACTTTTGAAAATTACCCTTGGAACTATATGAAAAATTGCCATGAAGTTAGGTTAAAATCCTGCCTAAACTAGGGCAAAATTTCCACTAAGTGTTTAGTTTCATGACCATGACTTCATGGATTAATAACTTGAGATCCACTAATTTCTAGGAGAAGTTGTGTAAAGAAATGTTTTAGATCTCATGGAGATATACAACTTTCATGTTGAAAGTTTCCTTTGAATCATCTTGCATCATGGTGAAAAATGGCTCAAAGTTGTGAAAAAACATGAAGTTTTCAGCACTTAGAAAAATTTCTTTGGAAACTTTGACTTTTCAAAATGAAATCTTGAATTTTTGATTTCTTGATGAAAAAGTTTCATATCTTGACATGTTTTGATGAATTGTGATCTTTGAAACTTGATTTTGACCAAAAAGTCAAAGTTTGACTTTTCAGTGTACAGTTGACTGAAAATCAACTATCAATCAATTGATCTTGAGGGATGTTTTGAGTCATGCCATTAGGTCAAAATGATGCAATTGAAACCATGAGATCATGTCTCAAACCAATTAACCATTTGCTAGGTCAAAAATCAGAAATTGCCCTTTCTCAATCGAAACCCTAATTTTGACCATTTTGCCCTTTTGATGATCTGATCAAATTTCTTGAAGAATTATGGTCCAAACTTGATCAAATGACATATAGGAGTTCAAAATGTTGACATGGATAAAAAATTATGAAGTTTTACTGTAAATTGACCGCAGTTGAATTTTCCCCCAATACAACTGATTTTTTAGGTCAACTGATCAATTGACTGAGCAAAAATGTGATCCATGACTTGAAACTTGACATGAATAATATTGAGGGTCCATAATGATCCATTAAAGTCATATGAGGAATTAAAAGTTAAATTATCCTCGTGCAATCTCAAACCCTAATTTCAGTCATTAGTGCTTAAGGGGTGTCTTAAGCTGATCAACTCTTGTGCAGTCTTGAATCAAAGGAGATCTTGTGAGAAAATATTTGATAAATGAGAGGGAAAATTTTGGGGTACAACATCACGCAAAATAGACCTAAGGTTAAGGTTAAAGGGAGATATTTAATGTTGTCATGCTTAGTTTATAACCTAAGGTCTATTTATTTCACATCTTAACAAAGATGAAACTAAAATTCTAAGGGAACATGTTATCACAAGAAAATGACATAAGAAATAAACATGAGTATAAATCTTAAAAGATATGGCTTAAGAGCCAAGAAAACACTTAAGTGCAAGAACCAAACATCAATCATCAAGTACAAACCAACAAGAGACTAAACTCTAACGTGCCTCAAGTCATCGATCATAAAATAAGAATATGTGTTAATTAAATACTCAACACACACATTAGGGTCCCCTAAGGGTCATGCGCAAATGGTTCTACTCTAAGGCATTACAAACCAAACATAAGAAATCAACAAACACACAAGCACTCAAGGCTCTAAGTGTTAAACAAGCATCAAAACTTAGTAAGCAAAGATGAAGTGAAGCAAGCAAGGTAAAGATCTCTACAACTAAGAATGTATACCTCAAGAGATTCATATGAATGTGTCTCAAAGATGGGAGAAAGATCAGACAAGAATCACACAAAGAAGACAAATAAACAAGTACTTGAGCAAGTAAAGAAGAAAAGCAAGCAAGAAATATTTGACCAACCAAAGAAGGAATTTTATGAAAGTATATAAAAAAACTCAAAGCTACTGCCTCTAACATGTTATCATCCTAATTCTACCCTTAACAAGGTAACAAGAGTAAAAAAGTGGAAGAAATTAACTAACTAGGAAAATATAATTGCAAGCAAGCAAATAGAAGTCAAAACTTCAAACAATGTCAAAGTAAGCAAGCAAAGGAGAGGCAAGGGTGGATACCTAAGTCTAAAAAAACTTTAATGCATCATAAATTATCACCAAGAGGTCACATGTTAACAACACCATCTAATTAAAACAAGCATGCATGGTGAAGGGAGATGAAACTCAAACAAGGTGCAAGAACGGACTTAAGTCCTCAACAAGTAGCAAAAACTTAAGAGGAAGCAACATCGCATCAAAGTAAACCACAAGACAAATCCAAAAAATCTATAAGGGTCATGCATAAGAAGTATGGACTTAAAAGTCACAAAATAAGTCATACAAGTAAACACACTAACAAGTGAATTCTAATGTGTCAAGTGCCTAACTTACCATGACATAAGGAAGTGAGGTGAAGTGAAATAGATGAATAAGTGTAAAAGTAATTAGACAAGACATAAAGGACTCATCATCATCATATAATCATGCTTGAGAAGAAATCTTAATCAAATCACATAAGCAAAGGCAACCACATAACCCTATATGGACATAAGTTCTCATGCTACGCTATCGATCAAAACAAGTTGAAAAAGAAGGGATATGGGAAGAGAGAGAGAGAGAGAGAGAGAGAGAGAGAGAGAGAGAGAGAGAGAGAGAGAGAGATAGAGAGAGAGAAACATATACATGTTGTTCAATTAGCGCAAGTCTCATGATCAAGAAAAAGTTCAATTGGGCATTGAATTCATGGTACAAGCACCAAAGTACACAAGCATCATTGAAAGTAGTGAAGTGAAATGAATACAAGTGTATGAGTAATTAGGAATGGCACTTAGGCATCAAAAGAAATGAGTTCAGAATCTAAGACATGTGTTTAATACACAAAATAAACCTTAAGACATCACAAAGGCATCATGGCAAAGCACACTCAAAGATTGAAGTGAGTAGGGACCAAAACCAAACCCTAAACTTCTCCTAATGGCATATTAACTTTCAAGCAAGGTATAGATGAAGAGACATGGTAAAGGGATGTCAAACCATACAAATCAGAAGCAAATGACTTATAATAATACTCACTCAAGCATGAGAAACTTTAAAATAACACACAAAACTAGCCAAGTATGCATGTAGTCTAACAAGATGAAACAAACATAATGAACTAATTACTTATGAAAGTAAGAAAAGGTTGATGTACTCAAGTGTATTGGGCAGTAACAAACACTAAGTATTACAAATAAATACTTAGTCGAAAGCATAGAAAATATCATCAAGAAATAAGTTCAAAAAGCCCAAGTAAGAGAAGAGAATGTAGATCCTAAAGAGTCATCAAGATAAACTTGAAAATGAATACAAGTCAAAGAATCATAAGAGCTATGCATTAAAGCATTAAGACCTTAGAGGTCAGAAGCATACCGAAGGAAGTTCAATCATTTTGGATCAATGATGCTCAAGTGAGAATACACCAAACAATATCCTAAATTATGAGGATGAACTCAAGTATCTTGTCATATGGTTAGAACAAAAGAAAGAAAAAGGAACTTTATTCCATGTGGGTTGCACAAAGTGCATTCCCCATGTCTCAAGCATCAAACAAAATAAGCAAAAGTATGATCAAATGAAAGTAAAGAAGAAGAAAAGGACTAATTGAAGTCAAATGATTCTTAAGTTCTTGAAGATCCATCCTTGAACATGTAATACTTAAAGCTATGGCAATTGGATTCAAAGGAATCCACAAGATCAAACCAAAATCACAAATATAATGCAATTAGGGTTTCTAAATTTGGCCAATCAAAGGCTCAAAGCAAATAATTATTCAATAACTAATAAGATGATCAATAAAATTAATCAAAGTTGATGTGATTTTAAAGCAAACATATGATCATCATGTGTCCAAAAGTTGGCCTATAAATAAGTTCATAAGTTGCCAAATGAAACTCAACAAGATTAAACAAGACCAAAGGTACACACTCACAAGATAATTCAAACAAAAATATGAACAAAGCTTTTAAAAATAAAACCAAAATTAATCCATTATCCTCAAGTCTTATAGAAGTTAGAAACATCAATTAGGATTCTTAAAAGTTGGAAGAAAGATAAAAATGAAGGTCAACCATCAAGACTAATTGAGAAAGTCATTAAACTAAACACCTTAATCCAAACATTTTATGAAAATTAGAAAACCAAAATATAAAATTAATTAAAATTCATTTCCATTATCCTACCATGTCCAAGAACCCTAAACTTTTTTTTATTTTAAAAAAAAGATGAAAGTGGAAAATTAATTCAATCTTCAAGAACGAGCAAGTAAAATCACAAGAATTGATAATTAACTTCAAAATAATTCAAATCAAAGCAAAATTATTAATAAATTTGGTTCAAGACCACAAAATTAATTAAAACATCAAGAAACATCGAACCTATTTTTTTATAATTTTTGATTAAGAAATTAGCAAAAATAAAATCAAAATATGAATTAAACAAAGTATTTTTAAAGAAATGACACAATTAACCAATTGATTTAATTAATGTGCCACAAATTTCCTAACAATAAAATAAAAGTTATGAGCATAAAGTAGTCTCAAAGATCTAACTCTACATATTTTTTCAGAATTTTTTTAATTAGCGAAAGTGTGAAAATAAAAATGAAGAAATAATGATGAAAAAGAGAAGAAAATATAAGATATAAATCTAAAGAGGAATACCATTATGGCAGTGGGGCCAGGTCAAACAAGTCAAATATCCAAAACTGGCCAATCAAGAATCATCTTCTGCATTTCACAATCATAAAAGCAGACAAATAAAACCCTAAACTTGTTGCCAAGCTCTTATGTTCAGATCCACATACCATCACCAGTTCTCAACAAAATTCAATGGAATCAAAAGCAAAATTGTAGATCTCTCAGCATAGAATATCATAGCACTAATTATTTCATCAAACAAACACTAAATCATAGAGATATGCATATGGACCAACTATATGTATATGATCATGCTCAGATTCAAACAAATATTCCACCTCATACCTAATGTATGGACCAACTATATGCATATGATCATGTTCATGTCATTTCTACGAACTTAAACCAAATGAATGATCATGAGAGAAAGATTCATGGAGTTTACCAAGTGGATGATTCGTCCACTGCTTCTTTCACCTTCTATGCTTCCAGAAACCTAGAGTAACTTCACTGATAACCTTCAGAGATGGTGAAATGGAGGAGAGAGTGAAGAATACTTGAAGAAAACTTGGAACCCAATAGCAATTTTCTTGAATGAAGATGATGATTTCAGATCCACTTTCTCTCTCTCTCCAATATGTGTCCTGGAATGAGAGTGATGAAAGGGTTAAATAGAGTGAGTGGAATGAATCTTGAATGGAAAGAAACTCCACAAATCTGTTAGAGGGAAAATTGGACCATTCATGCAAATTTGAGAATCTGAAGTTTCTTGATGTGTTTTGTGTTGTTTTAAGGTGAGCTAAGCTGAATTTTGGTGTGTGTGTGAGGTCACAAGGAGAGTGTAAGGTGATGATCTGGCTGAAATGCACATGGGTGGAGAATGAGACAATTTGAATTGTTGCCAAAATTGACAGACAATGTTAATTCTTGAGCATGAGTGACGTGTGTGATGTTTGGCCAAATGAAGCAAAGGAAGGGTGAGGTGGGCGTATGATCATGCTGCATGCAAAAATCTTGCAGCAAATTCTCTTTACTTTTCACAAAATCATGAAATGACCAAAATTGGCTACATGCATAGACCATGAAATCCACCCCATCCATTTCTCAATATCTCTCTCATCTCTTGATCAAATGGAACAAAGCTTTTTAGAAAGCTAGGGATAAGAGGAACAAAGTTGGTGTTGGAAGGATTTTGAAATGAGGCTTAAAAGTCACTCCAAAGTGAGCACGAAAATGGTGCATAATTCTGATCCCAAGAGAAACTCAAAATAATTCTAAGTATTGGATAATTCTTCTAAAAAACTCTTCACTTCAAAGCATCATAACTTATTCAATATTGATCCAATGATGATGAAATTTGTATGGTTGCAGATATCTGAGAAAGATGAACAACTTTCATGTTATATAAAAATTAAATTGAAGTTTTAATCATGGAGAAATCTGGACATGAAGTTAACTGAAATTGCATGTAGTGTTGCCAAAAATAGTAAGTTTCTAAAACTCTAATTTTCCAAATTGGGCAATTTTGACACATTCTTGATTCTTGATGATTCTCTTGATTCCACTTGGAAAAATTTCACTCATAGACCACATTTTACTTGTAGAACACCATTTTGACCATAAAAAGTCAAGAGTTGAATTTTTTGACTTCTCATTTGACTTTTTCCCAATTCAATTGATTTACAATCATCTGAGCAATTGAACATCTCCTGATTAAAATTGATGACCAATTTTTCACACACAGATACTTAAAAATGTGTAGAAGATCATGGAAATAATTTTTGTACAAAAATCAGTGATAAACTGACTTTGACCAAAACCTTAGTTTTGACTGCAAAAGATAGGAGATGAAGTCTCAAGCTTAAAACCCTAATTCCTTTGGGCATGATGGAGGATCTCTTGCACCAAGGTGACTTGTATGATGATAAGATGATAATGCCTCAAAGATGTTGCTCACCCAAGTGTTACACCCTCAAATAGTCACAAAAATAGCTCAAGGACCAAAAAGATAGGATGAGTTTATCAAATTCCAACCTCTTGCAAACTTCAATCATCTGATAGTGGTGGGAAAATTGATATGTTTTGAGGCATGAAAAGCCTTTGTAGCTTGAGTGAACATGGCATTTGAGGATATACCATCTGTGATCGGTGGATCTGGAACTGACTGTTTAACGCTGGTTCGCGAAATGTCGCGGAAGCAAGAGTCGCCACCGTCTTTTATTTTCTCCAAGTGGAAAGGACAAAAGCACAGAAAAATTTCTTATAGAGATTGCTCTCGGTTCGGGAGGTAGGTTATAGAAAGGGAAGGTGTTAGCACCCTTTCTATCCATGGTTATCCATGGGCTCTTAGATACTTGCTCAATGTGTTTTCAAAATTGTTTTGTTTGCTTTTCAATGTGGGTTTTAAAAAGTTTCTTTGAAAAATTTCAGTTCGACTCGTACGTCAGAGTGTTTGAAAAATTTGCTTTGAAAGCTTTTGAAAAGTGTCAGTGTGAAAAGTCTTTTGGAGTTTGTTTTGAGATTTAGAGCAAGTATCCTTGAGAACCTACCTACCCTAAGGAATTCGTCTGTGTAGATGTCCTTAAAAGTAGCGCCATCCCACCATTGAGAGGTAGGTAGCACCACCGTTGGAGGTGTTCGGGTCAATTCGAGTTTAGGGACATGGTGATCACCAGAGCAATGGGAAGACACCTTAGAAGCTACCCTCATGCCAGGTTCCCGGATCATGAGGACTTACTAAGACGTCCTCTACTCGACGATCACCTTTCGAAAGGCAACAGTGAGGCGTACCCTAGGGGTGGTGTGTGATTTGTGTGTCATGTTTCAGTTATTTTGTCTTGTCATGTTTGTTGTGATCTACGCTTGATTTTAATTAGGGCCATTCATTCTTGCATGCATATTTAACAGTTATAAAGTTTGCGAAAAAAATAAATCTAAGGCTATTACAAATGGCGCGGGTCCACATCGCCAAAATTAAACCGGACCCGATTTAGCAGAAAAGTAAATAACGCGAAGTAAATAAAAATGCGAAAAGTAAAGTTACACGGCTTTGGGAGATTTACATAATTATAATGAACGACATAAAGTAAATATGCGCAATTAAATTAAAACAATGGGCGTTGGACCCTTTTACAAAAAGATTAACTTTAATAAGGAATTAAAATAAAAAATGAAAAATTAAATGTTTTGGGTATTTTTTGTGTTTTTTAAGATTTAAAAGAAAAAGAAAAATTAATTAAAGTTAAAATGAGATGCTAAACCCTAGTTCTAATGTTTTTTAAGTTTATTGCAAAAATATTGAAATTTGACCTAATTTAAATCTAATTTATTTATGTACAAATTTAATTATAAAAAATAAATAAATAAATAATTATTACTGTGGAAAAAAGGGCAAAATATGAAAAGGAATCAAAATTGCTAATTAACCTAATTCTATTTTTGGATTTTAGTTATTAAAAGGAATTAAAGTTAAAAAAACCTAATTAAACTAAATAATTTACATACAATTTATTTATGGAAATAATAAAATAAAAATTCATATTTTTTTGGCATTTTTTAATTTTATGATGTTTTTGTATTTTGATTAAAAATTAAATAAACAATAATTAAAATAAACATAACAATTAAAATAATAATTAATAGGATATAAGAAAAATAAATAAAATTGGCAAACCAGGGTGGGGTGTAGTCCCAATTTAGGAGGTTCAGGCCTGGAATTTTCTGGCCCATTAGTTTTGAATTCGTTGACCTTTCCCAGGTTTTTGTAGGGCATGTTGACTGGGCATAGCGTGTTCCTTGCATCTTGGCCATTAGATCTGATGTTCTTGGATGCGTGTAGGGTCTGATCTGGATGGAACATGGTAGTCCTTAACGCTAGCGTTGCATAGGAACCTGTATTAAAAAATAACATGAGGAATTGCACAGACCTGGGACTTGAACCCAGGTCTTTGATGTTATATGTATCACGTGTTGCCACTGAGCCACTGAATGTTAATTAATATATTATGGTAAACAAATAATAAAAGAGTAAAACCAACGCATAGTAATTAAAAACGCGCGCAATTCAAACTAGCGAACCATTGGCTGACAACACATCGTCTCTTTCGTTTTCCTGAAACATAAAGAACGAAGGCAACGGTTTTCGTTGTGTTTCCTTAGGGGACTTTTGGAGAAATAGCGAATAGCGCTATAGTGCATATAAATTGATCGCGAGGCTTGAGTTTGCTTCGTCTTGACATGACGAATTCACCTGTACCAGTTTGGTGGTCTAATTTTACGCCTTGCACAAAGCCCCAATTTTGGAACCTTGGAACCCTAGAATCTGTCAATGGTGGAATCTTATACACAGCGAAATAATGCAATTAATCATAGTGGTTAGCTTGTAAACTTCATTATGAGCATGAATACATAAATAAAAATGCAGAAGGATGCTTGAATTATGCTATACGATTTCAAAAATTTTGCTTTACAGTTTTTGTTCTTGATGCCAATTCCTGGAGCTTTTATGGTTGGTATTGATTGGAATACGATCAGTGAATCACGAGCAAGCTTTTGGTATATGAATTAGGGCTTAAAACCACTTGTAACCTTGAAATCAGTTTCCAATTTTTGGACAATTTTTCAAGTTTGTGTTTTGCTTTTGAGCGCAGCTGAGAGTGTTTTGGCATTAGGTCTTTTTTTCTGATCATATAGTGAAGCTATTAGGTTAAAAATATTGCACAAAATCCATGGTATTCAATGTTTTCAATCTTTGATTTTGTAAGATCCTTTTGAAATCTTTTCCATGTGCAATTTGTGTCAATCATGCTCAAATCACACCAAAACTTGCCTAATTAAGATGTGCACGAAATCTTGAATCTAGAATGTGCATAAAAAGATTTTTTAGGTCAAGCTTTATATTTTTCATGTATTAAAATAATTTAAATGAATTAATATTAATATAAATTCAAATAAATAATTAAAAAATGAGAAAATACTTCCCTTTGGGCCTAATGGTCGTGCATAGGCTTGGCATGAAGAAACTTGGAAGAAAAATGGGCCCATTTGCATTTTTAGGTCATTTGAAGTAAAGTTGACTTTTCAAAATTCCCAAACATTTCCCAACTTCCACAAGGCATAACTTGCTCAATTTTTAAGCTTTTCACATGTTCTTGGACATTTTGGAAAGGTCTTTGAGTCCTTTAACCAATGCCTTTGGTCCCATGTCATTTTGATATACCAATCTCAAGTTATGGCCTTTGACTTAAAGTCCCTTTTTGTTAACTTTTGAAAATGACCTATAATGTAGAAATTGATAACTTTTTGTGAGAGCATTTCTTGGACTTGGAATATGAAGATGAGTTGTAGGAAATGTCTTTCTCTTCAAAATGAGCTTTGGATGGAATTTTTCTGATAATCCGTGTGAAAGTTATGCCCTGGTCAATTTCAGTTGACTTTTTCAGCTGTCCAAATATAGTAACTTTTGCATCTTGATGATTTTCTGAGCCAAATTTTGAGAATCATGATCAAGCATTGATCAAATGATGTTTGTGGCTTAAAAATGATATGTTGACCAAAAATTTGAACTTTTGACTGTCAAATGACCATTTTGCCCCTACAGTTGATTGTAGTGCAATCTAGGGTTTTGACTGTGCAATTTTGAGCTGAATGCCTTGAAACTTGACATGAGGATGTTTGACCACATTTGTGAGCATATGAGACTTGATTGGGTCCTTGAAAACTTCATTTTCTTGATCAGGATCCAAACCCTAGTTTTGACTGTCTAGGAGACAGTTGAGCTGCACAAACCCTTGGGGAATTTTGTGACTTGGCTTAGCAATTTCTTGAAGAATATGGGAGGGCAAATTTTGGGGTGCAACAGTTGCCCCTGTTCAATCTTCTTAGACCTGAGGATGCAGATTGGCTGACGTGCCTTTCGTAATCCGAGGGTAGAAGATGATTGGACACTAAAGTGCCCAGAAATTTGCGCTCACATAGTGACGGTGATGATGGAATGGGATTATAGATGCCATTTGGGGATGAGGATAGGATGATGGGCTTATAGATGCCATCTGGATGTTGATAGCGTAGGAGATTCCTTAGCGAGAACCTGCATACCTGCAAAAGAGAAAATGAGTACCTGACACGTTGCAGGAGCTGATTTTAGATGCTTGGTATAGATGTGTCCTGACTGGTTACAGGAGCTGAATCTGGAGCTTCAAACGCTGATGAATGAACCAGGGATGGTTGCTATCTTAGCATGAATGGTAAGAGAACCTTGGGCGACTTTAACTTCAACAACGCTCGTTGAGAAAAATCTTGGGTGTCTTCTACTGGAATAAGAATCAGGGAGATCTTAGGGTCGATCTGACTGAACCAGAGAGGCCTTTGACTGGGTAAGAATCAGGAAAATCTTAGGGTCGATTTTAACTGAACCGGTCTAGGTCTTGAAACATCTTCAACTGGATAAGCATCAGGGAGATCTTAGGGTCGATCTGACTGAACCAAGAGAAGGCCTTTGACTGGATAAGAATCAGGAAAATCTTAGAGTCGATCTGACTGAACCGGTCTAGGTCTTGAAACATCTTCAACTGGATAAGCATCAGGGAGATCTTAGGGTCGATCTGACTGAACCAAGAGAAGGCCTTTGACTGGATAAGAATCAGGAAAATCTTAGAGTCGATCTGACTGAACCGGTCTAGGTCTTGAAACATCTTCAACTGGATAAGCATCAGGGAGATCTTAGGGTCGATCTGACTGAACCAAGAGAAGGCCTTTGACTGGATAAGCATCAGGAAAATCTTAGGGTCGATTTAACTGAACCGGTCTAGGTCTTGAAACATCTTCAACTGGATAAGCATCAGGGAGATCTTAGGGTCGATCTGACTGAACCAAGAGAAGGCCTTTGACTGGATAAGCATCAGGAAAATCTTAGGGTCGATTTAACTGAACCGGTCAAAGTCTTGAAATGTGATTGAGAATTTAAACTGCATCTTTCCTGAAAGGTAAAAGTCAGTCATATGCAATGCATGATATGGATCAAGCAATGATGTTCTCAACATAAATGAGATTCGTATGATATGATGCAGTGCGTTATGCATGCTATAATGATGTATGTGATGTTTTATGTGTGTTTTCGTCTAGGAAAGTGAATCCTTGACGGGTGCCGGGAAGTTGTATCCTGGGCTGACGTTGAAGAATGGATTTCGCTTCCGCTGGGGATTATAACTGTAAGAATACCGGTAGGAGAAGATAACTCCGTTGAGGAATAAACTTGGCAAATGAAGAGTCTGCGGGGAAAAAAGATACTCTAGCGACCATGCTGGGAAGCGGTACTCTGTGGGGATAGAGATGCTTTGCTAAATGTTGATAGCTTGCTGCGGATACCCTTGTTGTTGGAAGTGTTGACGGACTTCGCTGGGGTAAGAAGACTTTTGTCGACGACGCTCTTTCCGTGGCTTTTGGCTGAGGATAACCCAGTTATATCCTATTGAGGAAATAACTCTTTAAATAAAGCCGGACGACGCGTTCGTGCTTTGCGAGGGGATAAGCTTCCAGAATCTACTGGGGATAAGCTTATTGCTTGGGGATATGACTCCTAACTTTGCTGGTGAAGCTGGATTGGACTCTTCTGGGGGAGGTTTGATATGCTGGGGGAAAGTGATTCCTTTGAACGTTGATACGCCGCCGGGGAACAATCTTTAGACCAAGACTGCCGGGGATGCTTGTTAAGAATATGTATAAGCTGCTGGGGAAGTATTGAGATCTACGGGAGGATACTCAATTTCCTTGATATTTGACGATTTGCTTGGAGACGAATGTATTGTTTTGCTGAACTACTCTCTGGGGAATTAAGATACTCGGTCATGTTCTTTAGCTGAACCTACCTTGGTACCTTGGAGGATAGAACAATTAGACTGCTCAGACAACTCTTTTATTGCCCCTGTTTCTAGTGTCACCTGCAATTAATTCCTTTGTTTCGTATGCAAATATTTATGAGTTAGCAAATTATTGTCAATGCATACATCACAAATTGAACCTTGGACGTTCTTCGCAAAACAAAACAGAAAAGAAAGAAAAACACTTGACACGTTTAACTGAAAAATATATTTGTATTGATTTTGAATGGCCTGTGAATAGGCGTTTTTGTGTACAAGAGGCTGACGTCCTAGTAAGAGGTACGCCGCCGATCAAAAGAGTTTATACAAGTTTTGTACAAATGAAAATAAAACAGCTGTGTGAAAGATGAATGATCCACTGGGTTTCAACTCTGCTATTGCCTTTATAACTCCGAGCGTCTCATCACTTGATGACCTTGGTTGAAGGTGAAGCTGACTGATCGATGCCGTCTGAACTTGATGTAGATACCGGATTCTGGATGCAAAGTGATCAATGAGACATAGTATTACGCTTTTATCCCTAATTTTTGCCTGGACCGCCCTTTCGGGTTTTCGATCCACCAGGATACCCATTTTTGCCCAAGCCGCCTTTTCAGGTTTTCGACTTGCCGGGTGTACAGATTTTTTTCATTTTCATCCCTTCATTTTGCCCGAACCCTTTTGGTTCGATGGGAAGCCCTAATTTTTGCCTAGGCATGTCAGCCTAGCGGGTCTTTTTTATGCGTAGTATTTTTTTACTATGTCTGCATTGGCGGGGTGAGGAAGGTCGTCACCATCCATGTTGGTTAAGATCATTGCTCCTCCTGAGAACACATGCTTAACCACAAATGGCCCTTCGTACGTAGGGGTCCATTTGCCCCTTGGATCACTCTGAGGAAGGATGATTCTCTTGATAACCAGATCCCCAACTTGATATTCCTGTGGTCTGACCTTTTTGTTAAATGCCCTGATCATTCGTTTCTGATACGTCTGACCATGACAGATGGCAGCAAGTCTTTTTTCGTCAATGAGATTGAGTTGGTCAAGTCGTGTCTGGATCCAATCATCTTCGTTCAGGTTTGCATCCTTCATTATCCGGAGAGAGGGAATTTGCACTTCAATCGGCAAGACTGCCTCCATGCCATAAACCAGAGAGAAGGGAGTTGCCCCGGTTGACGTCCTAGCTGAGGTACGGTACCCATGCAGAGCGAACGGTAACATCTCGTGCCAATCTTTGTATGTTACTGTCATCTTTTGCACGATCTTCTTGATGTTTTTATTTGCTGCTTCTACAGCCCCATTCATCTTCGGTCTGTAAGGAGAAGAATTGTGGTGCTGTATCTTGAACTGTTCGCAAAGCTCAGCAATCATCTTATTGTTTATATTGGTACCGTTGTCTGTAATAATCCGCTCAGGGACGCCGTATCGACAAATCAGATTGTGCCGAATAAACCGTGCTACAACAGTCTTGGTTACCGTAGCATAGGATGCTGCCTCAACCCACTTTGTAAAATAGTCAATCGCCACTAGGATGAAGCGATGTCCATTAGATGCCGTAGGTTTTATCTCGCCGATCATGTCTATGCCCCACATTGCAAACGGCCAAGGCGCAGTCAGAACATTCAGGGGAACCGGAGGAACATGCACTTTATCTGCATAAATCTGGCACTTGTGGCATGTCCTGGAGTGTTGGTAACAGTCAGCTTCCATTGTGGACCAGTAATATCCTGCCCGTAGGATTTTCTTAGCCATAGTGTGTCCACTGGAATGCGTACCAAAGGTCCCTTCATGTAGTTCTTCCATGATTCTCTCCGCTTCAATCTTATCCACACAACGCAGCAAGGTTGAATCATGGTTTCTTTTGTACAAGATGCCGTTGCTTAGGAAGAATTTGGCTGCGAACCTCCTCAGGAATTTCTTATCATTGATAGAGGCACCTTCAGGGTATTCCTGAGCTTCCAGATATCTCTTCACTTCGTGGTACCAAGGCTTCTCAGTCACCAATTCAGTTTCGAGATCACAACAGTATGCCGGTTCGTCCAGTTTCCAAATGATGATCCGGGGAGCTTCATTGTCCCATTTGACCTTGAACATTGAAGACATTGTAGCTAACGCGTCCGCTAACTGATTCTCTTCTCTTGGAAAGTGCTCAAAGGTTATCTCGGTGAAGTGGGGAATCAGGGCCAACACACATTCTTTGTAAGGGATCAAGTTTGGATGTTTCGTATCCCACTCTCCTTTGATCTGATTGATCACAAGAGCGGAATCTCCGAAGACACTTAGAAATTTGATCCTTAGGTCAATCGCAGCTTGAAGACCCATGATACACGCCTCATACTCCGCCATGTTGTTGGTACAGTTGAAGCACAGCCGGGCAGTGAGTGGAGTATGAGTACCTTGTGGAGATATGATGATGGCGCCGATACCATTTCCCAAAGCATTGGAAGCTCCGTCAAAGTGCATAGACCATCGGGATCCTGGTTCAGGTCCTTCATCCGGTCCAGGTACTTCGCAGTCAGTTACTATCATGATGCTTTCATCCGGAAACTCGAAGTTCATTGATTGGTAGTCGTCTACAGCTTGATGAGCTAAGTGGTCTGCCAATACACTCCCTTTGATGGCTTTCTGGGTTGTGTACTGAATGTCGTATTCCGTCAAGATCATTTGCCATCTTGCAATTCTCCCAGACAGAGCAGGCTTTTCGAATATGTACCTTATAGGATCCATTTTTGAGATCAACAAGGTAGTGTGAGTCAGCATATACTGTCTCAGCCGGCGAGCAGCCCATACCAAAGCGCAGCAAGTTTTCTCAAGCAGTGAGTATCGGGTCTCACAGTCGGTAAACTTTTTGCTAAGGTAATAAATGGCATGCTCTTTTCGGCCAGACTCGTCATGCTGCCCCAACACACACCCCATTGAGTTGTCTAGCACTGTCAGATATAGGATCAGAGGTCTCCCTTCAACTGGTGGCATAAGGATAGGTGGTTCTTGGAGATACTCTTTGATTCTGTCGAAGGCCGCCTGACATTCATCGTTCCAACGCACTACCTGATCTTTCTTCAGCAGCTTGAAGATTGGCTCACAGGTAGCAGTCAGATGAGATATGAATCGAGCGATGTAATTCAGGCGTCCTAAAAAGCCTCTGACTTCCTTCTCTGTCCTAGGAACTGGCATCTCTTGAATAGCTTTGACCTTAGCAGGGTCCACTTGAATACCTTTATCACTGACCACGAAGCCTAGTAACTTTCCCGATCTTACCCCGAAGGTGCACTTGTTTGGGTTCAATCTCAGCTTGTACAATTTTAACCGATCGAACAACTTCTGCAGATGATCTAGGTGCTCTTCCTCAGTTTGGGACCTAGCGATCATGTCGTCCACATACACTTCTATCTCGTGATGGATCATGTCATGAAATAAGGCAACCATGGCACGTTGGTAGGTTGCCCCAGCATTCTTTAATCCGAACGGCATGACCTTGTAACAGAAGGTGCCCCACTGAGTAACAAATGTAGTCTTTTCCATGTCTTCAGGTGCCATCTTGATCTGATTGTAACCTGAAAAGCCATCCATGAAAGAGAATACTTTGTGTTGAGCTGTATTATCCACAAGGACATCAATGTGAGGTAAGGGGAAGTCATCCTTGGGGCTGGCCCTGTTCAGATCCCTATAATCGACACACATTCTGACCTTACCGTCCTTCTTAGGTACGGGCACCACATTAGCAACCCACTGAGGGTAAGAAGTCACTGCAAGGAAACCGGCATCAAACTGTTTCATGACCTCGGCTTTAATCTTCTCGGACATCTCTGGACGCATCCGACGAACCTTTTGTTTAACTGGAGGGCAGTCTTCCCTAGTCGGCAAGTGATGAACGACAATATCGGTATCCAACCCTGGCATGTCTTCGTAGGACCAGGCAAAGATCTCCATATAGTCATGTAACATCTTGGTTAACCGTTGCTTCACGCTGAGCTCTAGGTTGGCACCAATCTTTACCTCTTTTCTGTCTGCCTCAGTACCCAGGTTTATGGTTTCCACTGGCTCTTCATGGGGTTGAATTGCCCTCTCTTCCTGAAGCAACAGTCTAGCAAGCTCGCCAGGCACTTCGCAATCATCTTCACCTTCGTCTTCGGCTAAGTTGATCGGATTTTCGAAGTTATAATTGGCATTAGCAGAGCTGTTATCAGCGAGATCCAGAGTGGATTGGAACCTGTATGAGTGAGTGTGTGTGTAAATACAGCTGTTTTGAAAATTATGTAAAGGAAAAGAAAGACAGAAAAGGAACACAATATTTGCAATGCGAAAAGTACGTCCAAGATTTTCATTCATGATGTATAAAATGACAGTTCGTATGCCCTCACAAATAGAACCGCGGTGCCTCGGGTAAGACGCCGGGCCATAGAGTTTATCATTGTTTATTACAAAATAACAAAACATGGGAATTCATTACTGTGTCACAAAGGTAACAGGGGTATGGTCCTTTGCACTCCAATTGTTTAATCCGTCTTCGGCCGTCGGATAAATCCAGCTGTTGAATTCGGCTTCATCCACTTCAAGGTCTTCCCCGACAGCATTCACTTCTGAACCTTTAATAAATACCGGAGGCCTTCCGATCTTTGCTTTCCTCATAGCCCTCTGACCTTCTGAGGTAAAACCCAGCCCAAGTTTATCAGTCTTCTGGGTGAAGTCTGGAAGTCTGCCCCAGTTGACACATTCACCCTTCTGCACCACAGCCCTGGCATCCTTTAGGGAAGCCATCTTCAAAGGACCACCTGCTTCTGTTGTTTCTGCTGCAATTGGGAACACCTCCTCGAAATGCTGAAAGGGGGTTTCAATAAACTCCCCATCCATCTCAATGTACCTGAAGGAGTTCAGGTGGCTCACCATATATTCTTCCTCTCCTTGCACAGTGACAATCTTCCCTCTGACGGGGTACTTCAGCTTTTGATGCAAAGTAGAGGTCACTGCCCCAGCCTTATGTATCCAGGGTCGACCCAACAGAAAAGAGTAAGATGGACGGATATCCATCACATAAAAAGTGGAGTCGAACACCTGAGAACCCACACGAATCGGAATGTCAACCTCCCCATGGACCATCCTCTTTGAACCGTCAAAGGCCCTGACGATGATGTTGCTGGGTTTCAAATCCAGGCCTTCACAATCTAGACGATCCAGAGCCTTCTTGGGTAGCACGTTCAAAGATGACCCAGTATCAACCAACACATGTGCCAAGGTGGTGCCCCTGCATTCGATTGAGACATGCAGAACATCATTATGATCTCTCCCCTTTGTGGTCAAATCAGCATCTGAGAACCCCAAGCCATTATCTGCCGTTAGGCTTGCCACGCAATCGGTGAACTGGACTGCAGAGGTTTCATGTGGCACATGGGCCGTCTTGAGGAATGAGATGAGGGCCTTTGCATGGGCCTCAGAGCACAGCAGTAAAGAGAGCATGGAGATCTTGGAGGGTGTATGCCCCAATTGTTCCACAACATTAAAATCGCTCTTCTTTATAATTTTCAAAATCTCCTCCATCTCTTGTGGGGAGGCCTCAGCAGCTAGGGGTATGGGTGCCTCCATCTGGGCAGGCTCGGTTTCAATTCCCTTGCCCCGAGCATTGGATGACTCGGCAGCAGGAGAAACAATCGGATCAGCAGCAGGAACAACAACTTGATCAGCAACGGGAGTAGGTGTATTTGCAGGAATTATCAGGAGCGGTCTTCGGACAGCAGGTGGCGCAATGTCAGGCGAGAAGAGCCTGCCACTGCGGGTAACTTTGGCTGGGCCAGTAATGTCACAGATGTTGGCGCCAGCGTTGAGCTCTTGTTTAACTCCGTTTATATATACATCTGCCCCATAATGCCAAGGGACAGCTTTGTTAGACACATAGGGCAGGGGCCCAGGAACAGTGATAGTAACAGGTGCAACGGTCAGAATTTGGATGTGCTTCTTCTGGAGAGCCGGGATCGGATTATTGAAGATAGTCACCACAGAGACTTCTTCTATTGGAACCAAACGAACAGCAGACTTCTTGAATAGAATCTCCTTGCTATCCATTAAGCTTTGGATGCCTAACTTTAGCAAGGGACAACCAGATGGGGACACGGCACAGAATAGGCAACCCTCACTACAACCCGGAAATAAACCGGCCTGCAGTAGGTTCTTCTTGACGATCTTTAGAGGAGTGGCTAGATCATCCACAGAAACAGCATAGACGTCTTCATCAACAGCATTTACCCCGTGCTGAGGCATAGGGGCAGTGACTACATTTGGCTTTGCAGGCGCTTCGAATTGTATCTCCTTAGCATCGATAAGGTCTTGCACCTTATTCTTTAACGCCCAACAGTCATCAGTAGAGTACCCCGGGCTTTCTGAATGGTAAGCACAACGAGCATTCGGGTTGTACTTGGGGGATGCAGTATTTGGAAACTTCGGCGCCTCCCTGACAGTCACTAAATTAGTTGCGAGCAACTGTGGCAGGATCTGCGACAAGGTCATGTTTAAACGGGAGAATTCTCTCCGGGGTCTTTCCATCTTCTGAGTATTGTTTGGCCGGGGAGCGGCAGCAGGCTTAGCAATCATGACCGCACTGACAGATTGGCGGTGCTCATGTCTTTCTGATCTTCTGGAACCATACACGGCGCTAGACTCCTTCTTGAAGGGTTTCTTCTCCGAACTAGATGATGATGCACCCTTTGCAATCTTTCCAGATTTCAGCCCAGGTTCAATTCTCTCTCCAGTTAAGATCAAATCAGTGAAACCAGCAGAAGAATTCCCAATGAGATGGTTGAAAAACGGCCCAGATAGGGTCCCCAAGAACATGTCAACCAACTCCCGATCAGTCAATGGTGGCTGCACCCTGCCAGCCAGATCTCTCCACTTCTGAGCGTACTCCTTAAAACCTTCGCTTGCACCTAACGCCATACCCTGGAGTTGGGTACGCGTGGGGGCAAGGTCGACATTATACTGATACTGCTTGTAGAAAGCAGTAGCCAGCTCCTCCCAGTTACGAACTTTGGTCCCATCCAGCTGATAGAACCATTCGAGATGAGTCCCTGAAAGACTCTCCTGGAAGAAGTGGATCCATAGATTCTTGTCCGCAGAGTACGGCTGAATCTTCCGAACATAGGACCTTAAGTGCAGCTTGGGACAAGACGCCCCGTCATACTTTGAGAAGGATGGTGCTTTGAATTTATGCGGGATAATTACACCAGTCGACAAACCCAGATCTCCGAAATCCAGCCCAGGTGCCTGTTGCACCTCCATAGCCTTCAACCTGTCCTCCAGTTGTTTGTACCTGTCATCTGCAGGAGGGTACTGCTCCTCATCAAAATCTGTCTCGTTGTCGGAGACCACTGGAGTAGGAACCTTTACTTCTGCCTGAGAAGGACTCCTGCCAACAGAAGAACCAGCCTCTTCATGCTGCAGAGTATTACCCAACCTTCGACCCGAGTTGAACAGAACAGTTCTTCTCTTCTTCTTCTTCTCCTTCTTCAGGAGCATAGTCTTCAGTTCTTCTTGGCCTTTAGCTAGACCCATGATTAGTTCTTGAAACTGCGCATTCTGCGCCTGGAGAGCCTTGATTGATGTCTCTGTTGATTCAGATCCGGGATTCATGATGCTGAAATAAACAGCGAAGAACTGTAAGCAACCTGAAAAGAGGAAAAACCTGTTATGCACATGATGTATGAAATGCGTATGCAATGCATTCAAGGGTTCGAAAGTTCAAATTTATTGTAGACAAAAAGGAACACACGTTATCATTAATGAAATCATTGTTTAATACATCAAGGCCTCATGGGCAAAAAGTACAAAAATCAAATCAATCCCAAAATACACTGCGCATCCTTTTCGGAGCTATGTAGGTGTTGAGATTCCTCTCCTCATGCAACAGGCGAGTGAGCTCCAGGACCTTCTTTTCACAGGCATGCAGACTAGTCTCAAGAGAATTCCTTTCCTCCTTAAGCTGGATCCAGCTCTTCTGCATCTCTTCCCAGGACGTGGGCATATCAGGGTGCTGAATAACATGAGACACTTCCCCTTCCAAGACAGGCTCTTTGATTACTGGAAGCATGTGAGGATAAGGCATCACTAACTTCTGGGAGCGGGCGCGTACCCACTTGAGATAAGGCTCCAACGGGATGGAGTTCCGGTGCCCCAGAGTCTTGCTGTCTATCCTGCTGGGCATCCTCCAGGCTCTGATAAATCTCTGACGAAGTCCTTGAGTATCACTGTCGAAGTCAAAAACTATGTCAGGAATTAACATGTCATGAGGACCGTCCCTCCGAGCATAACCAAACTGTCTCCAAGCCAGGCATGGGCTATAAGTAATACCTCCTCTGATTCCAAGTAAAGGAACATTAGGGTACTCCCCACAACGATCAATGATGGTGACATCTCCTCTGGACCTAGGACACCAATGTATATCTGCATGTGTAAGAGTCATCAACCGTTGTGACCATCTCAAACCCCGTTCATTCTTCAGGACTGATTGGGGAAGATGCGAAATAAACCACCTTCCCAGGAGAGGAGTGCAACACATAAGGACACCTCTTTTTCTCATGGTTCGAGTGTAACATGAGTGAAGGATGTCCCCCAGCAACGTAGGTATAGGATTCCTGGACATAAAGATCTGAACAGCACTGATATCAATGAGCTGATCTGGGTTAGGGAACAATACCAAACCATAAACAAGGAGGGCCACAACCTCTTCAAAGGCTTGCAAGTCAAGGGAGTTCCAGCATTCATGAGCTTTTTCAAACAGAAACCTGGCTAAGAACCCTTTGATACCACTTCTGACTTCCCAATGTCCCTTGAGGTCAGATGACTGCAGGTGCAAGGCTTTAGCGATCTCTTCAAGCTTAGGTTCCTTTTCTGTACCGTTGAAAGGTAGTTGATCAAGGATAGGGATCTTCAGGAGCCGGGAGAACTCCTCCAATGTAGGTACCAACTGATAGTCCAAGAAGGTAAAGCAGTGATGCAGAGGGTCAAAGAATTGGAACAAGACCTTTATCATATCTTCCTCAATGTTGGTGTTGACCAAGCTGATGAGGCTTCCATGCCTTTCACTGAATGAAGAGTTCTCGGGAATCCTGGATATAAGCTCTTTAAGCTGAGGAGGGATCCTTACAAGATTGACCTGAATTGTCTTTCTACGAACGGTTTCCATGTCCTACAAAACAAGAACAAAGATGAAAATTCGAACCCCTGAAATGGTTAGTCAATGCATATGATGCTGGATGATGTCATGATGCTATGATTAAACACACCACAGATAATTACAAAGACAAACATGTAGGGCACACAAGGCACACAAGATAAGCCCTTAAGGTTTAAGGCCAGCATGGGGTCTGGGTAGTACCCTCTTGAAGTTGGTGGGTTCATACCTGTCCTAATCAAAGTAACCGGGTTCTAAGGTTCCCAATATCACGGGATTACTTTCATTGTTCATCGTTTCGATTTAGCCACTGAACTGGCGACCGAAATATTCCAGGAAAGCAACCCTCAATTGAGCGTAGTATCGAGTATCAACCAACCTCGGACTGCACCAAAGTCAGTTATCTCACTACCCTAAAGAGGCCAAGATAGTTCAATTAAGGTTCCTAAGGTCTGTTGATGCTTCACGACACCACGCGGAGGCCCCGTACTCTCCTTGACTGAACTCAAGGGTTACCGGTACACACCAAAGTGCCACATCAACGTAGCAGACTGTTTCAACCATGTCGGTATACCCCGCACAGTTCCCTCACAGCCTTGTTGCTACTTTCTAAGAAGGTATCCCCAGATCCGGGTTAGGATCTATAGAACTCCCAAGCAACCCACAATTTAAAGCACACAAGGAAAACAATTGAAAACATAGTTATGACCTAGCCCTAAGGTACACCCCACTTTAAGTAGTTTCCCCAGCAGAGTCGCCAGTTCTGTGATCGGTGGATCTGGAACTGACTGTTTAACGCTGGTTCGCGAAATGTCGCGGAAGCAAGAGTCGCCACCGTCTTTTATTTTCTCCAAGTGGAAAGGACAAAAGCACAGAAAAATTCCTTATAGAGATTGCTCTCGGTTCGGGAGGTAGGTTATAGAAAGGGAAGGTGTTAGCACCCTTTCTATCCATGGTTATCCATGGGCTCTTAGATACTTGCTCAATGTGTTTTCAAAATTGTTTTGTTTGCTTTTCAATGTGGGTTTTAAAAAGTTTCTTTGAAAAATTTCAGTTCGACTCGTACGTCAGAGTGTTTGAAAAATTTGCTTTGAAAGCTTTTGAAAAGTGTCAGTGTGAAAAGTCTTTTGGAGTTTGTTTTGAGATTTAGAGCAAGTATCCTTGAGAACCTACCTACCCTAAGGAATTCGTCTGTGTAGATGTCCTTAAAAGTAGCGCCATCCCACCATTGAGAGGTAGGTAGCACCACCGTTGGAGGTGTTCGGGTCAATTCGAGTTTAGGGACATGGTGATCACCAGAGCAATGGGAAGACACCTTAGAAGCTACCCTCATGCCAGGTTCCCGGATCATGAGGACTTACTAAGACGTCCTCTACTCGACGATCACCTTTCGAAAGGCAACAGTGAGGCGTACCCTAGGGGTGGTGTGTGATTTGTGTGTCATGTTTCAGTTATTTTGTCTTGTCATGTTTGTTGTGATCTACGCTTGATTTTAATTAGGGCCATTCATTCTTGCATGCATATTTAACAGTTATAAAGTTTGCGAAAAAAATAAATCTAAGGCTATTACAAATGGCGCGGGTCCACATCGCCAAAATTAAACCGGACCCGATTTAGCAGAAAAGTAAATAACGCGAAGTAAATAAAAATGCGAAAAGTAAAGTTACACGGCTTTGGGAGATTTACATAATTATAATGAACGACATAAAGTAAATATGCGCAATTAAATTAAAACAATGGGCGTTGGACCCTTTTACAAAAAGATTAACTTTAATAAGGAATTAAAATAAAAAATGAAAAATTAAATGTTTTGGGTATTTTTTGTGTTTTTTAAGATTTAAAAGAAAAAGAAAAATTAATTAAAGTTAAAATGAGATGCTAAACCCTAGTTCTAATGTTTTTTAAGTTTATTGCAAAAATATTGAAATTTGACCTAATTTAAATCTAATTTATTTATGTACAAATTTAATTATAAAAAATAAATAAATAAATAATTATTACTGTGGAAAAAAGGGCAAAATATGAAAAGGAATCAAAATTGCTAATTAACCTAATTCTATTTTTGGATTTTAGTTATTAAAAGGAATTAAAGTTAAAAAACCTAATTAAACTAAATAATTTACATACAATTTATTTATGGAAATAATAAAATAAAAATTCATATTTTTTTGGCATTTTTTAATTTTATGATGTTTTTGTATTTTGATTAAAAATTAAATAAACAATAATTAAAATAAACATAACAATTAAAATAATAATTAATAGGATATAAGAAAAATAAATAAAATTGGCAAACCAGGGTGGGGTGTAGTCCCAATTTAGGAGGTTCAGGCCTGGAATTTTCTGGCCCATTAGTTTTGAATTCGTTGACCTTTCCCAGGTTTTTGTAGGGCATGTTGACTGGGCATAGCGTGTTCCTTGCATCTTGGCCGTTAGATCTGATGTTCTTGGATGCGTGTAGGGTCTGATCTGGATGGAACATGGTAGTCCTTAACGCTAGCGTTGCATAGGAACCTGTATTGAAAAATAACATGAGGAATTGCACAGACCTGGGACTTGAACCCAGGTCTTTGATGTTATATGTATCACGTGTTGCCACTGAGCCACTGAATGTTAATTAATATATTATGGTAAACAAATAATAAAAGAGTAAAACCAACGCATAGTAATTAAAAACGCGCGCAATTCAAACTAGCGAACCATTGGCTGACAACACATCGTCTCTTTCGTTTTCCTGAAACATAAAGAACGAAGGCAACGGTTTTCGTTGTGTTTCCTTAGGGGACTTTTGGAGAAATAGCGAATAGCGCTATAGTGCATATAAATTGATCGCGAGGCTTGAGTTTGCTTCGTCTTGACATGACGAATTCACCTGTACCAGTTTGGTGGTCTAATTTTACGCCTTGCACAAAGCCCCAATTTTGGAACCTTGGAACCCTAGAATCTGTCAATGGTGGAATCTTATACACAGCGAAATAATGCAATTAATCATAGTGGTTAGCTTGTAAACTTCATTATGAGCATGAATACATAAATAAAAATGCAGAAGGATGCTTGAATTATGCTATACGATTTCAAAAATTTTGCTTTACAGTTTTTGTTCTTGATGCCAATTCCTGGAGCTTTTATGGTTGGTATTGATTGGAATACGATCAGTGAATCACGAGCAAGCTTTTGGTATATGAATTAGGGCTTAAAACCACTTGTAACCTTGAAATCAGTTTCCAATTTTTGGACAATTTTTCAAGTTTGTGTTTTGCTTTTGAGCGCAGCTGAGAGTGTTTTGGCATTAGGTCTTTTTTTCTGATCATATAGTGAAGCTATTAGGTTAAAAATATTGCACAAAATCCATGGTATTCAATGTTTTCAATCTTTGATTTTGTAAGATCCTTTTGAAATCTTTTCCATGTGCAATTTGTGTCAATCATGCTCAAATCACACCAAAACTTGCCTAATTAAGATGTGCACGAAATCTTGAATCTAGAATGTGCATAAAAAGATTTTTTAGGTCAAGCTTTATATTTTTCATGTATTAAAATAATTTAAATGAATTAATATTAATATAAATTCAAATAAATAATTAAAAAATGAGAAAATACTTCCCTTTGGGCCTAATGGTCGTGCATAGGCTTGGCATGAAGAAACTTGGAAGAAAAATGGGCCCATTTGCATTTTTAGGTCATTTGAAGTAAAGTTGACTTTTCAAAATTCCCAAACATTTCCCAACTTCCACAAGGCATAACTTGCTCAATTTTTAAGCTTTTCACATGTTCTTGGACATTTTGGAAAGGTATTTGAGTCCTTTAACCAATGCCTTTGGTCCCATGTCATTTTGATATACCAATCTCAAGTTATGGCCTTTGACTTAAAGTCCCTTTTTGTTAACTTTTGAAAATGACCTATAATGTAGAAATTGATAACTTTTTGTGAGAGCATTTCTTGGACTTGGAATATGAAGATGAGTTGTAGGAAATGTCTTTCTCTTCAAAATGAGCTTTGGATGGAATTTTTCTGATAATCCGTGTGAAAGTTATGCCCTGGTCAATTTCAGTTGACTTTTTCAGCTGTCCAAATATAGTAACTTTTGCATCTTGATGATTTTCTGAGCCAAATTTTGAGAATCATGATCAAGCATTGATCAAATGATGTTTGTGGCTTAAAAATGATATGTTGACCAAAAATTTGAACTTTTGACTGTCAAATGACCATTTTGCCCCTACAGTTGATTGTAGTGCAATCTAGGGTTTTGACTGTGCAATTTTGAGCTGAATGCCTTGAAACTTGACATGAGGATGTTTGACCACATTTGTGAGCATATGAGACTTGATTGGGTCCTTGAAAACTTCATTTTCTTGATCAGGATCCAAACCCTAGTTTTGACTGTCTAGGAGACAGTTGAGCTGCACAAACCCTTGGGGAATTTTGTGACTTGGCTTAGCAATTTCTTGAAGAATATGGGAGGGCAAATTTTGGGGTGCAACACCATCCTTCTTACATTGATTGTCAACTTTCTCTCTTCTATTGCTGATGGAAACCATAAGAGAAATACCTTCTTCCCACATACAAGAACCAATGATATGCATATGTATGTATGATGAGGAAGCATAAGCCTATGAAAACATGAAATGATAAGAGGGAAAATTTTAGGGTGCAACAACGATAAATATAGAAGCAATATCTAACTTTGTGTACCTTTGAATCTGAGTCATGTACTGTTAAGAAATCAAGGAACTGAACTTTGACTGCCTCTAACTTTAAGACATGGACAATAAAGAAGTAAATGAATTCAAAAGTATTAGTAACATCACCAAAGAACGAATCGAAAACTATGCAAATATAATTATTATTGACAACTTAACCAGCTCCAGTTTGAGTTTTTAAGTGCATCATTTGGGAAAATTCTTTGCAGATCCCTAAGAGGAGAAAAAAAGTCAGTAGAATAACATACACAAGTTAACAAAATTTTTGACAATAAAGAGCTTAGAAAATCAAGAAAAAATTACAAGTGAAAAGTTGAAATTAACCCTTTACACCAGAGGCTTCTGTTTCAATCGTATGGATAGTTGTTAAAAACTTTAAAAGAATTTTGTGAACTCAAAAAACAATATAAATTCAAAAAGAGAAACACAACCATCAATAAAATCGAATATGCTTTTTCTTCTTCTTCACTTGAAATCAAACCTACACTCCTGTTGGCTCCTAAATTCGACACCCTTGTTTCATTAATGTCAGCCATTAAAGCTGAAGGATGTTTTCGACCAGCCAGGTCCGTCGAAATGCCCATCGAAAGATGGCAATGTACTTAGAAGATTTTTTCCAAGGGAGAAGTTGGTTGCCTTCGACGTCGAAGGTGTTTCTCGTCGAAGATGCTTCTCGACGAAGGTGTTCGATGGTTCAGAGTGGAACGGTTTGAAATTCAAGCGTTTGGAGGGAAAACGGTTTCCAGCAGTTACCAAGTGCAACGTGCAAAGATCTGGGGCGTCGAACGTTGAGAGCGTGCCAAGTGGAATCATCTCGAAGCAATGTAACTGCCCGACGGTTACTTGGGATGTTTTAGTATAAATAGTAGTAGTCACGCAGTTTCTCGCGTGTGTTCACAAATATATACAAAGTCACTCATATAGATTCGAGTACCCAGCGTGTGAGAAAGAATTGTTGAGAAATGTATGTGTGAAACACCAACTTTATTAATCAAAGTCATTTACTTTTCCAGAAATTTACTTGCCTTCTTCTTTACTTTCCTGTCGAAATCCTTTACTTTAAGCCTTCATTTATTTTACCAAGCCTACTTCTTCATGCAATTTACTTAAAGCCTCTTTATTTTATTGTCATTTAACCAATATCCAATTTAACCAAAACTTCAAAATCAACCTATGTCCTAGGATCAATCTGATCGATCCTGCGAGTAACCAAATAAGTAACCATTTGGAAGATCAGCGGTTGTTTACCAATAACCAAGGTAAACAAATTGGCACACCTGGTGGGACAGTGTGTTGATTGTTGAAAATAATCTCATCTTTTCGAGGAGTGTTGTATGTTATTGAGAAGTGGTAGAATATACACTAACGATAACAATACTGCCAGAAGAAGGGAAGAGATGGCGAATCCGCCGAACAATAACGAAATCCCACAAACGAATGTGGGAGCAACGGTTAGCACGACCGTAAGTGAAGCGACAACTGCTGGTTCGACACCAGCAGTAACGGTCACAGCAACGGGGCCATTACCTCCGTTCACAGGCCCCAGAGTGCCTTTGGGAACTCCCCCACCAAGGGGAAATTTAGGCACAAGGCCTTTTGTTCCCCCAGGATTTATGCCACTCTATGGCATGCCAACTTCCGACTTGGCTAGCCTGACGAATGCTGCGTCCATTTTTTCAGACCCTTTAGTGAGTGCCTCTTCGCCACTCCAAAGTTCTGGAGTAGGCATAGCGAATAGAAATAGGACCCAACTCTTAGGAGGAACGTCCCAAGTAGCCCATGGCCTTACAAATGCCTCGACAGCAGTCCTGAGGCAACAAATGGACGAAAGCAACCATGATATGGTGCAAATGTTGGCACAAACTCTAAGTACAGTGCTAAACCCTCTAATACAAAACACTACTCAATCGAATCAGCAAGTGACAACGCAAATGACGCGTTTGGCTGATTTCTTTGGAGTACCCCAACCTATTCGACAGCCCCAAAGGGCGCAAATAAGGGGAAACCAGGGGATATTCTTAGAGGAAGAAACCACCATCAACCAGGTTCAACAGCCTGTCGAAGAAAACCTTAGGGCACGATTGGAGCAAACCGTCGAGGAACCTAGGGTAATAACCCCAGAGGTAAGGTTAGTTAACAGAAACCAAAATGCTGACGAAGTAGTTCAGCATATCCAGTACCAAAACACGGGTTTGGAAAACAATCTGGCAACCATGATCGAAAGGATCATGACTCAAAATGGGATGAACATGGGCTTTCGAAGGCCCAACTTTACATCCCCATTGTCAGAATACGTGTTACAAACAGACTTACCTCCTAGATGTAAAGTCCCCAAGTTCACTAAGTTCTCTGGGGACACGACAGAATCTACTGTCGAACATGTGGCGAGATACTTGATCGAAGCAGGAGATATTTCGAATAACGAAAACCTGAGGATCAAGTACTTCCCAAGTTCTTTAACAAAGAACGCTTTTACTTGGTTTACAACTCTCCCCCCCAATTCGATCCATCATTGGACCCAGTTGGAAAGATTGTTCCATGAACAATTCTACATGGGGCAAACCAAGATAAGCCTGAAAGAATTGGCCAGTGTAAAGAGACGTTTCACTGAACCTATAGACGAATATCTAAATAGGTTTAGGTTGCTCAAGGCGAGATTTTTTACACAAGTGCCAGAACATGAGTTGGTCGAAATAGCCGCAGGCGGTTTAGATTATTCCATTAGGAAGAAGCTAGACACCCAATACTTGAGAGACATGGCCCAACTGGCCGATAGAGTTCGACAGGTAGAACGCCTCAAAGCTGAAAAAGCAAAGGCAACGAAAACTCACAAGAGAGAGAGGATAGCGTATGTTGATATGGATGACGAAGATCCAGAATCCTTCGACGATACTATAACTGTCGAAGAAGGAGAAGTCGATTTAGCGGAACTAAAACAAGGGCCACCATACTCTTGTAAACTGTTAGTCCCCTCAAGTGGGAAAAATCCCCTTGGTCCAGAAAGGACCAACGATAGGTTCCCCAAAAAGACTTATAGTTTTGACATCACAAAATATGATGAGATCTTTGACTTGCTTGTAAAAGATGGCCAAATGATAGTACCCCCAGGGGTAAAAGTTCCTCCTCTTGATCAAAGAAAGAAGAGAGGTTTTTGCAAATATCATAATTTTTTGGGCCATAAAACTTCTCAATGTTTTCTTTTCAGGAATCTTGTGCAAGACGCTATCGAAGAAGGGAGGTTAAAGTTTGCTGACAAGACCCCCATGGCTGTCGACTCAAATCCGTTGCAAGCTGAGGCCCACTATGCAGAGCCTTCTGAGGTGAACGTGATCGAGGCAACTAGGAGCCAGTCGAAGAGGCCAGGAATCACAATGGTCGAAGTTTCAAAGGACCATATCAACATGCCAATCTTTGGCAGTTTTTCTGGAAATTTATCCAGAAAGACAATTGAATCAGTTCAGAAAGCGGTCGAAGGCCCAAAGCTGGAGACCGTTGAAGCACAAAAAACTGGACCAAAACCCAGTTCCCACTTGGCCACAGTTCAAGGCCAGACGAAGAATCTGGAGATACAAATGAAGCAGTTAACTCTTGCCAACAAAGATACAATGAACATCAACATGGTCGAACTCTCTGACCCAAAAGCATCAGAAGAGGCCATGAGACAAGAACAAGCTAATAAGACTGCTTTCCCTCGGGAAAATGAAAATCTGGCAGATTTTCTACAAAGATACCAGAAAAAGAAATCAGAGGTGATGTTGTGTCCAAGATGCAGTTCGATCTTTGACAAAAAAGCTGCTGAGCACATTCAAGGCGTAAGAGCAGCGAATAAGAGAAGGGAAAATGTTGATCTTCGACATGACCCCAGAAGAGCCTCCCAAAGAGGTTCAAACCAAGAAAAGAGGCCATTGACTTTTAGGCCTCCAACAAATGTGCCGGTAGATACCTGGTACAAAACCTCTGGTCGAAAAAGGCCAAGTGAGGAGAGATGGCACTCTTTCAACGTGGCAAGGGATTCCTCTTTGACTCAAAAGAAAGAGCCTCAAGTTGCTGTACCTAAAGTTACACAAGTGTCAAGCAACTACAAAGGGAAAAATCCCATGTCTCGATCTCAATGGAGGAGATACCAAAGGAGACGAAAAGCTGAGAGGGAGGCTGCCAACGAACCAAAGGCAGAGACCAGTTCAAATGTTCCTCAAAGGAAGCAAAGGAAACCTCTAGAAAGAGAGCCAGTAACCAACAGGCTAGTTTGGCCTAACCAAGGTGAAGTCGAGGACGAAGACGATTCTGAGTCTGATGATACTTTGGACATAATGGTGAATATAGTCTCAGTGCTGCCCAGAGAATTCAACCGACAGATGGAGGTCGAAGCAAGTGACTGGGAAGTGGAGCAAGAAATGGCCAAACATAGGCCAGTGTGCTATTTCGTCATGGACAATGGCACCACTGAGGAACAAAATGGATTCTCCGAACCACCCACAGAGGCGATGAAAAATCACCTCAAGCCTTTATTTATAAGGGCTAAACTCGAAGAAACTACTGTGAATAAAATATTGGTGGATTGTGGGGCAACCATCAATATTATTCCTCACTCTATGCTAAGGAAAATTGGCAAAAGGGATAAGGACATTAAGCCCCACAATATGGTCCTGTCGAACTATGAGGGCGGCATAGGGACCACTATGGGAGTGATCCAGCTAGATATCAAAGTAGGGTCTATCCTTCGACCAACAATGTTTATGGTCATATCGACCAAACCTAACTACAATCTTTTGTTGGGCCGTGAATGGATTCATGGTGTTGGAGCTGTGCCATCATCAATGCACCAGAGGCTGCTGCTATGGCGTCCAGATGAGATGGTCGAAAACATAGAAGCAGATCAAAGCTATTACCTGGGCGAAGTGAATCACCTGGGGTTGGCAGATTTCGACAAGAACTTGGCTCACATAGGGCCATGTCCAACACCTGACTTCGACATGGCGCCAGCGCCAAACACTTTTTGTTCCCTATACCTGCATCCTGAGCATGGTTTCCAATGGGACAGAGAAGACTTGTCCCACATAGACTTCAGTGGGTTAACTGATATCCAACCAACTGGTTGGGGAAGTGAATTCAGTGATAATGACTGAGTCACAATCTTTGAAGCGAATTTCGGCTTATGTAGCCGAAACTAAGATGATAACGGCTCTCGAAGCCGAAGTGAAGTACATGGCCACACAGGCCAATGATCAACAGTTATCTGCTGCAGGCCCAGGAAAGGATTTCGATCCAGAACCCCCTGATATCATGCAAGAAGAAATGCAGGAACAGAGGCTCGACGCCATCTATGACGATGAGCCTTTGGGCTTCGAAAAGGACCCCTTGGCGAACAACATTAAAATGTTAGCGCAAGATCCTTTAGAAGAAATCAACTTAGGCGAAGGGTCAGAGAAAAGGCCAACTTACATCAGCGCCAAAATTGACCCAGAACTTAGGTTGGAAGTAATCCAATTGTTGAAAGAGTTCAAGGACTGTTTTGCATGGGATTACGACGAAATGCCTGGTCTCGACAGAGGATTGGTAGAACTTCAATTGCCAATCAAACCTGGGAAGAAGCCAATCAAGCAAAATCTAAGACGCTTCGCTCCAGAAATACTGTCGAAGATTAAAACGGAAGTCGAAAGACTGCTGAAATGCAAATTCATACGTGTTACGAGGTATGTCGAATGGATTGCAAACATTGTGCCAGTAATTAAGAAAAATGGTACATTAAGGGTGTGCATAGATTTCAGAGATTTGAATGCTGCTACACCCAAAGATGAATATCCTATGCCTGTGGCGGAGATGCTAGTCGATTCTGCCGCTGGCTATGAATACCTGAGTATGCTCGATGGTTATTCAGGATATAATCAAATATTCATTGCTGAAGAGGATGTGTCGAAAACAGCTTTTCGATGCCCTGGGGCCCTGGGCACTTACGAATGGGTAGTGATGCCTTTTGGCCTAAAGAACGCTGGGGCAACATACCAGCGAGCAATGAATACTATCTTCCATGATTTTATTAACACTTTTATGCAAGTATATATTGATGACATTGTTATAAAATCTGTTTCCAGGAAGAATCATATTGACCACCTTCGACAATCATTCGAAAGAATGAGAGAACATGGTCTGAAGATGAACCCTTTGAAGTGTGCGTTCTGTGTGAAAGCTGGAGATTTCTTGGGCTTCGTTGTCCACAAGAAAGGAATCGAAATCAACCAGAACAAGACGAAGGCAATTCTGGAAGCGAGAGCGCCATCGAATAAGAAGGAACTGCAATCTCTGTTAGGCAAGATAAATTTCTTAAGGAGATTCATATCTAACCTAAGTGGGAAAGCTCAGGCCTTTTCACCCTTACTTCGACTGAATAAAGAGGGGTTCGAATGGGGGCAAGAGCAACAAGAAGCCTTCGACAAAATCAAAGGGTACCTCACTAAGCCACCTATTTTGGTGCCTCCTTGTAGCAATAGGAGTATGAGATTGTACATAGCTGCATCCGACAAAACTTTGGGAAGCATGTTAGCCCAAGAAGATGAGAATGGAGTCGAAAGACCCATTTACTATCTTAGTAGAGTTTTGAACGATGCAGAAACTAGATATAGTGAAGTTGAAAAATTGTGTCTATGTCTGTATTTCTCTTGTACAAAACTCAAGCAATATATAAAACCAGTTGATGTGTATGTTTCGTCTCATTTTGATGTTTTCAAGTATATGTTGTCGAAACCTATCTTGCATAGTCAAATTGGCAAGTGGGCATTAGCATTAACTGAATACTCCTTGACCTTTATGCCTCTTAAGGCAGTGAAAGGACAAGTGGTTGCAGGCTTTATAGTCGACCACTCAATTCAAGTTGAGGATATTAATTATGTGGAGATAGAGCCTTGGAAATTCTACTTCGATGGTTCCAGCCATAAAGATGGAACAGGGGTAGGAGTCTTGATCATTTCTCCAGATAAAATTCCAACAACATTCAAGTACAAGATATCAGGTTCTTGTTCGAACAATGAGGCTGAGTATGAAGCTCTAATTACTGGCCTTGAGATATTGTTGGAATTGGGGGCAACTCGAGTCGAGATAATGGGAGACTCAGAGTTAGTCATTAAGCAAGTCACAAAGGAATATAAATGCATAAGAGAAAATCTCATTATGTACTTTGTGATAGCAAATCGTTTGTTGAAAAAATTTGAAATGGTCAATATTTGACACATACCCAGAGTGGAAAATCAAATAGCCAACGACTTGGCACAAATTGCATCTGGGTATAAGATTTCAAAAACGAGATTACAAAGAGCAATCGAGGTTCGAGAAAAGATAAAAGCAACTTGTCTATCACCAACAGACTTGGAATCGACGAGACTAGGATATGCTGATCAAAGTAACTTCGAAATTTCGTTCATAGATAATTTGTCAGAACAAGATTGGAGGAAACCCGTTGTGGATTATCTTCAAAATCCAGGAGCTTCGACAGAACGAAAAACAAAGTATAGGGCGTTGAGTTATGTACTCATGGGTAATGAGTTATTCAAGAAGACGCCTGAAGGGGTATTGCTAAAATGCTTAAGTGAAACTGAGGCATACATAGCCCTTTCGACTACGCACGCTGGAGCATGTGGGGCTCACCAAGCAGGCCATAAGATGAAATGGTTGTTGTTTCGACAAGGACTATACTGGCCCACTATGCTGAAAGATTGTGTTGAGTTCGCCAAAGGTTGCCAAGAATGTCAAGTCCACACAGGCATCCAACATGTACCAGCAAGCGAACTTCACTCGATAGTGAAGCCTTGGCCCTTTAGAGGATGGGCGTTGGACCTCATTGGAGAGATTCGACCAGCATCATCAAAGAGTCAGAAATACATACTGGTAGGCATTGATTATTTTACTAAGTGGATCGAAGCTATCCCTTTAGTCAATGTAGACCAAGAAAATGTCATTGAATTTATTCAAAAGAACATTATCTTTAGGTATGGAATCCCTGAGACTATAACAACTGATCAAGGATCAGTTTTCACTGGTCGAAAGATGCAGGAATTCGCTCAGGAAACAGGTTTCAAACTCCTAACATCAACGCCTTATTATGCACAGGAAAATGGTCAAGTCGAAGCAGCGAATAAAGTAGTGATTGGCTTGATAAAAAAGCATGTTGGGAAGAAACCAAAAAATTGGCATAAGACGTTAGACCAGATTTTGTGGGCTTGTCGAACGTCCCCAAAAGAAGCCATAGGTACAACACCATATAGGCTAACTTTTGGCCATGATGCAGTGCTGCCAGCAGAAATTTGTCTTCAATCTGCAAGGGTTCAGAGACATTATGATATTCCCTCTGAAATTTATTGGAATATGATGTTAGATGAACTAGTGGATTTAGACGAAGAAAGATTGCGCACTCTTGACCTACTCAGGCTTCAGAAGAAAAGAGTAGAAGACTCTTATAATAAAAAGGTGAAACCTAAGGTATTTTCGCCTGAAGAACTAGTTTGGAAGGTGATTCTTCCCATGGATCGAAGGGATCGAAGCATGGGAAAATGGTCACCCAAATGGGAAGGACCATTCAGAGTTATCCAGACTTTTTCTGGTGGAGCCTATGAAGTCGAAGAGCTAGGTGAAGATAAAAGGCTCTTGAGAGTAAATGGTAAATATTTGAAAAAATACAAACCTACACTCCAAGAGATAAAAATAAAATAACAAGACTAAATTAACTATAAAAAAGCCAAAATGGAAAATTTTTATAATTTTAGCCAAGATGGCAATGTTGTCGAATACAGATTACAAAATATGGTTAAAAAGCTGAATCAATCAAAAGGGAACGGAGTCCTTGAGTCGAAGGTATTTGATTTGCTGCAGCTCCAATCTTTTGTTGCACCAGGCGTTCGCCTGCACAAGCTTGGCAATCTGGTCGTCGAAGCCTTGGGCTTTCTCAGCAAATTCTAGGCCTTGTTTGATTTCAGTTTGACTTTCGGTGTCTGGGACGGTCGACAGAAGTTCCTCCTTGCGCTTAGTATTGGCATTTATCTTAGCCTCTATTTCTTCGATTTGCGCCCAGAAGGAAGCATTCTCTCGATCGATAGCATCAACTTCTTCTTGTGTAGATGCTTTTTGCTTCGACAACTCCGCAATTCGAGAAGTTGTCTCCGAAACAGCAGTCCATGCAGAAGAGCTTTTGCCATATAGCACCTCAAGCTGACTATTAAAGCCCCTTTTTCGCCGATAATCTGCTGAGACTTGATCAATAATGGAGTGTAACTCCATGATCAAGCCTGAAACTTCTGGAGCTACAGCTAACAAGTCGACATCATTCAAAACATCCCTCAAGTACGATGGAGCAGTAGGGTCCCCCTCCAAAGCTTTCATCAAGTCCTTCTTGAAAAACTGAGCCTTAACTTTCGCCAAAGCCTCATCGAGAGGAGAAGTTTCAGTGGACTTCCCCGACAGGGTAGGAACCTCCTGACTAGCATCAAACGAACTCTTGCTCTCGATGATGGCGTTCAGATAGCTAACAGGATCAGTTTGCTTCAAGAGTTCTAAGTCCTCTTTCGACCTGTGCTTTGTTGAGGTAACAACCCTTGCAACAACATTGTCTTGGGTTTGAGGCTGTTGAGTGACAGTTGCCTCGACTGGATTCCCTTCGACTCGGACTGTGGCAGCGCCAGCGTCATCTTGGTGTCTTTCGCCGGCGTCACCTTGGTTCTCTTCGCCAGCGGCACCTTGATCCTCTTCGCCAGCATTGCCATGGTCCCCTTCGTCACGATTCTCTTCCGACAGATCCACCACCTGAACCTCTTTTGGCTGTTGTTCTTCCGTTTGAGGATCTTCTGTTGGTTTTTCTGCCGTCTCAGCATTGGCCTCATTTATTTCAGTATGGGCTTCGTCATTCTCCAAGCCTTTTTCTTGTGGCCTGCTGAGTTCGGCAGACTCCAATGTTTCAGAAGTCCTTGGCGGTGAGCTTTCAGTGGTGTCCTAAAAAAGAAGAAGAAGAATCTTCAAAATTCGAAAGAGACATAGTCGAATGTAGGTATCTACACCTGAGTTACAAAAAGGTCTAAGAGATTACCTGTAAATTAGCTTCAGCCCCAGGGCTGGAATTGTCGCTTTCGACAGGCTTATTGAGAAGAACGTTTAATTCCTCCTCCGTTGGCTCCTCAATGATCACTGGAGGTGGCCTGGGCTTTCTTCCAGCAACCTTGATTCTAATTGTTCGGCCCTCAGGAGCAGGAGCGTCCTTCGTCAGCTTTCGCCTTTTTAGAGGAGCAGGGGGAGAATCATCTTCTTCGTCGCTCCCAGATTCGACCACCAATGCTGGCCGTTTCTTGGGCGAAGGTGCCTAAAAAACCAATGGGAATTCGATTTAGCAATTGCATCGAAAGTCAAAAATTGAAAGCCAGAAGAAAATAATGAAAGTCTGGTTACCGATACAGAAGGCTTTTTCGAAGGGCCTTCCCCCTGTTGGTTTGTTGTGGTCTTCGCCGGCGCTATAGTCTTCGCCGGCGGTGGAGGTTTTGTTGAGGGGCCTCCTCCCTGTTGGCCTTCTGCAGCCTTCTTGGCTGCAGGCTTTCGAACAACTGAAAGCAAATAAAATAGTTAACAGGCTAGCAGTCGAAAGAGAAAGACAAAGTAATGTGAAAGGATGAACTTACATTTCTTTATTTTGTCTAAGACAAGGACAAAATATTTCTGAAGCTCATCAACGAAGTCCTTCTCGTCGAAAAACTCCTCAGCGTAATAACTTTTCCACCACTCCTCGAAGGATGGTGAGCAAAGAAAGTTGAGCTGGTAGTCAAACAACGAAAGAACTGTTCGACCAGCATATCTTCCGATATGTTTAGTGGCAGCTTCTTCGGTGTAGTCGTTGCAGAAGTATAACATAGACTTCTCCCTTGGAAAAATTGGAGAAGGTAGGGCTTGAATAATACCAAACTAGCGAGACACCAGGTTTGGTTGATATGCAATCAGACTCAAGTGAGTCTTAGAGCTCCTGAATCGAAGAGGCATGATCCTTGGTGTGAGGAACGCCTCCCACATTGTTGTATGTTCGTCAACCTGAGGACCACTCGACGTCCTAGGATGTGGCCTTGTGAACCACGCTGGGCCTACCTTCCGTCGAGCAAACGGAGCCATGGTCGAAGCAAACTCTTTCCTTCGAGCAAACATCAGAACGAAGTTTGTGAAAGTTTGCTGAAGCTCCAGTCCATCTTCCATTGGAGTCAACAGAGCCAGTCTGGTTCCTTCGACACGTCTGTTCGCTATCTCTGGAGCCTGCTCATTTATTTGAACCTTCTTAGGCAAGAAAGATTCGAAGGTGGCATTGAGCCACAGTTGGAGCAGCCAAAAAGGTCCAGCAAGCAGCAAACTGGCCCTGTTCTCGATAATCTTCAGAAGAGTCGCTCCATTACTAATCGACTCATACAGGCTGGCCAAAATCAATTCTGCCAAACAGATATTTTGGCCATGATGGAGTTGAGTGGCGAGAGTGACCATCTTCTTGGTCACCTGCAAGGACTTGGAGCAAAACACAAAGCGTGTCAGCCATAAGGCTAGAAACGCAATATGTTCGACATCCGACACAGCATCTGTCTACCTGTCGTGGTAGTGATTGATGAAGGTGGTGTAGGTTGGTTTTGTGGCAGAAAATCCAATTTGATCCTCCGACATCTCCTTCGGGTCGAAGTAGTCCCCGGTGGGTCGAAGGCCAGTGATAGCGGCCACATCGAAGAGTGTAGGAGTCAGCATTCCACAGGGAAGATGGAAAGTGAAGTGGGAGTAGTCCCAGAAGAGTAGAGAAGCTATCAACATCTCTGGAGAATAGTTCAGACCTGTCTTCGACAGCATAACCAGGTCGAAAATCCCCATATCTTTCCAGATCGAAGCTTGGCGTTTCTCCATTTTTTCCAGCCAAGCAACGTAATCAGGGGTGAGGCTAGGGCCAGACCTGAAAGCCCTAACACCTTTGTTGAAGAAACGGAGGTCGATTTTCTCTTTAGCAGGGTCTTCATTATCCTCTGCATCTATCTTGGCGCATGCAACCGGTTTGAGTTTCTCAACTACCGGAAAATAACTCTTGATCTTCATGGCCTCAGCAATACTTGGGTACAATGGGCCAGACATAGCAAAGATCTGGTTGGAATATCCAACCGGGATCATAAGGTGGTGTGAGTAAGCATCACGAACAGCGATGTCCAGAGGTTCAGGGACCCTTCGTTGGCCCGTGGGAGTTACTACTGGAGCGGTCGAGAACACCCTAGGTTTGACGTTTCCAGATGGTACGGTGGCGCTAGGAGCATTGGAGGAACCAGATGCCATTGTTAATGGTGAGGATGAAGACGAAGTGAAGAAAAAAGGGTTTGCAAAGTTGACAAGTTTGTATGAAAATGGAGAAGTCTGAAAGCTAGATAGCGTAAAAAGTCCCACAGTGGGTACTTACTGCTATTTATAGTAGTGGGGGAAAATCCCCAAAACCGAGGACATTAAATGCCATTTAATGTTGCAGGAGATAGTGGGACACGTGGCGTCCCCCTGTTGTTTTAGCCGTTCTGCAGAAATAGAGGGGTGCAGCGTGCGTCCTCGTTTTTGGGAATTGTCATAATGACAAATTCTGAAATGACGTTTGGCACAATGCACGCCGTACTGAGGTGACGTCTTAGGTACGGATAAATGATGGTTTTTCTTGGGATTGTCAGTGGTTGGTAGAAGACAACAAAAAGTGCACAATTTAATTTGTGACTAAGCATGAAAAGACAGGTGTCGAATGGCGTTTCAAAGAATGCCTTTTTCTTTCAGAGTCGAAATAAGGCATTCTTGGGGGACAATTTGTTGGCTCCTAAATTCGACACCCTTGTTTCATTAATGTCAGCCATTAAAGCTGAAGGATGTTTTCGACCAGCCAGGTCCGTCGAAATGCCCATCGAAAGATGGCAATGTACTTAGAAGATTTCTTCCAAGGGAGAAGTTGGTTGCCTTCGACGTCGAAGGTGTTTCTCGTCGAAGATGCTTCTCGACGAAGGTGTTCGATGGTTCAGAGTGGAACGGTTTGAAATTCAAGCATTTGGAGGGAAAACGGTTTCCAGCGGTTACCAAGTGCAACGTGCAAAGATCTGGGGCGTCGAACGTTGAGAGCGTGCCAAGTGGAATCATCTCGAAGCAATGTAACTGCCCGACGGTTACTTGGGATGTTTTAGTATAAATAGTAGTAGTCACGCAGTTTCTCGCGTGTGTTCACAAATATATACAAAGTCACTCATATAGATTCGAGTACCCAGCGTGTGAGAAAGAATTGTTGAGAAATGTATGTGTGAAACACCAACTTTATTAATCAAAGTCATTTACTTTTCCAGAAATTTACTTGCCTTCTTCTTTACTTTCCTGTCGAAATCCTTTACTTTAAGCCTTCATTTATTTTACCAAGCCTACTTCTTCATGCAATTTACTTAAAGCCTCTTTATTTTATTGTCATTTAACCAATATCCAATTTAACCAAAACTTCAAAATCAACCTATGTCCTAGGATCAATCTGATCGATCCTGCGAGTAACCAAATAAGTAACCATTTGGAAGATCAGCGGTTGTTTACCAATAACCAAGGTAAACAACTCCACAAATAGATCTCTATCTTCTTTTTTGCTTGAAATCAATACCACAACTAATAAGCAGATCTTCTTCTTCATCTACATTTGAAATCAAAACACAATCCATAAACAGATCTACAGGAAAGAAGGAATAAGAACAAATAAGTTGAATGTGTATAGTTTAGAAACCAAAAACACACATTAAAACATAAAAACGAGGAAGAAAATGGACAAGGATACAACTGCCGACAACTGAAGAAGAAGAAGAAGGTAGTTCTTCTTCAAAGCATCAAATTTGAAAGAAAAAAAAAAGAGATCTTCACCCTCACAGTTTTTCAGAGACCACTATCATCTCTCAACCAGCATCGTCGGATCCACCATTATTGAGAATAACACACATGCCTCCATGGTTTATCGAAGAAGGAAGAGAGAAAATAGTTTTTCGAAGAAGAGGGAAGATAGGAAATAGTAGAAGGAAAGGAATATCAGAGGAAGAAGGGAAGAAGAAAAGGAAAATGGGGTTTAAATTTCTCTTTGTAAGGAACCGATAAGAAGTGAGACATGAAAAAGGGAAAAGTGAGGAAAGCTTTCTCTTCTGCTAGGGTTTCAGGAGAGAGAATAAGGAAGACATGAAAAGTGAGAAAATTTTATTTTGAAGTGATGAGACTCGGTTGAATGAAAGTATCAAACATTTCTACCACTTGTTAAAAAGGAACTCTTTGATTGGTCAATTTATCTTGAATTAATAAATTATAATTAAGGGCAAAATGTAGTGTAAATGAACTTTGAACTAAATGATAAATTAGAGAGTTTAATAACATAATTTTAATTAGGTAGTTGATGTAACACTTTGAATAAAAAAAAGCATATTGCTAAAGACTAATTAGTTGCACTCGATACATTTGAAGATCAACATTGTAACATTATAATACAAATTCAAATAAGAATAAATAAACAAAATACATGCCAACCCACTAATAGAGTTTTTGACAATACTACTACCAACACAGTGTTAATGACTTCTTTAAATAGTATACTAATAACATAAACTACATTAAAGAATATCTAGACTTTTGCAATATTTGAACATTTTATATTATTAAAAATATCATAAAAATGTCTAATGATATGATAATAGTATATAGAATATCAAACACATATGTCATGGATTGTTAATTTTATTTTATCATCATCAGAGAAACTTAAACCCATCACGGTCTCAGCCACCAGCTTCAATCTATCGATTCAACATCATCAGCTTCATCAATTCGACGCAACAACATTATCCATTCGGTTCTCTTTGTCCAGCCTCAGGTCAGTAAGTTTCGACTCCATTTCGATTGCGTTAGTTGAGTAAAACTGTTATATGCTGAATCCTGTTATTAATTTCTGTGAAATAGCAGTGTGATGATTGTTAGCTTGTCTGAACTGTTGTGCTAGAAAAGAAAACTTGTGATAAATCATGTTTAGTTTGATCTTGTGATAGTCTCTGTAAAAAAACGGTTCATATGTTGTTTTTTCGAGTTATAATCGTTTGAATCTGTGATGAGGTCTTCAAATGTTGTTGTCCGCGGTTAAATTGTATCGAATTTGTGTTATGTTAAACTCTGTGTAATTGTGTCGGTGTTGGATGATGTTGAAGTTTCGATCTCGTGTTAGAACTAAATTTTGAGGTTGTCGGTGTTTGTATTGGTACTTGAATTCGAATGAGAAATCCCAATGGTGATGTCTTTGTTTTCCAGTTGCATTTGAACGCCTTTTTTCAGATGAATTTTGGATCGTTATTTCGTTCGCGTTGTTGCTGCTCAAAATTCGGTTTATTTATTTGTTTCTTGATTGTGAATTTAATGTCGTGTCATGCACCAATTCGAATGAATCGTTGGATGACGTTTTGGTTACATTTCCTTTTGAATTCAAACGATGAAATCTTGATTGCGATAATGATGATTTTCCTGTAGCGTTTAATTGATTTAAGTTGAATTTTTTAACTTTATTTTTTCATGTTCATGGCTGCCCGAATTTGATTTGTTTGATCTTAGCTTGTTTCGAAATCAATTTTCTATATTTTGATTTTGGATTGAATAATAGCATGAGTTTCTTTGGTTTTAGTTTCATTTGTGAATTGAAATCCTTAAATAATCACAATTACTTAATTCTTGAATTGTTCATGTACATCATATAAGTTTCAATTCGATTTTATACCTTGTGATTACTAACTTATTTATAGTTTGTGTAGCTTTTCAAATGACACAACTACTTAATTCCTCTTAGCATTACTTTGTTGTTTTAGTTAATTAACTAAAAGTCGATTTAGTTATTTGATTTGGTTACTAAACACTAATTAGTTTTGTTAATTAATTTTTTTAAATTTTAATTAATTAACTTAATCAAATTTTAATTAATTAATTAATTAATTAAGCATCCATTTCATATTTCATTTGTTTCATTTAGCTCTAATACAAGTTTTTAATCCACTTGAACTTGATTCTTTATTTCACATGAGACGTTCGATTTATTTTCTCTACTATCCTGGTTTTGTCTATTTGTTAAAAATTTCATCTGATGTGGGGATTCTTATCCGATATCTCGAGCTTCATCTGATATCTTGGGTTTATCTGCATTTTTTCTTGTTTGTGATTTATTTTCATGTGTTGCGCTCACCGCTTGTGATTTATTTTCATTCGATGACTGATACACTATTGGTTTATTATTTTTTTGTGGTTGCAATCCAAAGGGATGAGAATGGTGTTTTGACTTTATTATGTCAAGTACCAGTTTCTTGTTTGGGTCAGACCTTCCTTGCCTGTTCATCTCTTCCCATTCTTTAATTTTCAAAACCTTTTTATCTTTTTCAAAAGCTTCTTTGTTTTTCTAACTCGAACCGCTTTCATAATAAACCTCGACTTTGTCGAGTGACTTTTCAAACTTCTTTTTCTTTATCAAAATTCAATAACACTTAATAAATTTGGTATGTACAAATACGTCATGAGCCTTAAGCACATGTGGAGTACTTTGGATACGAGACGCCTGACTTGACCATTCAAAAGTCTCTCATGTCATAGACTTTAGTATTGTACTTATCTCAAACACTTTCAAATAGACTAAAAACATTCAAATCTCATTCAAACCTTTTTGTGCGCTCGAGTACCTTTTTCCTTTAAAACCTTTTTTCATATTAGACATGATTCATTTATAATTGAGATGTCATTTCTCTATCCCCATGGTTGTCGACCTTTCCACTTGAGTACTAGAGGTGTTCTCAAATTCTCCCTCATGTTGGTGCGTAGTCTTTCTTTCTTATACCTTGTGGGCGATTAGACGAGTCTTATCCTTAAAAATGATGACTTATTTTTTCTTTTAAAATCAATCAACACGTCAAAGTTTGTCCCTTTCTAGAAGAATTACGAGTGCCCTGGTCTCTTATTGCACGAAGGGGATACATAGGCACAAAGGTACACAACTGCGGCAGACACAATAATAAAAAAACATTTATTTTGTTTGTAAATATTCACTCATTCATTCCCTTTAGCAAGTAAGACTTTAGATAACACACTCTTTGATTAAAACAAACATAGTGGATTATGCGCAGTATCATAGATGTTTAGGGTGCTAATGCATTTCTTTTGCATAACTGACTTCTCTATCTTGATCTCTATTTTATTTCATTTTAAGTTTTATTCGCTCTTTTCCCTTTTCCCTTTATAACAATAAAGTGTGGTGACAACTTCATTATGAGTTAAATCAATTAATGAATTAAACTCAAATTTTTACCGCTAAATTTTCGCTACAGTGCGACACATGGCATATAATCTCATTTCAAGCATAAGAGGACATATGATATAAGTCTACTTATTAGAGTGGATGTGACGAGAAGTACACAACAAAAATATTGAAGAAAATTGTTCCAGATCAAATCATCTAAGAGTGATTTAAAATTGTGCTAAGTTCTCCTTAAATTATGTGTCCATATCAAAATATGATGATGATGCTTCTCATTTTATTAGTATTGAAACAGTTCCCACATAATCCTATAGTATATCATTTTTCATTATGATACACAAAGAAAAACTTAATAGTTCAAAGAGGTTAGAGAACCTTACATCAGCGAGAGAAACAAAGTTGGTCTATAGAGGCCTTAGCAACCAACACTTATCAGTATCAATTAAAATATAAATTTAAGTTAAAAATTAAATTCAACAAAAGAAAAGATTAAAAGTCAGGGATGAGCGGGGAAGATTAAATTTAAATTAAAATATAAATTGTGCTAAGTTGTGTATTTTATGTTTCATTTCCTCTACAGCTAGTGTATATTTATTCTCTCTTCTATGCATGCATTTGGAAATCTACAAAGAGTTTCCCTAAATAATTCATACACTGTCCCTTCTAAAAAGCATCACTTTGCAGTTCAAAGTTCCAGAGACAGCAGATACAACACATTACATAGAACCTTCTCACAGAAAAGAGAAAGATGGAGGAGAGCTTGTACAGGTTGAATGAAGCTCGTACGATGGGGAAGGATTGCTTGTAGTTGAAGGAAACACAACTCTGAATCAATAATGAAAATTGTATACAGAGGAGAAGAATCGTGTAAGATGGGGAAGAAATGGTTAGTGTTATGGTTTGGGAAAAGAATCAAAGACAGAGAGAAACACCTCAACCCTCATTTCACAACTTCAATTCATCGCCAAAATAGAGAGAAGAATGTACGATTTTTTATTTTTGTTTTTCCTTCTAGCGCCGAAAGATACACACGAGAGAAACACTTCAACTCTTATTTTATTAATTATTATTTGATAAAGAAATTAATTAAATTGTATGATTTTATAAAATTTTGGATTAATTGTTTAATTGTGTTTTGGGTTAATAAGGGTTAGAATAACAATATTGAGTATTGTGCCTTAAGTGTCACATTAGAATGGATGAGTGAAATAAGTCCATTAGTGAAATAAGGGTTAGTAAGGTATTGTGAAACAAAAGAGATAGAATTGTAAAACAAGAGAAGAGAAGAAAAGGAGAAAAGAAGGGAAGAATGGAGAAAATGAGAAGAGAAGAGGAAAAGTTTAGAAAGAGTCTACATATAAGGTAAGGATGAGATTTTTGTTATTATGGGATTATATATGAATATGTAATGGGTAGTAACATGAGATTAAGGATTTGTTCTTCAATTTCTAGATTTTGACATGTTAGGATTTGAATGTGAAATCATGAAATTGATGTTAGAAATCATTTTTTGATGTTTGTATTTGATGCTATATGATAGATATATGTTATAATACACTTAATTAGTGAAAAATAGGTGTTGGAATGAATTTTGAGTGAGAAGTTCATAACAAGACAAAACTATATGTAAGCAGATTTTTCTGCATAATCGTAAGGGCGCTTAGCACAGTGGGATGCTTAGCGCGCCCTGAGATAAAAAGTTTTATATTTTCTGAAGCTGCTCTGGATCATGGATGTATATTATTTATCATTAATTTACATGAATTTTACTAATTTATTGGATGTGTTTTGGATTGGAATTGGATGGATTTTAATGAGAAACACAACACTTGATTTTGTGTATGTAAATTGCTTGGAATTGATGTTGATGGAAAATAACATGTTTTGTACTTGTTTGCTATATGTTATAATGATGTATTGAGATGATTAATACTATGAGAATACATTGTATGTGATTGATAATATGATATATGTATGTTGTTCAATTTGGTGAAGATAATTCAAATGTGTTGAATTATGTGAAATATGCTTGTATGGTTAAGATCGAGGGATGGTCTTAATTGAATATGACTGTTGAGATTGCACATGTACATGCATCATTTGTGTTAAGAGGCAATGTTTGGTAATTCTGTGAGAATTATTAACTTGTCCCAAACCTAACGGCGAATGGGGTTTGAAAGCTTAAGGCTGAATCGAGCTTTTATTGACCGTTATCTGTCTGAGGGATGGACTCGGTAAGGATAACATTTGGTACCACATGCATGTTGCATTGAGTTGAATTAGAGTCACATGGTTCAATGTGAAATGTTGAATTAGTGAATATTATGTGATATTGGTGTGAATGTTACATATGTGATATTTGTGGTTGATTAATCTTCGAATCTTGTATCGTTGAGCAATATTGTATATGTAATCATGTGAATTATATTGAAGTATGTTGAATGTATGATTGTATGAAGTGTGGTGAATTCATGTGATGTATATTTATTATGCATTACTTATTATTATATATTTCTATAATAATATGAATTCTCACCCTTCTGTTGGAATGATATTTTTATACAACATCGCTCAGGTATCAAGGATAGCAATGGTGCGTCTAGCAAGGATTAGTTAGAGGAGATTAGATTATCGTCTATCCGTTTACTAGGTAGAGAGTCATGCTCTGGTCTATGTAATACGAGGAACCTATTGGATTCATGTTATGTTTATGATATTCATGTTTATTTGAGAGATGTTGTTATACTCTCTGGATATTTAGGTTTGATTGAGATGTATGTAATGATGATCTTTAGTGCCTAGTATTTCTGATATGATTGTCAGTATGGAATTTCAATAATTAGTATTATTATTTTGAGTTAAGAATTATTCTGTTGCGAGATGCTTATGAGTTATGGTATGAAACATGATTCTAAATGTGTGTTATGATTATGACTCATGTATTAGATTTGTTGTCGTGAAGTAAATGTGACACCCTTTTGTGATGTGCATGCTAATTTACTCTGATTTATGCCATTTATTTTATGTGGGGTTACAGGGTGTTACATTAGTGGTATCATAGTATGGTTGACCAGTTGGGCATATTATTAATGTGTTTATTTCCTTTTTGTATTCAATGTGTGTTGTATACACAATCGGTACTGTTTGTCTGATGAGTGTTATTGGTTGTTTGAAATTTTAGGATGATGGTTACAAAAAGGAATGCCAATGCTATTTCTGAAGAGTTGGCTATGTTAGTCGGTAATGTATTGTCTCATATCTCTCAAATGATGCACTTTTTAGACTTGAGCTTAGAGAGACAAAGTTGTAGAGAATTTAATTTTCTTAAAAATGAGATTTGGTTGGGGCAAAGATGATGAAGTATGTGAAAGTTATGCTTGGTCAAAGTTCAGTTGACTTCTCCTAAGGAAACCCTAATTTGGCAACTTTTGACTTTTGATGATTTGAGGGATTTTCTTGAGGAATCATGATCAACCCTTGATCAAATGATAAATGTGACTTAAAAATCTTGATATTGACCAAAAATCTTAAAGTTTGTCTGTATGTTGACCACAATTAACTTTTCACCCAACACAATTGATTTTAAGTCATCTGAGCAATTAACTGAGCAAAGTTGTGATGCAAGGAATGAAACTTGGTATGAGCATTCTTGAATACATATGAGGAACCATGGAAGCCACTTGAAGCCTTTTAAACCCAAACTTCGTTGTGAAAAGTGAAACCCTAGTTGTAAGTCCATTGCTTAGGAGTATAATTTGTCTGATCAATTCTTGAGCAACCTTGAGCATTTGGGAACCCTAGGAGAATGTATTGAGATAATTGGGAGGGCAAAATTTAGGGTACAACAGCAGTAAAAAAATACAATGTATAGAAAGCCTGCTAAGTTGAACCTTAATGGGGAACTTAGGTAAAAAGGGGCGTCCTAGTGGATTGAAAACTCGAAAGAGCGGTCTAGGAAAAAGTTAGGGACATAAACAAAAAAAGTTATCCATGTGGATTGAAAACTGAAATTCTGGTAACAGATATGTGATGTCGAATGAGATGTCACGACACAAATATCTGTTTGCAAGTAAGGTACAGTAAAATCAAAAGCAATAAAAACACAAGAGGTTGTTCACCCAGTTCAGTGTACAACAACACCTACTTTGAGGGCTACCAAGCCATGGACAAGTTCACTAAATAGTATCAATTCATAGACCCTCATTAAACAACCAGTTTACGATCTAATCACTTCACTACCCAAGCTAAACTTCTACCTAAGACTCACCTAGGTATGAGGCCCTCCTCAAATCTCTTCAATCACTTACAGTGAAGAACTAACAAAATTAATAAGTTTGAAACACTTCAATCATTCAATGCTTAAAAGCTTATGAATGGTACACAATTAACAACCCAAATAACAACTCAAGTATTTAAACTAATACTTAGAGTGTATTACAAATAAAAAGCCTTAGACTTCTAAAACAGAAAGAAAGTATTCTTCTTCAAAAGTTGCTTGTCTTTGAATAAGGAAGCAAGTCCTTATATATGCGCAGTTGTGGGCTTGGGCTTAAAATAAAATATTCAAATCTTTTGAATATTTCCATAAAAATAGGCTAAGATAAAATTCATTCAATTTGAAAAATATTCCTCCATATTTTTCGCAGCCTGTGAGACACAAATCCTGAATTATGGTACGCATAAAAATAGAAAACAAAAAGACTTAACAGATGTTGGGCTGAGATAAGTTCAGAAGGTAGATGTCAAGACATCTGCTTTAACATCATACAAAACAGTTTTTCTCTCAATATTAAGACATTTAGAAAAACATTATCAAGTCATTTGTTTTACCAAAATTACAGCCAACAAACACTTACAAAAACCCAAAAGGGAGGTCAGGGAAAAAGTTAGGAATCTTATTCAAAATAAAGAAAAAATAGATTGTGATCTAAGAACCAAGACTACAACCACGAAGGAGAGGGATTAATCCAAATCATTTGACTCAGAAGCAAATGAGATTGGAGTTATATCAAAAGGACATTGGAGAAACAATAGTAGCAATTATCATTTTCATTGCCATTTTCAAAATTTTGTTAAAACTTTTTGTAATTACCTGTTTCTAGGAATTTCATCTTGTATTTTCTCCTATTCAGAGGCATTTTAGAAATAAAGCAATTTACTTTTCAATCTTTCAATTGTGTTTTTCTTTTTCCGACTTGTTTGCAAAATACTACGAATATTTCTCGTAGATACTACGTTGAAATTATTTTCGGAATTGGACAAAAAATTTAAAAGAATTTAATAAAACATCAAAGAGCATTTTAGTTAGAAAAACGTCGAAAGAGGTCCACGACTACGCCTATTCCTATGATAAAATCTTCAAATTTTGCTGACATTGTTCACCTTGTTATGTCAAATCTCCAAAACTTGAAGTGCCAACAGACAACATCTCCTTTCATCATCCTGACAATGCAAACAGATGGAAGTATGTCTGCTTGAAGAGAATAGCCTTGGAGAGAGAACTCAACAATGATGCCTTGGAGTGCAAGGACATCATGGATCTGATCAGGAATGCTGGGCTAATGAAGACAGTGATGAAGTTTAACAAATGTTATGAAAATCTGGTTAAGGAGTTTGTAGTGAACTTGTCCAATGATTGTGCTGATGGGAGGTCAGCTGACTTTGAGAGTGTGTTTGTTAGAGGAAGAAGGGTCAAGTTCTCTCCATCAGAAATCAACAAGTTTCTTGGAAGAACAAATAAGGACTGTCCTGATTTAGAGGCAACTGACAATGAAGTGTGTTTAACCATCACTGCCAGGCAAGTAAAGTGCTGGCCATTGAAAGGGAAGCTGAATGCTAGTAAACTCAGCATGAAATTTGCCATCTTGCATAAAATAGGTGCAGCAAACTGGGTGCCTACAAACCACAAATCAACCATCTCCACAGGATTGGGGAGATTTATCTATGCTGTAGGAACCAAGACTGCCTTTGACTATGGAAGGTACATCTTTGAACAAACCTTGAAGCATGCTGGCAGTTATGCTGTCAAAGGACCAATTGCTTTTCCCTCCCTCCTTTGTGGAATCATCCTTGCACAATACCCTGACATCCTTGTAGCAAGAGATACAGTCTGCAAAAGAGCCCCTGCCCTTGGCCTGCACTACAAACTGTTTCAGGGATCCCATGCTCCAGACATTGTCATAACATCAGCTGAGACATCATCTGCAAAGATCCAGTCCAAGACATCAGATGTCATAGCTGTTTTAAAAGAAACTTGCAAAGATCTGGATGCTAGAAAAAGGACCCTAGAAGCTCTGATTGCCAGGCTAGAGAAGGAGGAAGCTGAAGAAAGCAGAAGGGAAGAAGGTATAGAAGCTGAAGGACAGCTCAACATTGAAGAAACTGGCTCCTCTGAGTCTGATGACAGTGCTTGAAGGTTGATTGCTGCTTGGTGGTGTTGCTGGTGGAGTTTGGAAGTGTGTTCTGCTGTTGTCTGCTGCTGATCTCATTATAACTGTATAACTTTATAAACATGTAATCTTTGGCCCATTTGTGGCTAAAGTGGGGGAGAATATTTTTGGTACTGCTTAATTAGTACTTGACACTATATTTTTCTGCTGTCACTTATTTCTGCTGCTATCTATTTATCTCTGATTGTTTAGGGACTTTAGCCAAAAATCTGCCAAAGGGGGAGTTTGTAGGTGTTTAGGTATTGGCTTGCATTTTTGGTAAATCCCAAGTGTATGTATGAATGTCATGACTGATGTCATAACATTCTAGTTCAGGTTGTACTAACTCATTAGGTACATGTGCAGAAAAATATTGTAATTCAAATACTGATGTTTATAAGTGTGTATCTGAGCATGTTTGCAAAATGATCACATTTTGCTAAATCAGTAGACAGGTTTTCTCAGATGTCATAACAGATGTTATGACATCCGGTTCTGAACTAACAGGATTACAGGATTGGATAAGTCTGAGTTTTTTCAGGATATAACTCAGTCCTTTCTGAACAGAATCCTGCGTTTTCTGAGGAGCAACCTAGCTCGATCCTAACCTGATCAATAAAGTACTGTGACCTGGTCTTTAGGTCAAACGGAATCAACCCTAGGTTTTTGGAAACCCTAACTGAAGTTGCAGCTGCTATATATTCAACAGAGCTGCGGTTTTTCAAGTGATCCCTGCTGATTGATTAGAAGATCAATTTTGTAATTTGTATAGATTTGTCTATTGTACTCCAAGCAATTATCATTGTGATAAGTGCCTTGGAATAGGTTTCAATTGTAAGGGTTGTGTAGCACTCAAAGCTTTGAAGCAAGAGTGTTTGAATGTCACTTGACTAAAGCTGTGAAGCAGAGTCAAGTTAGTTGTGTACATCACTCAAAGCTGTGAAGCACGAGTGATTGTGTTACTTGATTAAAAAGCTGTGAAGCTTAATCAAGTGTGTGTTTTTGAAGAGTGTCTTCATCAATTCTTAAGTAAAATTAGTTTATGTATCACTGCTGTGATTGAGGGGGAGTGAGTAGGAACTCAGGTTTAAGTTGTACTTAGATTAGAATTGCATTGGGTAGGTCTTAAGTGAAGGAGATAAACTGGTTGGTTTATTCCTGAATTAACATCTCTTATAGTGGATTCTCTCCCTGGCTTGGTAGCCCCCAGAGTAGGTGTTGTTGCACTGAACTGGGTAAACAATTGACTGTGTTATTTACTGCTTTTGTATTTACTGTCATATAGTAAGTCAGATACGGTGTCATAACATTGGACGTGACATTGAGTATCTGCAGCCAGAATTTCAATTGGCATCAGAGCAGGCACCCTGCCTGTATTACTGGGTGAGATCTAGGGATATCACTTTCTGGCACTATGGACAAAGAAGGAGTTTTTGGAAATAGACCACCCATTCTGGATGGAACTAATTATGACTACTGGAAACCTCGTATGATTGCCTTCCTAAAATCTCTGGACAAAAAGGCTTGGAGAGCTGCTGACAAAGGATGGATTCATCCCACCATAACTGAAAGAGATGGGACAATCAGTCTGAAGCCTGAGGAAGATTGGAGTAAAGAAGAAGATGAGTTAGCTCTGGGAAATTCAAAAGCTTTAAATGCCTTGTTCAATGGAATAGATAGAAACATCTTCAGACTAGTACATCAATATGAACTGGCCAAGGAAGTTTGGGATACTCTCAAAACTACTCATGAGGGCACTTCCAAAGTAAAAATGTCAAGGCTTCAGATGTTGACCACTAAGTTTGAGAATCTAAAAATGATGGAAGATGAAACCATTCATGAGTTTCACATGAACATCTTGGAGATTGCCAACACCTCAGGAGCACTGGGAGAAAAAATGTCAGAAGAAAAACTGGTGAGGAAGATTCTCAGATCCTTGCCTAAAAGATTTGCAATGAAGGTAACTGCCATAGAGGAAGCCCAGGACATTAGCAAGTTAAAAGTGGATGAACTTATTGGGTCTCTTCAGACTTTTGAGATGGGGATCACTGATAATGGTGACAAGAAGAACAAAAGCATAGCACTTGTATCCAACACTGATGTTGAATACAAGGAAGATGAAGAAGAAAACATATCAGAAGCCATTGCCATGCTTGGAAGACAGTTCAACAGGCTCATCAAAAGAATGGACCCAAAGTCAAAGTCTAATGTTCATAACATTCCTTCTGACATTGACAGCAGAAGACCAAGGTCAGAAGATAAGGGAAACCAAGGCAGAAGTATTCAATGCCATGGATGTGAAGGATATGGACATATTCGAGCTGAATGTCCTACCTTTCTTAAGAAGCAAAAGAAAGGAATGACTGTTACCTGGTCTGACTATGATTCAGAAAGAAATTCTGAAGAAGAATCTGCCAAACTAGTTACTGCCCTAACTAGTGTTTGTACTTCTGAAAGTGACACCAGTGATGAATAAGTGACATTTGAAGAACTGGCTGATACCTACAAGAAATTGTGTATCAGAAGTGGTGAAGTCTGTGTGCAAAATGAGAAACAATCAAAACTCATTGTAAAGCTGGAGGCTGAAAAGAGGGCAAATCTTGAAACTATAAGTCATTTAGAAGGAGAAGTTCAACTGCTGAACTCACAACTGAATCAAATGACCAAATCTGTCAAGATGTTGACCAATGGAACAGACAAATTGGAAGAGATCCTTCAGGCTGGACAAAATATGGGAAATAAATCTGGCCTAGGATTTGTGGAAACAAAGAAATTTGTTACCGGGAAGCAAATGTCAAAACGGATGTCTCAACATTACTCTCAACATCAGGGACAAAGACATATGAAGAAGAGGTACCAAAGATGGAGATGTCATCATTGTGGGAAATATGGTCACATAAAGCCCTTCTGCTTCAGATTACATGGATATCCGAATCAGAACTCAGATGTCAAACCTAAGTCGAAAAGGGTACCACACACTCCTCAATGGAAGAAAAAGGCTACTGCACTGATAGCTCACACTTCCCTGAAGATCTCTGCAAAGGAAGATTGGTACTTTGACAGTGGATGTTCCAGACACATGACTGGATTCAAAAATCTCCTCAATAATGTTATGCCTCACACCACCAGTTTTGTGACCTTTGGAGATGGTGCTAAAGGAGAAGTCAAAGGAGTTGGTAATTTGGACTACCCTGGAGTTCCAAGTCTGAATAAGGTACTGCTGGTAAAAGGATTGACTACTAATCTCATTAGCATCAGTCAATTATGTGATCTAGGATTCATGGTCAACTTCTCAAGATCTGAATGTCTAGTATTTAATGAAAAACTAGATGTTGTAATGAGAGGAATAAAATCCAAAGATAACTGTTATGTGTGGCAGCCTGAGAACACTGATATCTCCACTATGAGTCAAATCATCAAAGAAGAAAAAGAGATGAAACAGTGGCAGCATAAGCTTGGAAGAATAAAAAGAGCTATTCCTATGGAAGCTGTCAGAAGAACTCCAAAACTACAGGCTGATAATATATGTGATGTGGCAAATAAACTTGAAAAAGAATGTGTTGTCAGAACCTTAAGTCATCTTGACAAGGATGTTGGAAAGAACAAGTCTCATAAATTCTGTTCTCAAAACATCTGGTCAAAACAGATGCTACCTAAGTACAATGTTACACAAGATGTTGTGACATTGTGGTGTGATAATCTGAAAACATTCAACATCTCCTTGAACCCTATTGACTTTGAAGAGAAGAAGTCATTTGAACTGGAACATAGCTTCTCTAAGCTTCAGCTGACTGATTCTTCTACCAAGGCGCGTGTTGGAAATAAACTTGAAAATTTGAGGGGCAGATTGGGTATTCACCAACATGATAAATTATAGCAATTAGTTTTGCTGAAAACAAGGGTTGAAGGGATTAATTTTATTAAGTCTATATTTAGTGGGTTAATCATATTCATTCACAATTCCTTCAAAAGCCTTAAGAAGTTGAAGAGACTACCTTGTACTCCCTACCTCTCTCATCCTTGCAACCTGTTTCCTCCTCCCAATCAAAGAGTTTTCTCAAACTGCTACTATTACTCAACGTTAAACACAATGTCTCAGACATCGTCTTCCACCATGGCGGCTTCGTCTCAATCATCATCGTCGTCATCTGATCAAGATTCTAGGGCAATCACTACATGCATAGAATCTGAAGTTCTTGAGGTCACTCCTCTCAGGGAGATGGCAACTGACCCAGCCAGAGTCAAAAAGCTCAGAACCAGACATGCAGGAAGAGCTCAAGCTACAGTCTCTGGTAATTCTTCTCATCCTTCGTCTTCTATACCTAATAGAGAAGGATCAGTTCAAGTACACCAAGCTATTGCTAGGCTGGTTACTAGCATTCTGAGTGGCAACCAATCTGTACCGGGGATTTCCATCCCTTTGAATCAATCAGAAAGTCCAAATGTGGAAGGTGCTGAAAATGTAGATGTCATTGAGGATGTTGTGACACCAAATGACAACATTCAGAACACCTCTGAAAAGGCTGCTGATCCACCTATCATTGATGTGGATGAAGATTACTCTGATAATGAATTGATTGCTAATGTGAACCCTAGCATTGCTAGGAGATTGATGAAAAGAAAGAGTAGTCAGAATGTTAAACCTGATGCTAAGAAATCCAAGGCTGAAGGGATGGCTGAGAAAATTCAGACAAAAGGAAAGAAGGCACAGGTGCAGACTGCTAGACAACCAATCTCTAAGAAAAGTAAAGAACCTGAAACTTCTGATTCTGATGATGAATCAGAATTTGAGATTGATATTGAAGATACTCCCATCAGAAGGAAGCTCCCCTCCAGCAAGATTGCTAGAGTGCCTGAAGTGCCAACAGACAACATCTCCTTTCATCATCCTGACAATGCAAACAGATGGAAGTATGTCTGCTTGAAGAGAATAGCCTTGGAGAGAGAACTCAACAATGATGCCTTGGAGTGCAAGGACATCATGGATCTGATCAGGAATGCTGGGCTAATGAAGACAGTGATGAAGTTTAACAAATGTTATGAAAATCTGGTTAAGGAGTTTGTAATGAACTTGTCCAATGATTGTGCTGATGGGAGGTCAGCTGACTTTGAGAGTGTGTTTGTTAGAGGAAGAAGGGTCAAGTTCTCTCCATCAGAAATCAACAAGTTTCTTGGAAGAACAAATAAGGACTGTCCTGATTTAGAGGCAACTGACAATGAAGTGTGTTTAACCATCACTGCCAGGCAAGTAAAGTGCTGGCCATTGAAAGGGAAGCTGAATGCTAGTAAACTCAGCATGAAATTTGCCATCTTGCATAAAATAGGTGCAGCAAACTGGGTGCCTACAAACCACAAATCAACCATCTCCACAGGATTGGGGAGATTTATCTATGCTGTAGGAACCAAGACTGCCTTTGACTATGGAAGGTACATCTTTGAACAAACCTTGAAGCATGTTGGCAGTTATGCTGTCAAAGGACCAATTGCTTTTCCCTCCCTCCTTTGTGGAATCATCCTTGCACAATACCCTGACATCCTTGTAGCAAGAGATACAGTCTGCAAAAGAGCCCCTGCCCTTGGCCTGCACTACAAACTGTTTCAGGGATCCCATGCTCCATACATTGTCATAACATCAGCTGAGACATCATCTGCAAAGATCCAGTCCAAGACATCAGATGTCATAGCTGTTTTAAAAGAAACTTGCAAAGATCTGGATGCTAGAAAAAGGACCCTAGAAGCTCTGATTGCCAGGCTAGAGAAGGAGGAAGCTGAAGAAAGCAGAAGGGAAGAAGGTATAAAAGCTGAAGGACAGCTCAACATTGAAGAAACTGGCTCCTCTGAGTCTGATGACAGTGCTTGAAGGTTGATTGCTGCTTGGTGGTGTTGCTGGTGGAGTTTGGAAGTGTGTTCTGCTGTTGTCTGCTGCTGATCTCATTATAACTGTATAACTTTATAAACATGTAATCTTTGGCCCATTTGTGACTAAAGTGGGGGAGAATATTTTTGGTACTGCTTAATTAGTACTTGACACTATATTTTTCTGCTGTCACTTATTTCTGCTGCTATCTATTTATCTCTGATTGTTTAGGGACTTTAGCCAAAAATCTACCAAAGGGGGAGTTTGTAGGTGTTTAGGTATTGGCTTGCATTTTTGGTAAATCCCAAGTGTATGTATGAATGTCATGACTGATGTCATAACATTCTAGTTCAGGTTGTACTAACTCATTAGGTACATGTGCAGAAAAATATTATAATTCAAATACTGATGTTTATAAGTGTGTATCTGAGCATGTTTGCAAAATGATCACATTTTGCTAAATCAGTAGACAGGTTTTCTCATATGTCATAACAGATGTTATGACATCCGGTTCTGAACTAACAGGATTACAGGATTGGATAAGTCTGAGTTTTTTCAGGAAATAACTCAGTCCTTTCTGAACAGAATCCTGCGTTTTCTGAGGAGCAACCTAGCTCGATCCTAACCTGATCAATAAAGTATTGTGACCTGGTCTTTAGGTCAAACGTAATCAACCCTAGGTTTTTGGAAACCCTAACTGAAGTTGCAGCTGCTATATATTCAACAGAGCTGCGGTTTTTCAAGTGATCCCTGCTGATTGATTAGAAGATCAATTTTGTAATCTGTATAGATTTGTCTATTGTACTCCAAGCAATTATCATTGTGATAAGTGCCTTGGAATAGGTTTCAATTGTAAGGGTTGTGTAGCACTCAAAGCTTTGAAGCAAGAGTGTTTGAATGTCACTTGACTAAAGCTGTGAAGCAGAGTCAAGTTAGTTGTGTACATCACTCAAAGCTGTGAAGCACGAGTGATTGTGTTACTTGATTAAAAAGCCGTGAAGCTTAATCAAGTGTGTGTTTTTGAAGAGTGTCTTCATCAATTCTTAAGTCAAATTGGTTTATGTATCACTGCTGTGATTGAGGGGGAGTGAGTAGGAACTCAGGTTTAAGTTGTACTTAGATTAGAATTGCATTGGGTAGGTCTTAAGTGAAGGAGATAAACTGGTTGGTTTATTCCTGAATTAACATCTCTTATAGTGGATTCTCTCCCTGGCTTGGTAGCCCCCAGAGTAGGTGTTGTTTCACTGAACTGGGTAAACAATTGACTGTGTTATTTACTGCTTTTGTATTTACTGTCATATAGTAAGTCAGATACGGTGTCATAACATTGGACGTGACATTGAGTATCTGCAGCCAGAATTTCAGTGACAAAAAAAAAACAATGGTTTAAGAGGAGAAAAAGATCAAAAGTATTTACATTACATTTGGTGCATGAACATATGAAACATTTGGTGCACATATAACATTTGGGTATCATATCTATTTAGGGCATTATGCATAGACATCGTGCATGGCATTTTCAAATCTACTTTAGGTAAGAATACTACGAATTTACTTGGGGCCTATTGTTGAATTAGATTATCTATGCAAAACAAACAAACACCTTAGTTGAGAACAGACAAACGGTAAACTTTGATCTTATCTTTGGTTTAGTTATCTAAGATTTGATTATCAAAACACTTTTCAAATCTCAAACACATATTATATATCCCCTAGGTTGTGGTAGGTATGTGAAAATCTATATTTCATTGTGTCAGTCTCTAAGCGATAATGAATTATCAAGTTTGTGTTATTTATCCTCTAGGTCGTGATAAATACACAAGCCTATCCTCGTATTATCTATCCCCTAGGTTTTGGTAGGTATGCAAAAATATATAGTTCATTGTGTCAGTCTCTAAATGATAATGAATTATTAGGTTTGTGTTATTTATCCTCTAGGTCGTGATAAATACACAATCTTATCCTCGTATTATCTATCCCCTAGGTTGTGGTAGGTATGTGAAAATCTATAGTTCATTGTGTAAGTCTCTAAGCGATAATTAATTATCAGGTTTTTGTTATTTATCCTCTAGGCCATGATAAATACACAAACCTACATTTGTATTATATATCACCTACGTTGTGGTAGGTATGTGAATATGCGATATAGTTTATTGTGTTAGTCTCAAAGCATCAATGAATTATTTGTTGTGTTATTTACCTCATAGGTTACGGTGAATATGCAATAACTACGATGTAATCTGTTTTGTTAGTCTCGAAACAACAATAGGTTATCTGTCTCTCTGCGATATGATTCATTGTGTTAGTCTCCATGCGAAAATGGATTATTAAAACTCTGTGTTATTCATCCCCTAGGTTGCGATGAGTATACATAATCTGCGTTAAGCTTACTATGTTAGTCTCGAAGCGTTAGTAAGTCTATCTTCAAGCTTGTGTTATTTACCTCCTAGGTTTTGGTAAATACGCAAAAATCTATGATCTCTTTTCTAGGTATCATCAAGTTATCCGTGTCATCATATCCTGTTAAATCTTACTCTTCAATCATACTCTCTATCCAAACTCTGGTAGGATGATACATCATCATCTTTGCCTATCTCTTCGTTATCTTAGGTATGCTTTACAGTGTATCCTTATTTATCTTTGGTCAAATTTTGGGGTCTTCTATTATTTAATAAGACTCCGATTCGAATGTGCGAGACCTACGTATTCTTGCACCCTCGATCAAAGAGTAATTAAATAGGGACAGTTGTCATACCCCAAATTGGTCCCTCTAAATAATTGGCTCATATTTTATTAATCATTTGGAATTTTGGGCATTGTTATATTTTTTGACTAGTTTATTCTAATAAGGGTTTAAAATCCAAAGAGAGGGTGTACGCTTAGATGGACCCATGGCTTCTTCTTTTCTGAATTGGCAGGCCCATATTAATTCATTTTGAATGGCTCATTTACTTTCAGTTGGAGTGATACAAGGGGGGGGGGGGGGGGTGTATTTTGTGAATTAGGCTAGCCCAATAACTGAACAGTTATTGGTCAGTTTTTAAATTTTGAATAAGGATCCATATTTTGTTTTTTTACAATTATTTGGGTTATTATTATTAGAATAATAATTCTTATTATTTTTAACTATTATTAATATAATTATTTAATTATTATTATAATTTAAAATATTATTATTTTTATTAAACTGGTTTTACTAATTAATATTTTTATAATCATATTATAGTTATTATATATTTTTTATTATATTATTATTTTTGGAAAAAAAATAATGACCAAGTCAAAATTAAGGGAAAAACACTAATTTTCGTCTTCTTTAATCCAAGGCCCAGCGGCGGCCGTTTTCGTGTTCTTCTTTCTCCTTCAACCCTAAGCAAGCCCAGAAACGGCAAGATCTAGAGAAAAAACGCATGAATCAAAAGAAATTAAATCAAATACAAAAATAAAATCATCAATAACAAATCAAATCTTGTAATTTACAACAAATATGGAAGTTTATACACAAAACAAATATAATCGAATCAAATATAGATCAATTCTAACCCTAATTTTTCTAATCTAATCCTCAATCAACATTTGTAACGACAAATCTCATAAAAACTTCCTAATTTAATCTAACGCTAAAACTATATAAACCCCTAAAATCTAAGAACAAGGGGAGGAAAAATTAGCGATGAGAAATTGAGAAGGAGAAGAACTAGAAGGAGAGTCATCATGCTGAGATCTGGGTTTCAAATTCTAAAACCCTAGATTTGTTCCGCCGTGTCACCGCTCAATCCACTGTCGCCGCCGTACCTGCAGAAGAAAAGGGAAGGGATTATAAGATCAAACCCAGAGACTCAAAGAAAGTCACAAAAATAGAGGTATCTTCTATTACACTTAGCTTTACGTTTTGTTGGGATTTGCTTTGTGTTATGGTGTTTGCTTGAGGAGGTTTGAGTATTAGGGGTGGTCTTGGGTTGATTCGGGTTGGGGTCGTTGAAGTCCGCCGCCGGTGAAGGTTGAAGGTTGTTCTGGGTTGGTAGGTTTCTTGGATAGTGATGTTGATGGGTAGAGAAAGAGACAAGGTGAGAGAAAGAAGAGAACACGAGGGACGATGAGAGAGAGGTAAGAGAGAATGAAACGAAAAATGAAAAAAATAAATAAAAAGGAATAAGTTATACTCCCTCCGTCCGTTAATCAGTGGTGCCACACGACCAACATCTGGTCACATGATTCCATGTACCCTTTCCATACACCCTCACATCTCCTCCCTTTGGTCTTAATCGAACACCCCAGATTATGCGCCCTCATCGTAGCCTCATGCGCCTACCATACACGATCTCAACGCACCTAGGAAGGCTCTGGTCTTATGGATTAAATTTTTAGCTCTTAAGCCCATGCTATCTACGCCTCCCATAATTACTACCCAATTGTGAACTGCACCACCTGCTCGCCGAATGGCCAAGTCCAATATCTGGACTTGGACCCTTAATTCTTACACCCTCCAGTTTTACTACATTAACATAATATACACACCCTGCATTTTAAATTAACTAATTTATTTTTTATAATTGTTATAATTTTGTTTATTTGTTTATTTATTTACTTGTCTAAATATCATTTTATTATTTATCTCATAATTTTTTTTATGAATTTAAAAATTATTAATAAATAATTATTATATTCTTATTAAATATATCTATCATATTTTTAATAGTTAGAAAATAATTATTCATTAATTTTCTAAAATACTAACTTTTTTGTTGCATTAAATCTTTTTTCATTCAAACTTATTTTCGCATAATCGCATCATATACTCAAAAACAGCTAACCGATCAAATACTAACATTCTTTTTATTAACTTAATTCAAATTACAATATTATTTTCGATAAAGGGTTGTATAAATGTTTCTTATTAATTGCGAACTTGGTTTACAATTCCGCTATTTTCAAACTCAGACTTGCTTCAAGGAGAATTCGAAATATTTCTACAATCCATAAAAAAAACTAACCAAACACTTCGAACTACGAATTGGGACTCTGATTCCTCACAAGAAGATACATAGGCATGCGGCTTAAAAACGAAGGCGAGTTCCCCTAATTAAAAAATTAAAACCTTATTCGTGAACCTTAAACCTAAACCCTAGTATCTATGTGAACAAGATAGATGAAGGGTGCCTAACACCTTCCCTTCGTCTAAAGTGAGTCAAGACTTAGAATCTCCATACTATCAATTAGGGTTATTCTGTTATATTCCCGTCTTAGGATAAAAGTTAGTGGTGGCGACTCTATATTTTTGCCGGTTATGAAAATACCCTTTGACTTATCCTTTTTGTTGTCTTCGTCTTTAGAGGAGGAGGATTGTCTTTTAAATTTGACAAGATTTTTGTCGGAGTGTTTGACACCATTCTTATAAATGTATCAATTATATCTTTTTACAAATGATACAATCTCTTAATCATCTGAATTCTCTTCATTACTAGAGTCACTATCATTTGAGAGCTCTTCCCTTGAGGACTTTGAGCTTGAAGCCTTGAGAGACTTAGACTTCAATACTTCCTCCTTGACGAGCCCTTTTTATTTCTTCTTTTTCTTAAGCTTATTTTCATGTTTGTCTAAGAAATTGTGTTCTTGCTAATGCTCTTCTAGCTTACTAAATAATACAGTAAGATTGATTGTAGCAAGGTTATTAGCTTCCTTGATCGCGGTGACCATTGGTTGCCAATTTCTAGTATGAAATCTCAAAACCTTTTTAGTAGCAATAGTATTGGAAATAGGATTACCTAGTAAATTTAAATGATTAATAAGATGAGAGAACCTATTTTGCATTTGAGCAATGGTTTCCCCTTGCTTCATGCGAAAGAGTTCAAACTCTTGATTAAGTGTATTAATTCTAGCTTGTTTGACCTTATCAGTTCCCTCATAATTCACTTGTAGAGCGTCCCACATAGCTTTAGCGGCTTGACAATGGGAAATTCGATAGAAATCATCTACACCGAGTGAAAATATAATGATGTTCTTTGCTTTCCAATCGCAAGACCTTTTTTTCTCATCTTTCTCATCCCATAAGTTTTCCGGCTTTGGTACAATAACACCATCAATAATATATGTCACTGGTGTTGGACCATTTAGAATGTCTTCCCAAACACCTTTTTCATATGAGTTTATATGAATTTTCATACAAGATTTCCAATAACTATAATTTTCTCCTATGAAAATTAGGGCTATTTTATAATCCCCTTTAGGTTTGTAAGCCATTTTCTAAGAAGTGTCGAAGCCTGAATGAACCGGGATCTTGATGCCACTTGTTAGACGACGAAAACGATATATAGAGGGAGTGAATAAATACCCCTTTAAAAATATCCAAATAAAATTTGGTTTTGAAATTTTTTTTATCAAAGTGCAACGCGAAAGCTTTTTCAAATTGTCGTCTATACGAACGTTATTGGGAAGCTCGGATATGCAAACCGTAAATAAAAAAATGATATGGAATGAGAAAAATGATGTGAATTAATAACCTTGAATCACTTTGCAACTTATTTACTGTTTAATCAATTTCAATTAACAAGGCTATTTCCAATGGTAATATTAAAAGAACTAGTTAAGTCAATTTATCAAACACTTGGTGTACAAGTGAATTTTCAGAATTTTTCCTTTGATTATGTGGATATGTAACACCCGTAATTTAATTAATTATTTAATTAAATTAGTTTTTGAATATTTATGAAGTTGTGTTATGATGATAGTTGATGTGTTGTTGTTATTGGATTTATTTATTCTATTAAGTTGTGGAATAATATTAGAATAATTATATTATTTGATGTGGGCTTGTTTTAAGGAATAGAAGTAGTAGAAAAGGGGGTGTAGAAGTTTTAAGCCCATTAAGACATAATGATAATTATAGGGTTATTATATTAGTTTTTAGAAATAATAAGGAAAAAGAAGAAGCAGTAAGAAGAGAAGTAAATAAGGGTTGGAAGAAGAGAAAGAGAACGTGAAAGTTGCAGAAAAGAAGGAAAAGAGCAAAACAGAATTCAATCGAAAAAGAATCGTAGAGAAACCTTAAATCCAAGGTAAGGGTGGGGTTCTGACTCTATAATTGGGTTTATGATGAGTAATATGTGGGATTAGAAGTGAAAAGTTTTTTTTTTATGATTGAACTATATGTGTTGTTATTTGATGAAGATCAATGATTTAGAGATGAATAATGATGCCCTAATGCTGTATAATTGATGTAGAAACATAGGATTATTATAATTGATGATTACCTATGATTAGAAGATGTTTTTAGGGCCTAAGGCATGGAAACCATAATGAAAACACAGTGAAATCGCAAAAAATATTCATGACAGAACAATATGCGTCGACCTCAAAAGCCATGCATCGATACATGCAGGTGTTTGGACTCAGGATGAGTCTATACGAAGGAGCATGCATCGATACATGCAGTGTTGTAGACTCAGTATGAGTCGATACAAAGGGATTACGCATCCAATCATGCAGGAATTTTAACCCAGTTCGCGTCGACTCAAAGTATTATGCGTCGACTCATGTAGTATGATTTTGACAGATTCTTCCAAAGGCTGTAACTTGAGTTTTTGGACTCCGTTTGAGGTGACGTTCAAAGCGTTGGATAGCTAACACGATGAACTTCATTATTAAGGATTAAAATGAAGGATAAGGAGAGTAAATCCTAGTACCCAAATTAGTATTAGAGTTAGCTTCCCGCGTTAATCACTATGATGATTTTGTGAAGTATGATGAGGATAAGAGGATTACAGACTGTTGTTTGGTCCATAACAGTAAGGTTAATGATGATAATGATGTAGTATTTCAGAATGATAATATGTAGATGAATTACATTGATGAATTATGTTGATAAATGATGTCGATGAATTATGTTAATAAATGATGTTGATAAATAACGTTGATGAATGATGTTGAGATGCCTCTAATAATTGACAGCTATTAAGATGTAGGCTTCTGGCCAACGATGATGTTGTGTTGAGATGTTGTTAATTATGTTTGTTTTTATTACATTCATGATTGTGTCGCATACCTTGCATTTCAAGATGGAGCTGATGCTGGTTAAGATGGCCTGTATTGGAGAATATTAAGATGAAGGCTTATGCCTTGTTGATGCTGGTTAAGATGGCCTGTATTGGAGAATATTAAGATGAAGGCTTATGCCTTGTTGATGCCTCTATTTATTGGAAATTATTTTGAGATGGGAGTTCTGATCCAATGGTACCACATGAATTTTCATAGTATCGTGTCGCATTATATGATTGCATAAAGAATTTGTGTATTAATGAGGTAAATGTATATATTGTTGGTATTCTATTGTGATTACTGTTGTTTATACGATGAGAAGTGGTAATGTTATGTGATCTAATTTAATATATTATTTATCATATGTTTTATTATATTGTTAGATATCTCACCCCTTATGTTTGAATGTTACCCTTACGTTGGTAACGTGCAGGTAATTCAGAGTGAAGGCAGTATACCTTCGGTAGTTCGAGTCAGTGTCATTTCTCTGATACGTAACACTCGAGGGGATGAACGCTTGTTGTTTTTAATCATTGATTATTTCAGTTGTTGAACTTTAATTTGATTGTTGCTAAGTATGTGTTATTTTATAGTTGCTGTAATTGTTGGGCAAATATGTTATTATGATTCCGCTGCGTAGATGTTTAAGTTGTTGAATTAAGAGATTAAATTATTATACTGATGGTTCATCCAAAGTTTTAAAGCGTTATGTATCCACGATTAATGCAATGTGTTTTTAAGTTGAATTTGTGGCATCCTGATTCAGTTGCATGAGTTTTATAACTCTGATTTACATTTATAGTTTCCGGGTAGAATTGGGGTGTTACAGGATACACAAAAACACTTATAATCAAAAGTGATTATAATCTATATCAAAACTTGAATTAAGAATCAAAAGTGATTAGGAAAATTCTTACAATTCTAATGATAACGCAATTCTATTTGATAAATCGAACAATGAATATCAAAGAAATTAAAACCAAAAATAAAAGCGACACGAGGAATTTTTCTTCACAGTCCCCCACAGTCATCCTCGCGTGTGGGTACGTCTGTGCCTAATTCCAATGGAATTAGGATAATTCTTACTATGCAAAATTTTTTATACAAGAGAAGTGTTCAAGAGCAACTCCATAAACCCTAAGCTTGTTGATAATTCAACCCCTTCTCTTTCCTTGATCTTGAGAGAGACCAAGAGACAATATATGAGAAACAACTATCTGGATCTTGCTACTCCTTTGCATTCTTTATATCCAAAGCTTTCATGCATTGTCAATCTCAAACTATTGCAACACAAGACTTCGATTCTATTTGGTTCTCCAAGTTACTTCCTTGCAAAGATTTCAAACACTCCAAGGTTCCTTACAAAGATTTTAAGCACTCCAAGGTTCTTCACTTTACCATAATTACCTCTTGAATGTCTCGCATGAAAACCCCCAAATCAACCAATGATCTTGGAGTATAAACCCGAGGTTTTTCCTGGATGAAAACTCCTACAAAACTCCACCCAGTACAAAATTGGAAACTAGCAAGCCTCGTCTAGATGGCACCCCAACGGAACATCATTACAATTTAATGTCAATGTGTACGTATAGATTGGAGGTTGAAGATGAAGAGAAAAATAGGCCAATTTTATGGTTTTCAACAAGTTGGAATGATGCATGAAAGAGTATTTGTAGTTTTGGAACTTTTAGGGCAAAAAGGGATAAATTTAAAATAAAAGAATTTAAAAAGTTGACCAACTAAAATAGTATGTGTCGACCTAAGAGTCATATGTGTCGACATATACATGATTTTTGGACGGTATGTGTCCACCTATGAAGACCCATGTGTCGACTGCAAAGTTATAGAGGCTACAGGCTTTAAAACAATAGAAAATGTGTCGACCTGAAAGATGGATGTGTCAACACATAAAATAAGAATTTATGTATTTTCAGAAATGCTTCATTATGTGTCGACCTGAAATGATGCATGTGTCGACCTGAGATTTACAAAAGCTAGAGGCTTTAAAAATGCATTACACGTGTCGATAAAAAATATGCATGTGTCAACAAATGCAGTAAAAAAACACGCAGAAAACTATTTTTAATTACTTGGATCAATTTTGAAATATTTTTTAATGATTCCTTAGACGTATAATGTAGAGGAGTTCAACAAGGCATAAGGATACCATCCAATACTCAGAGGTACACACTTTTCTTAGTTTTGACATCATTCAAAACATTTTTCGATGAAGTTTGTACTCAGAAAGGTGTGATTCAATTTAAAGCTTGACATGGAAACATTAATAAATGAGCGAAATGTGATGAAAAGAGCGTATCAGAATCACAACGATCTTCTCTTAGCGAGCTTATTTCAGACGCGATAGTAGTAAGCATGAACAAATCACGAGGTATAAGGTTTTTCCTCTTTTCTTCTTACGTGCTCTACTCCATCTTCTTCTTTCTTCTACGTTTGCTCTACTCCATCTTTAATTTTCCTGATGAGATGGAAGGTCTGAACTAGGGAGATTAGTTAGCTTTAGATTTTAAATGAACTAGGTGGCTACAAGGTAGTAAGCTGTTTATAGTTTTTTTGAACCTGTTTTTGTTGTTTTATTATTTGGATGCTTGAGCTGGTTTTTTTCTTCTGAATTGCATTGGATTTCTCATGTGTATGGATTGGCTTGTAGTTTCATTGAGACTATTTTCTTTGTTGGCCAACTTTCGTGATTATGTGATTTTTAGGGTTTATTAGTGATTGTTAGCATGGTTTGTTAAATCTTGTTTTTCTGATGATGATTAGTAGGTTGTTTTGGACAGGTTATGGTTTGGGTTAGTGAGGATAATGTTGACTATTTTTGTTGTATTGGTTTTATGTTTTGATCATGATAGAGGGGCATGTAAAGAAGCTAAAGTCTTGTAGAAAGTATGGTTTTGACATAAATAAATTACAGATGGCACAATACAAGTGCAAGGACATGAATGCTTGGTCATGAATATGGAAGCATGAGGATGGAACATGAAGATTCGTGTATACTTATGTTTAGGTTTAGTGTTTTTTATGGTTTTAGATGTAAATTGATCTTGCCTTTGTAAATCACCTTACGATGATGGTGTCATCTTGTAATGAGTTTGTATTATGATGTGAAGATGTAATGGTTATTGTAACACTTGTAACCTTGTAAACCTTTGAATTCAATGACAAGTCCCTAAACCTTCAAAGTAGTTTTCTCTTTCAAGATGCATCTTCTTTACTTTTGATTTTCATAATGATGATGTGATGAAACTTGAAGTCTTCCTTGTAAAGAAATTTGAACTTAATGCAAAAGGCCAAAAACTCCAAGCAACTTTCTCTTGATTTTTATATTCATGTAATTCAAGTAATAACTAAACCTCCTTTGATGGAGAAAGGTCAATTGAACCCTAACTTGTAATGGAACAAATCTTCTTAGACGATAAACTCCTTGTTTTGCATAGTGATGCACCCTTGAATCAAAACATTAGTGTGCCGTGAATACATCCAGATCCCTTCAAATACTTGCACTTTAAACAATGGTTAAACCATTGGATGGTGAGATTTATCTGATGATGAACTCCACATGGAACTTCCTCTTAAATTCCACATGATTAGGTAAATAAACCCTAATTCATGTGTAGACAATAAGCATAAGTAGATGGCCTTCAATGATTGAGTTAGTAGCTCCTTGGGTGATTAATGAGTGACTTTTATTGTAAGCAACCTTGGGGCTATCTTATGTGTTGAAGGACATAAAAAATGTTATGGGGGAAGAGCCTTTTAGATGATGCATATTCAAGCCTTTGTAGATTCATCATATGACCTTGTATATGAGCCAAACCCTAATCGTGACCTTTGCCTCTTCAGTTGAACAAACCCTACATAAAGATAGAGAAACCCTAATGCGCAAGTGAACCCTAATCTCCATGACCATTAATCTCACCCAACCTGGTTGTTAATGAATGTATGAGATATTTGATGACCTAATGTAAAGGTAATGCATATGAAGAGAATGAGATGCATAAGCCAGATAATTTGATAATGGGTAGGACAAATTTTGGGTATGACAGTGGAAAATATAGGAAGCTTCCATTTTACAGCAAACTGATGAACCTTGCATAAAATTTAAAAAGTCACACTTTGAAACAATACTATGATAAAGAAAAAACATAGCATAAGAATTATTAACAAAGCATAATATATAAGTCTAAAAATTGAAAACTCTTAGAATAAAGAAAAAGAGGAAGAAGAAAGAAGAGGGAAGAAGATTTTGATAAAGGAATAAAAACATAAGTAATCAAACAACAAAACATCACCTGGAAATCTTCTCAGCCAAAAAAGAGAGAAGTTTGAAGAAGAGGAAATGTGAGATGAAGTAGCAGGAGACAAAAAGGAGGAAAGGATTATGGAGAAAATTAGACCAACTAAATCTTTTATGGGCTTATTTGAACTGTAAATGGGATGTGATGAGAGATTGGTAAAAGAGAAAAGCAGAAAAAGTTGGGTTGTATATGTTGGTTTGAAACCAAACATAGTGAAAACCGGTTCAAACCATGCTTAAAATGAAAGTAAGTAGAAGAAGTAGCAAGTAAATTGGTTCAACTTGTTAGTTTGGTTCAAAATTGAAATATTTGGACCAAATTTGCCCCCATTTTGAGGATATGGAAATTTTAGAGAAAAGGCATATTGGATTTTTCCAAAACATCTAATTTACTTATATTATAGATTGACATAGGGACCAAGTGTTACTATTTCTCAGTTGGTGTCTTTTACTTTTCACTTTTTTATTTATTTTGAATTACAAAATAAATATTTTCAAATGCATTTATTTTTCTATTGTTTTTATTTTTATTTTTAAATTTGTATAATCCCTCAATTACATTGCACAATCGAGGGGTAATATCTTTTGCATTAATTTCCTAAAATATGGCGCTTTAAACAATGGTTAAGCCATTGGATGATGAGATTTATCTGATGATCAACTCCACATGGAACTTCCTCTTGAATTCCAAATGATTAGGGAAATAAACCTTAATTCATGTGTAGACAATAAGCATAAGTAAATGGCTTTCAATTCTTGAGTTAGTAGCCCCTTGGGAGATTTGTGAGTGACTTGCATTGTAAGCAACCTTGAGGCTATCTCATGTGTTGAAGAAGACCAAATATGTTGAGGGGGAAAAGCCTTTTAGATGATGAAAATTCACACCTCTGTAGATTCATTAGATGAACTTGTATGAAGGCCAAACCCTAATCATGAACTTTTCCTCTTCAATTGAACAAACCCTGTAAAAGATAGAGAAACCCTAATCCACAAGTGAACCCTAATATCCATGACCATTGATCTCAAAGACCAACCTTGTTGTTAATGAATGTATGAGATATTTGATGACCTAATGTAAAAATAATGCATATGAAGAGAATGAGATGCATAAGCCAGATAATTTGATAAAGGGTAGGAAAAATTTGGGGTATGAAAGGGGAAAATATATGAAGCTTCCATTTTACAGCAAACTGATGAACCATGCAGAAATGAAGTGAAAGCTTGCAAAAAATTGAAAAAGTCACACTTTGAAACAATATTATGATAAAGAAACAACATATCATAAGAATTATTAACAAAGCATAACATGTAAGTATAAAAATTAAAAACTCAGAATAAAGAAAAAGAGGAAGAAGAAAAAAGAGGGAAGAAGATTCGGATAAAGGAATAAAAACATAAGTAATTAATTAACAAAACATCACATGGAAATCTTCTTAGCTGAAAAAGATAGAAGTTCGAAGAAGAGGAAAAGTGAGATGAAGTAGCGAGAGAGAGAAAGGAGGAAAGGATTATGGAGAAAAATTAGACAAACTACATCTTTTATGGGCTTTTTTAAAGTACAAAAGAGATGTGACGAGAGATTGGTAAAAGTGAAAAGTAGAAAAAGTTGGGTTATATATGTTGGTTTGGAACCTAACATAGTGAAAACCGGTTCAAACCATGCTTAAAATGAAAGTAAGTAGAAGAAGTAGCAAGTAAATTGGTTCAACTTGCTATTTTGGTTCAAAATTGAAAGATTTGGACCAAATTTTCCCCCATTTTGAGCATGTGGAAATTTTGGAGGGAAGGCATAATTGATTTTTCCAGAACATCTAATTTACTTATATTATAGATTGACATAGGGACCAAGTGTTACTATTTCTCAGCTGGCGTCTTTCACCTTTTCATTTTTTATTTAATTTGAATTACGAAATAAATATTTTTAAATGACTTTATTTTTCTATTATTTTTATTTTTAAATTTGTATAATCCTTCAGTTACTTTGCACAATCGAGGGGTAATTCTTTTGCATGAATTTTCCAAAATATGGCGCTTTATATATATATATATATATATATATATATAATCTATTCCCTCAATTTTTTTTAAAAACTGATGTGTAAGTTCTTTTCATGAATTTCCCAGAATATGATGCTTTATGTTTTTCAATTTTTAATTAATCTATTTCCTCATTTTTTTTCCCAAAACCCGACATGTATGTTCTTTTGCATGAGTACTTGACATAACTAGACTCTAACTTTTCAGTTACGTATCAATGCTCTTCATTTTATCGTCATTCTCTTAAAAAAACCTAGGAGATTTTTATCTTCATTGAAAGTCATATTCCGTCATCTCTTCCAACATCAACTGGAGCATCATCTCTTCCAACATAACCTGTTGAAGCTTCGTCATCACATTTTCAGTATGTAACTCACTTTATCTTGTGTTATTTTGAAAAAATGTGTCACTTACCACTGCGATGTTGATATAGATGTTGTTTATCTTGAATAGTGTTAGTTTGAAAAAATGGTATCAATGACCACTTAAATTTTGATAAGAATGTTGTTTTTATTGAATAGTGTTATATTGAGTAAATGGTGTTACTTACCAACACTGAAATGTTCATAGAAATGTTTATTTTCTTGAAGTGTTGCTTTTCATGAATAATGTTAGTTTGAGAATATGTTGAATGTATGTTCTTAGGAAATGTACCATGAGCATAGTGTAATTCATATGCATTAGGTGCCTTATCAAAGAATTTTTTATTTGAGTAATATAGTTCTTAATTTACAGAGACATGGGAAATTTGACCAGCACCTCCCATACAACCCCTGCTACAACATTTTTTAATACTAAAATTAAACTAAAAAATAGAGGTGCCACGATGTTGACCAATGTGACAGAAGCCCACAGAAGCGATGTTTGCTTCCCGATTAATTTTTGTCTAAGAACTGGTAAGGCTTATGGTGAACAACTGATAATTTTAGGGGTCACGTGTTAGTACAAGGTAGAAGCAAATTCAATATTTTGAGAGATAATTGGCATGATGTTGACGGTGATTTGAAAGATAAACTATAGACCGATATTACATTATTTAGTGTAAATTTTATTATTTGTATTACAAGTATAGATGATCATTCATGTTTTTGGTTTAATACTAATATCAACTCTATTATGTAAACATGGGAAATTTTTATTCTTCCAGAGGATGACGTGCTGGAAAAGAAATGGATTGGATATGCAGGTGAGTGTTTGAGGGGATTTAAGACACAACTCACAATGATTATACTAAAATTTTAAATGCTAACTTAGATCCTCTATATATAAAGTGTCCATTTCTTGATAAGAAAGTTTGGGAGGATTTTGTCAAGTTTCGCACCACTCATGATTTATTGGCTAAGAGCCAAAAAGGAAAGGAGAGTAGGGCCATAAATATCTACTAATGAAAAAAGAAAAAAAAAAAGAAAACTAAATTTTGGAGATCTTTCTAGAAGCCTTGATCACAACCCATCTCCACCATCACTCCATGATAAATGGAAGTGGGCATGTCAAAGACCATGAGGTGAGTTCACATCAGAGGCTACACACGAAGTGGCTAAAATATTGTAAGTAGATACCTTTTTCAACATTACTTATTTTAGTTAATTCAATTTGTTCAAAAAATTAACTTTTATATGTGTTGTAGGATTTACTAGTTGAAAAATCCAAATATAGTGTCTTTGTTCCATAAGAACGTCATGACATCTTAGTAGAAGCGATTGGAACCGAAAAGCATGGTGGGCATGTCCGTGGTCTTGGAAGAGGCATCAACTTAAGGTTGTATTTTGGACCATTGAAAGCAAGTAACAAAGTAAACCATAAGAAAGAAATTGAAGAGATAATTGATCAAAGGGTGGGGGAGAAACTACAAGAAGTATTAGAATCGGAGCAAGAGAAATGGACCCAGGAGGCGCTAGAGAAGTGGACTCAGGAGAAAAGTGAGAGGGTGCATCTGGAGGGGAGAGAGAGAGGTTGTTGCAGGAGGTGCATGAGAGGTTACAAGAGGAGCGAAATAGATTGATTGAGGATGAGTGAAAGAAGTTAAGTGAGGAAGTGTCGGATTAGTGCACCTGCAATGTGATTGAGGAAAGTATAAGTTAAAAAGTTTGTGTTGTATGTTGTTGTTATTGTTTGAGTATTTAAATTTTCGTATTGTGTATCAATTGTTTTTATAATGTAGTAAATCAATGGGTGTACTCATCCACCCAAATTCAGACCAGTTAGACATACCTAAGAAAGTAGCTAAGAAAGTTGTTATGGGTGGTGCAAGCATGGAAGGTAGTTATTTTCCCCCATATTACAATATTGACACCACAGTACCTCAACCAAATAACATACAAAGATTATCAAGGATGATAGAGGAGATGTCATACATCTACCAGTTTATATTAAAACATGAACCAAAACAAGCTTATATACATCATAAGAGTAGTGTTAAGGATTTTTTGAAGGGAGTTTATTGGTTGGACATAATCACACTACAATTATAGTACTCGTAAGTACAAATTTTATGGTTATTTCAATTTATATTCATTGTTATCATACTTTAACATAAAGATTTGATTTCTACATTAGATTTTAAGTCAATGCATGAGATGTGTGTTGAAAGGAAATTAAGAACGTATTGATTCTTAGACCCGTTCAATATTCAATTTCAATAGAAGGGAGAAAACACTATTGATATATACATACAAAATAAGTTGGTTGATGAAAACAAAGAATGTTACTTGGAGCCGTTTTACCTTGCGTAAGTATATATTAATTTGTGTTTTCTTTTTTAAATCAATTTTATACACATTATAAATTATTATGAATGTTTATGCAGTTCACGTTGACAACTAGTTATTATATGTTCGAAGAAAAATGTTGTAACTATGTTATGCTCGTTACACTTTAATTTCGATTAAACAATGCATGGCGTTTTGAGCGGGTAAGTAGTATTATTTGTAATAGTAGCAGTAGAAATGTTTAAGACTAAGCCATTGGATTGACTAGACTCGTACATATCAAAATAAAATCGCCATCCCGCTTTATTGTTTCCAAAGGAATGGGAAAATAGCGAATTACCCAAAAGAGGGGGGAAAGATTCAAGGTAAGGGGGTTGGTTATGCAAAGGGAATATATTAGCACCATAAACATCTACGGTACTCCGTAGGAACCTCTTTGTAAAATCTGTATATTTTGGCTATAAAATGTTGTATAAAAATAGATGGTGGAGGTGAGAAAAGAAATATTTTTTATGATTTTTGCACCCGCCGCGGTTGTGAACCTATAATGCCTACGTACTACCTTTCGTGCAATAGGGGATCAGGGTACATGTAGTTCACCTTTAAAATTTTTAAAACACAAGTGTGTTGGTTAATTTTATGAGATAAGACATCATCATCATTGTCCGCGTGGAAAACATACTTACTACCATCAATTATGAGAAAGGAGAATTTGCATCATCTCAAAGCGGAGGATATGGCTTGGATTTTAAAATCAACAATGCCTCACTCAACACCCAAGTGGGAAATATCACACTTCACTACATATTATAGAAGTATAGTCGTTTGCATCACTACAAGGATTGACATGAGTCTAATATTTTGAGAAAATGTTTAAGCTAAAGAGTCAAAGTGGCAAAATAGTTTGAATGAGATTGATTGACTTTTAGTCTTCTCACAAAAAAATGTCCAGGTATTATTAAGTTGATTGAAGTTTATTTATGAAAATGTTTTGAAAATGAATGGACCTAAGTCCAAGTTTATTATGAAAGTGGTTCAAGTTTAGAAACAATAAGAGTTTTCAAAAGGAGGGAGAAGATTTTTGAAATTAAAGAAAATGGGAGGAGATGAAGAGATTATCCTAAAGCATAAGGTAAAAGCTAAGGAGAAGAACCATCTAACTAACAAGAAGCTAATACTTGACATTATGAGTCAAGATAGAATTCCCATTCTTTGTATTGAAACCAAGCAAGCAAAGATACTAGACCTCTTGAGAGAACTAAACTTCAAGTGTATTAAGTCTTCACAAAAATTAGGCAGAGTAACGGCTGTATACAAATGAATTCCAAATTACAGACAAAGTATGTAATCACAATAACATGCACACAAAACAAACAAACAACCCAATGTCTTGAGGTAAACCTCAAGAAATCCAGACAAAATATCAATTAAGGTCACAAGTTCCCCAACATATGATCAAGATCTCTAATCCTAAGTCCAAGAAGTCATATACTCCTGCCAAGGATTGTAACCAAATAGTCCAAGTATCATTAATGTTTTTTATGGTTCATGTTGATTATTAAGTATCTTCAAAAAGAAAAGAAAAGGCTCAAGTGAGAAAAATAAAAATGACTTAAAAGTAAATGCTTAAGTGAGCAAAGATGAAAATATAATGAAATGTAAATGCTAAAGTAAATGGTACATAAAGTAAAAGCATATAATAAAAGTATAAAATAAAGTCAACTGTTAGAAGTTAATGGTTAGTTGGATGACCATCTTGAAACTTGCATTTGGAACTCATTAGAAGATTGGTAGAACGAAAACCTCTCAACAACAAGTTGCATTTGCTTTTTGTCAAGTATATCATCCATTTAAGAATCCCCAAGGCAACATTTAATGATCAATGATGTTTAAGTGATCCGTGTTGACCAAAATTGATGAAGATCCATTGGAAGATTGGTAGAACCAAAGCCTCCTAATAATTAATCTCAAGGTTATTGGATCAAAGGGTTCAAATTAACATACTTGAGCTTGCAAACATAGGTTTGGGCCACGAATGATCATTTTCTCAAATCGGGACAAAATTTAGCTCTATGTTAAGCAATCGTAAGTGGACTTATGTAGAAGTCACACCTATTTTGAGGCCGGTCAATAAAAATCTATGTACTTCATGTTTGGATAAATGATATAGAGATCATCATCCCATAACATGTAATACAATAAGAAAGGGGGATAAGATAAAGATGGAAGGGATTAGAGTTTCAAATATCATCAACATCATTAGTCCATTTTAGTGGATTTGGTTCGTCAACCTATCAACATCCAAGACTCAATGATATTGAAGAATTTGTCTTCAAATAAGCCTCAAGAATTGTGTACAAAAGTTTTCAATTATAAGCATTAATCAAAGGTAAAACCCTAAATGCAAACCTAAGTCAAAAATTAGTTTTAAAATAGGAAAATAACTTGAAAAAAAATTAAATTAATTCCCAAACTTCCCAAAGTCCTACAAAAGTCAGAAATGAGGTTTAGAGTTCTTGAATTGAAGTGGATATTTTCTTTAGAAATGAAAACATGGAAACTAGTAAGTAAAAGACTTAAACTAGATGGTTTTGGGAAATAACTTGTGAAAAATATGAAATCACATTTTAAAATTCCAGAAAAATGATTTTTATGACCTCAAAACGTTCAAGCACTCTAAACAACTTCATGTCTGATTTTATAGGCATGAGAAGTTAGAACTTTTAATCAATTAGTATGGATGTTCAAGCAAAAACCCTAAAAAAGGAAATTAATTTCAAAATTAATTAATTAGATCTAAAGTTCAAATAAATTTGATGTAAAATAACCTAAATGTCAAGAAAATTCTAAGGATCAGAAAGTATATTTTTCTTGAATTTCATCTCAAAAGGAAAAAAGAAATGGAAATTATTTACACAATTCAACAAAAATAATACAAATAAAAGATGATATGTCCAAATTATTTTAATGAGTAATCCCAAAGTTTTATAAAAATAAGACAAAAAATATTTTCAAGTAACAAACTCAGAGAGGAGCCCAAAATATTTTTTAGGGATATTTTTGATTTAATAGAAATAGGAAAATAAAATTCAATATTTAAAAGAATATTAAAACCCTAATTATTTACATGAATTTATTTAATCAAGAAAAATGATTAAAAAAAATGAAATGAAAATAAAAATATGAAAATATATTGAAAAATGAGTTTAAAATATTTTTATCATAATTTTTGAAGTGAGGAAAATATTAAAAGAAAATATGAGAAGAAAATAAAAAATAAAAAAAAATTCAAAGGCTATTACACCTGTTATTTGAAAAACGCGCTGTAAAATGCATGATGAACATGTTCAATCAGGGACTGCCATGCAGTCATCCCTACCAACAGCCATAATATGTAGTCATCTCTTGATGAAATTCAAAAATTCAAACATCAACATTCAAGATCAAAGTATGCTAATCATGATAGTACTAAATTGTTTATGAAATGATGCCTTGATGATAGAGAAAAATGTGCGTGAAGGATGATGCATGAACACGGTTTGTCTTGAGCAATTCATCAAACATATTTATGATTTAGTTTTCTCCTTCAATTCTCCATCAAATCACTCGATCCAAAGATCAAAATTGATCACAAAAATTCCATGAACATGAATATGCCATTGGATCTTTCAACAAGCTCATGGATTAAATAAAAAATGCAAGGTTGCAGTTAAGGAAAAAAGATGGAGCATCTACCTTGAAACAAAACTGATGGTGCTTGGGCTAAAATAAAGAGCAACAAACTTGAGAGAAGCTTAAATGTTCAGAGATGATGGGTAGAGAGAGAGAGAGACGAAGAAGCTTGCTTGGATATAGAGGAAATTTTGCTTGACAATGGTGGAAGTGAAGCTTGAAACTTAAAGAGAGATAAGAGAGCTTCGTGTGAGAGAGATGCTTGCTTTTTGACTTTCTTCTTCTGACCCTTTTCTTGTTGAATCACTTGAATTTATACAGAGTGAAAAAAGAGAGATTGGTGGAAAATAAGAAATGAGGAATGAGATAGAAAAATGAGAAATATGGGGGCTGTGCGTTTCATCTTATTTGAGAGTGAAAAAGTGTGCATTTTTGATAAGTGAGGCACGCTGGGGGCGTGAGCTGGCAAATGGAAATTGGTTGGCACAAAAATAAATCCATGCATGTCCATGTAATTTTTCTATTTCATAAATGTATCTTTGCTCCCTTATATCTCTCTCTATGGTGCATGAAACATGACAAGGTTTGAATAAAAAATGGAGAGGACATTTCGTACTCCAACTTTCATGTTCAAAATTTTTCAAAATGAAGCTTGAATCAATGAGATATTTCACCATGAACACGTGCTTACAAACTGATCGATGAAATGCCTTGCCTGACTGGGCATCCTGCGTGCGCGTGAGGCCTTGTGCTGGGCAATAATTCAGCATGCATGATGCCTTCTTCTCACAATTATATCTCAAAATGTAAGAAGAATTTGGAGAAACTTTCTGAAGAAAAGTTGTTCCTCACATTTAGGGCTTGATCTTTGATGTTAGACATTTTTCAAAATAATTAATATTTAACATGGAAAAGTGATGATGAATGCGGGCCCACAACATGTTTGATGTAATGCCTTGCATAGCGCGCGCGGCTTGCCTTGTGCTGGGCAAAGTGGCCATTTGAGGTTCCAAATCCTAAACACCATATCTTTCTCTACACTTAAACATTTGAGATGATTCTTGAATGAAAAATGAAGAGAAAACTTCAATCTTCAACTTTCATGTTGCCAACTTTTTGATTTGAGTCCAAATGATCATTCAAAAATGGACATGAAGGAGTCAGATTTTTGCATTTTTAACCAAAATTTCACTAAGTGTCCAAAACATCCAAGCTTCATAAATTTTCTTCCTTTAATTTTTTGGACTTGTGGCCTATCCTACAAAGTTGTAGAATTTTTCATCCTCTTTCTAGGCATATAAAGTTTTCCCATTTTCAATAAAAATTGAGAAAGTTGTGGCCAATCAAAATTCAGCCATATGGATACTTAGAAAAATTCCAAAACTCCAAATAACTTTCTTGACAAGTTATCTCCAATTCACACTTCCTCTTGATATTTTTGCCACTATTGACCATGAAATGTGAGAATAGGGATATTGAATTGATAGTTGACCAAAAGTTCACATGGTCAACAGTTGATTTCAGCTATCTCTTGACAAAATGACCATTTTACCCCCCTTTTTCAATTAAACCCTTTCAAGCCAAAATTGATGATCAAACTTACAAAGATAGATGCTCATGAATATGTAGAGAAGTATGGGATCAAGTATTGCTAAAAAATCCAAAGACTTCCTGATTAAAATCCAAACCCTAGTTTTGATCCTTTGTGCTAGGAGATGGTGAGATGAAGACAATTGTGCCATTACCTACAATACGTATTCCAAGATACAAAATATACACATCTTGAGGTTAGTTAAAAACATACATGTACAAATATACACAATTCAAGGTGCTTCAAGGTGATTTATGATTCCCATAGGCAAACCCTAAGACAGGATGAAGTAGAAGAAAAACCCCAAACCCTAGTCTGTGATCTGGTTGCATTGTGATGGTATGAGATGATAGAGGAATCTTAGGGGAAAAAATTGGGGTAAAACAGTAATACTCAAATTTTACCTTTAGTTTTGAATAGTTTTTATTCATGTTTAATTTTTACTGACATGTAGAGCTATAGAGGGATACAATATCATGAAACCTAATCTAAAAGGAAGAAACCCAAGGCTTCTTTCTCTAAAAGTAAGTATTACTTGTGCTTTTTAATATTATTTTATATTCTCTAATGTATTACTTGTGCTTTGTGACAATTAATTAGTAACTACATGAAAAATATTTGTAGTCGCGAAAATAATCTGACAACTTTTTCGTGTAGATACTATGTTATGAGACATATGTTAAATATATTCTACATATGCATTATCAATTCATGGGTTAAAGTATTAAATTTATCCATATACATGTAGTTTATTTATATTTTTTAAGTTAATATTATTTTTGTTAGCTTATCATAATTTCAATTTTGTTCAAATTATAGGTATTTAGCGACCAAACACCATTCTCACAAGAAGACATAGACGACGTTCGATCATGTTGGGCCAGTGCCTTCCTATTTTTTATGAATATCAACAACACTAGTTTTTCTTGGTTATTATAATAATTGTATAGAGGTTTTTTCATTATAGGTTCAAGTATGTATAGGCTCAAATATGTACAGATTCTCTTGCTAGAGGTTTTCTGTATCCAAAATATCATTATAAATTTTGTAAGCAATGTATGGTTATGTTTTAAATATGTATAGGTTCTCTTGGTGTATCATTTTTGATATGTGTACATTTAGTTGTGTAAACAATGTGATTTAGAATTTTGTGTATATTAAGTTATGTTCTATTTAAAATAAAGTGTTATGATTTTGTCACAGAATTTAAAGTTTCTGTGTAAAAAAATGTAGGACGAGCAAATTGAGATTTGAAACAAATTATAAATGACAAATAAATAGTTTATACCCATCAATTAACACTATCCTTACTTCAAATTTTGGGGTGAACACATCTTTATCTATTTAAGTCAGTTTACCATAATTCAATCAATGAAAATATTTTGTTGTTTATTGTTTATTATATTAGAATTTTTTTTAAAAGAGAAAGAAAAATAAAATTTTAAGAATAATTACCATTCTAATCTTAAAACATCAAAATTTTTAAATAAATCTCAGAAAATTTCTATCTGAAATGTTAAAAAATATGGGAAACGAGGTCTTAAATAATAAGTAATGCACCAATTGTGACTTAAGCAGAAGAAGACATTAGCAAAGTAGTTAGCCTTTTAAGTAGTTTGAATTATTCTAAAGTATTAAATAAGATTCATTGTAGGATTTAGTTTAGGGGAGGAAAAATCTAGTAATTAGGTCTAGTTAAAGTGGGACTACTGCATTTACTAATACACGTTTAAATAAACACACAAAAGTTTGCAAAAATAAATAAAAACGCCAAGGAGCATCATGAATAAAGTTCTTGTTCCCAAACCTAGAGGAACAATGTGTGTTTTCAATCTGAGTTAAAAGTTAGACTCATTACAAGTGAGATCCCGTTAGGTGAAAAGGTAAAGCACCTAGAAAAGTGACTTAGAAAAGTAGTGCAAGTTGAACTCCCATGTTTAAAAGAAATAAAAATCCTCAGTACCTTTAAGTTAGTTAACCCCCCTATTGGAATTGGAAAGTAAAACCTTGAACCTTAGAATAGAAAAAACAATCTAGGGTCTAGGCTAATTATCTTAAAAGAATACTTCTGGCATGATATATGGCATCATGGGTTACACACACACGCACTAAATGAGCTAATATATGATAAAGATTGAGTTATGCCAAAATTATATACTGTCCTTGTAAGAAACACATTTTGGTTGTAAGAAATATATTGCTAAATTAAAGATTGATTAGTTGTTATTTATTTATGATAATATCTGACGCATCACCTGAGGACAGATGATGATTCAAGTTTTGGGGTGTGATAACTTACTATTTACGAGCTATTTAGGCCCTTAAGTAGGTTTTGTTATTTTTAGCTTATTTGGCAAAGAGCACACTAGGTCATCTCTTTTTTGTAGGTTTTATGTGTTAGTTACTTGTGTAGGAGTACTCTAGTGACAAGTTTTATCATGCTAGGAATGAAGCTTTAATGCAACCTCATTTCATAGCAGACCTTAGAGCCAAAAGATGCTATAAGAAGTGAAGGATCTCAATGTTTGGGCAAGCACTAGCGGAGCTAGAAACTAAGTGGATAAGGATGAACACTACAAGACAAAACCTACAAAATTTGGCTTACACTAAAATGAATGCGTGACTTATCCCTCTGTGCAACATGTCTTTCACGAGATGCCTTGTCCTCTGCATGTGTTATGTATTATACGTAGTACTAGTAAAAGATGATAATAATAAGGATTATGCTGATTTTCATGGGCCATATCAAAGGATAATCACAAGTCCCAAGATCCAGTGACTCAAGGAAACCCGAAAATCTAGGAGGTTATAAGAGGACCACCTCGTGTGAAGAAAAAATATGAACCAGAAGTGAAGAAACCTCCCATTTTTCCTTTCTAGAAGAAGTGTTGAGCTACCAAGCATGACATAATTCACTTCTTGTTGATTAAGATTGCAAGGAGTAGAAGTGCTACACTTAGATTTTCATTTACTTTTCATTAGTGTTTAGAATTGTTAACTTTAAGAACTTATGTTCATGTATTTATTTTTCTCACCATGAGCTAAACTCTTTATGTTGAGCAATGTGAAGTTTTATGAAAAGTAGTATTTTGTGTTAGATGGTGTGATTATAGTGATGCATTTTATCATGTGAAATATTGTTAAATATTTGTTTCTCTGTCTGTTCACCCTAGAAATAGGTAAAATCTTATTAGTGTTTAGAGATATTTTAACAAGTGGAACTCTTGCTAAATGTGTTTGAAAATAGTAGCATAGACATATTCATTATATTATTTACTTTATACATAAAGGACTATAACCATAGAGGGTGTTAGACCCATGGTTTTAGGATTGGCGGCAATTTTTCTAAAACATGGTTCTTAACTAATGTTGAAAAAGATGTCACAACATCTTGACCAACTGGTACAACAGAGTCTGCTGTTGGTATGTTTGAAAGATGTTCTGGCAGATGTTGTGACATGTTACACTAGAACATCAATACATGTTATTATTTTTGACAAATTTGATTTGATTATGTGAGATTGCTTTTGGATATATCACAGTTATTTGTGCAGGTCAAGAAGATTTAATCTGGAATAACTGATTTGATCTCTAACATGCATAAGTTTCGAAAATTGAATGTTGAGACAATTTAGGAAACTTGATGTTTTGTTCCAAGATTTAAGGAGATTTTCTGCATGATTGGTATGCCCTCAGCTTGTGGATCAAGAAATATCTGGGCGAATATTTAGAAGCCCATGGACTATTAAGGTGTATTTAAAGAGAAATCTAAACCTAATGTAATTTAACTTTCACAATTGTAAGATTAGGGGAAGTCTACAGTTTTAGGTTTTGAGAGTCTATTGTGTTTTTGTAAGTTACCCATGTATCTTTTGATACAGTGAGTTAGACAGATTTTTACATGATTGTTTATAAGTTATTGTCTTCACTATTTAAGCTTTAAGCATAAAGTCAAGTATTGTTCTTAGTTGAAGCTTTTAATCAAAATTGAATATTATTTATTGGAAATGTAATCTTCTAGTTTTGTTTCTAGTCACTGGTTTGTGACTGTAGTTTATCACTGAGGTGATTGGTATAAAGTGAAAGGGGGATCTCATATCTAGAAGGTTTCTAGGTATAATTTGCACAAGGTAGTGATTAGGCGAGAAGTTGTAAACTGGGATTGTTTAGGCTTTGAACTAATGTTGTCATAGTGAATTTCCTTCATGGCTTGGTAGCCCCTAGAGTAAGTGACGTTGCACTGAACTGGGTTAACAATCAGTTGTGTTATTTATCATTTTGCAATTTATTTCTGTATATTTTACAGTTTGATATATTAAGTTCTGTTGGTCAATAGATGTCGTAACATTTGTCTTGCCATTGTGTTCTGATGTTGAGACATCAGTGTTATCATGTTTTAAGTGCCAAAATTTCAATTGGCATCAGAGCAGACACCCTATTCTGTCTATTGGGTGAGCTCAAGGGAGAATAATTTTGGGTACTATGGACAAGGAAGGATGATACAATAATAGACCACCTCTGTTAGATGGTTCAAATTATGATTGGTGGAAGGTTAGAATGGTGGCTTTTATGAAATCCATGGATAACAAAGCTTGGAAGGCTGTTTTGAAAGGATGGGATCATCCTGTTGAGAAGGACAAGGATGGGAATGTGTCTTTGAATCTATAGGAAGATTGTGATGGTGCGAAAACAGAAGAAAGAGGGGGTTTGAGTTGGGTTTTTAAAACAAAAACTTTACTTTAAATATATTCCCCTTTAAGTTAATAATCATTTTTCCTTCACTCTTGATAATAATAATAAGTAATAACAGGAAGTAAAGAACAATGTATGTTTATACTAGTTCACTTGAAAATTATCAAGCTAGTCTAGTCCATCCGCAAAGGTGATTCTGCCTCACTCAACCAGGGACTTAATTCACTATAACCAAACTGATTAAAATTTTCACAAGCTACCAGTAAGTGACTAACAACCTCTAAGACTCGCAATCCCTAGACTTTTTAAGGATTCAAACCTACCCGGCCCCTTAAGGAATATCAAACAATAATCCACCTGAGTGCACAAGCTACCAGCAAGTGACTAATAGCTTCTAAAACTCACAAGTCCTAGACTTCTTAAGAATACCGACCTACCCGGTCCCTTAATATCAGCTATTTGAATACATGTTTTGTTTACAAGAATGTTGCTTCTAAAAATCTGAATATGTAAACTATTTTAAGAACAATGACTTAAGAATGTGAAAGCTATGGATAGCGTTTGCGCGTGATTATTCAGTGAATTCACAACTTTCTCTCTTAGTCTCCAAGCCTTTATATAGCCAATAAAATAATATATCCATTGAGGGGTACTCTTGGGATTTCTAGAAACATTGGCAGCTTAAACAGTAACATTGGGGGACATGATCATGTGACGCGTCCGTCCTTTCATGGTAGTGGAATGAAACGTTGATTGTACCATGTACTATTTGTACCATGTTAACATTATATTCTTTCCTTTGTCACTTAAGAGGCTTCTGCGAGCATGAGTTTGGGGGAGAGAACATACCATAAGGTCTTCAGAACTTCAAGTCTTTAGAGTCTTCAACACTTGGTTGCGAGAGCCTTTTCTTGAAACCTTGGGTTTTTAGATCTTTAAGTCTTTAGAATCTTTAGAACTTTTGTCTTTAGAGTCTTCAACACTTGGTCTTTAGAACCCTTATCTTTAGAACCTTGTTATTAGAAACACAAGTCTTCAGCATCTGGACTTCCAGTAGAAACTTTGTCTTCGGATCTTCTAACTTTATTTCTTTGGAACATGTTGTCTTTAGAAGCTTGAGTCTTTAGCATCTGGACGTAAGTAGAAACTTCTCTCTTCAGATCTTCTGACTAGTTTCTTTAGACAAATATCAGAGCTTACACTTCAGATCCTTCTGGAGTGTCTTGCTATTATTCAACGGAATTAATTCTCTTCTAATGTCTTGGCCACGCCATCCATCAGAAGTAGAACCTGTTTGTTAAGTACTCAACAATAACAAACATTAGAGTATCAAAATTGTTCAAACAGACATACTCATTTGTTATCATCAAAACTCATAGATAATGTTGCAAAACCAAATCTTGTTCTTAAAATCTCCCCCTTTTTAATGATGACAAAACTATGTATTTTGATGACACAATTTTGTTCTTATAATCATAAAAAGTAAAAATAGAAAGGTCAGGAATACTTATCCTTTTTATGATACTCCCCATGAGTCAATGACTTGATGAAGATTGAATGTTCTTACTTTGAACCATTTGAGTAAAACTCCCCATTATTCCAATATAACAGATACCAAGATCTTTAGAGTCCTGACTCTTGATGCCAATGGAAAAATTGAGATCTTGATGTCAATCAAACAGTTGGGAACTTGATTTCACAGAACTTCTTCTTATCAAATATTGACTTTAGAAGCCAATGAGAATGAAATAAAATTGAAATATTTGAAACGGTAATGTCATTAAGACAACTTTCAGATTCTCAATTTTGGAGTCTCATTCCAGATTTCACTTCTTGGAGTCTGATTATGAATTGAAAAACATCTTCAAAGTCTGAAGCCAATAGTTGTCTAAAGCCAATAGGTTAGACATAAGCCTTGAATAATGCTTTTAGATATTTTAATTTAATCAGAGTTCTAATTTCCTGAAAAATAAAAAAATAATTCTAACAAAAACAAAAGTTTATCTGAGTTAGAATGTAAGAAGCTCTTTTCAGAGAACATTTTCCATAACTTGATTATTGAAATCAAAATTATGTTCATTTAATTACTCCCCCCTTTTTTTCATAATCAAAAAGGTCATTATGTGTGAAAAACATAAAAACCATAAGAAACAACATGAAAAGATAAGAAGTTTCATTGATATTGGAAGGAGATTACAACAGAATGAACATAGACATGGAAATCTATCTAAACTTCAAAAACATCATAACTCTCATAAAATATAGAATTGCCTATGATGAACAGATTTTTGAACATTTTCAATTATACCTGCTAACTCAAACAATTCAGACAATACACGTCCATACAAAATGAATGATTTTTTTAGAGTTTTGAGATTATGTTCAGAAAGGGATTCCATTGATGGTCTTTATCTATAAATTTTAAAGATAGAATCCCTTTTTGAACATAATCTTTATGAAATCTATGTTTTTAGCCCTAGAGTGTAGGATAGGATTCTTACTTAAGCAAATAGTGGAAGCATTATCACAAAAGATAGGAATTTTATTCTCATATATCTGGTAATCTTATAGCTGATTCTTTATCCATATCATTTGAGTGTTGTACAATGCTGCTGATATGTATTCTGCTTTTGCTGTTGAAAGAGAAATTGTTGATTGCCTCTTGCTTGACCATGAGATCAGATTCTTGCCTAGAAACTAACAGTTTTCAAAAGTACTTTTCCTTTCTAGTCGATCTCCAGCGTAGTCTCCATCACAAAAACCAGAAAGAGAATACTCTTATGTTTTCTCATACATCAAGCCAAGGTTAGGGGTTCCTTTTAGATACCTTAGAATCCTTTTAACATAAGTTAAGTGAGATTCCCTAGGATCAAATTGGAATCTAGCATAGAGATGGACACTGAATAAAATATCAGGTCTAGATGCAGTCAGATATAGAAGAGAGTCTATCATACCACGATAGAGCTTCTGAGAAACCTTTCCACTTACCTATTCTTTCACCAAAATACATGTAGGATGCATTGGAGTATTTGATATAGTGCAGTCTTTCATGTTGAATTTCTTCAGAAGTTCTTTGGTATACTTACTTTGATGTATGTAAGTAGCCTCTGGTTTTTGATCAATCTGGATTCCCGAAAAGAACTTCATATCTCCCATCATGCTCATTTCAAACTCAGACTGCATTAGCTTATAGAATTACTCACATAGAGATTGATTAGCAGAACCAAAAATAACATTATCAACATAAATTTGAACAATTAGAATATCATTTTTGAATGTTTTGCAGAAGAGTGTAGTATCAACCTTTCCTCTGGTAAACTTATTTTCTAAAAGAAAATTTCTCAATCTGTCATGCCAAGCTCTGGGAGCTTGTTTCAAGCCATAAAGAGATTTCTTTAATTTAAAATCAAAGTCTAATTTCTCATATTTTTAAAACCCACGAGGCTATTTGACATACGCTTCTTCTGAAATATAACCATTCAAAAATGCACTCTTAACTTCCATCTGATAAAGGATGATATTATGATTTACAGAAAAAGGAAACTAACACCCAAATAGCTTCTAACCTAGCGATTGATGCGAAGGTTTCTGTATAGTATATACCTTCTTGTTGACTATAACCTTGTGCAACCAGTCGAGCTTTGTTTCTGACAACTTCACCCTTCTCCTTAAGCTTGTTTCTGAACACCCATCTAGTTCCAATGACGTGGATACCTTTAGGTTTATGAACAAGATCCCATACTTCATTCTTTCAGAATTTGTTCAGTTCTTCTTCCATATCCAGAATCCAATGCTTATCTAGAAGGTCTTCCTTAATAGGTGTAGGTTCTATTAAAGAAACTAAACCCAGAAACACCTCATCAGAAGGTTTGAGAGCTGATATTGTTCTGACTGGAGCATCTTTACTTCCAAGAATGAGATCTTTACTTCCAAGAATGTGATTTTGTTCTTCCTTGGTTGAGGTTGATTAGAAGGACTATCAACAACATCAAAATAACGAGCTTCAGATTCTTTATCTTCTTAAATCTTCTTCTTTGGTTCAGTGAATGTTATAGTCACATCTACAAGCTTTTCACACAACTTTGACTTTTCATGGTCAAGCTTATCGTCAAATATGACATGGATTTATTCCTCCATAATTTTTGATTCAGTGTTATAGATTCTGAGGCCTTTCTAAAGTATCCTAATAGCAGACACTTCTGTGCCTTGGAATCAAACTTACCCAAATTCTCTTTAGTGTTTAACATATAACAAGTACATCCAAATGGATAAAAATAAGAAATGTTGGGATTTCTATTCTTCCATAATTCATAAGGAGTGTTACTCAAAATAGGTCTTATAGAGATTCTATTTTGAATATAACATGTTGTATTCACTTCTTCTTCCCAGAAATTCTTAGCCATATGAGTTTCTTGAATCATGGCGCGAGCCATTTCTTGTAGTGTTCTATTTTTCCTTTCTACAACCCCATTTTTTTGTGGAGTTCTAGGACAATAAAAATCATGTACTATGTGTTATACCCCAATTTTTGCCCCTAAGATCCCTCATCATACTCTGTACATCTCACACATAGCATTGGCCTCGTGTTTACAGGATCGAAGAGTTTGACATTAGGGATTTTCTCTATGGACTAAGCTTGTTACATTCTTCATGTTGATCCAACTGTTACTCTCATTATTCTTGGTATGAGATTAGGGTTTTAGATATCAAGCAACATAGGCGTCTTCACTAGCAGGGTTCCTCGAGACAAAAGGTTTTCTTCATCAAAAGTTTCTCAAGAACAAGTGTATCAGGGCTTTACCTTTGTGTGCGTAGGTTTTATCATATTTTGAAACTGAGCAGACAATGAGCTAGAGTTTCAATTCCTCCCGATACCTCAAGTCGTCTCCTCATCATTGTGCATCCAAATCAAGATAATTGGGGTTTCCTCCTAATTGTCTTCACTACAAGATATTCTTTTTAAGAAGTTTAGAGGAATTAATCGGCATCTTATTCTTATTATGATACTCATAAATGGATTAGGGTTTTTATCCAGGGTGGTCGAGTTTGTCAACATTTCAACTGAAGGTCATTGGATTTGATACTCCAAGTCTTGCCACTTGTTTTCCATTGGTTCCTCACAGCTTTAATCTTGTTGCAAGATTGTTCATTACTGAGCTAGGATATCTTTGAGGTTTAAAGTGCAAAAGCATGAATCATGACACAAGCATGGACTAAAGTCACTAGTCATTCAATTGAAATGAATTGCTTCAGCTGCAAGGTATGTGACTCAAGATCAAAGGCTTCATCCAAATGTTCTATGAGTTTAATATGACCAGATGATTCAAGGTTTTGGTTTATTGTTTCACTATGGCATCAACATTGACCTGTCGCAAAATAATTCAAAAGTGCTAGACTAAGACATTCATGTATGTGGATGTCTTGGATAAAGTGAGTTACGAGACACATCATTATCAAAGTCATTTCACGATTATCAAATGTCATCAAGCTTCCAATCATAAATGTTCATTAAAATCATCAAAATTCGACTTTATTCAAAGCTTCATTCATGAACAAAGTTCTATTAAAAAATGCAAAAAAATACCTATATGCTTTCATTACAAAGTTCATTGAGATTTTATCAACCATAAGTCACGGATTCGAATGCTTTATTTAATTGAAGATTGAAATTCAAATACTTCCATATTCTTTCAATTTTTCTTCTTTGGAATTCAAGAAACAAGACAAATTGTTCTTTTTTACAAGACATTACAAAAAAATAGTACATAAAACCTATGTCCAATCCTAAACCTAATGGCTACCATTTTGGTGCTTCGATCTCCACCGATTCATGTCTACAATTCAAACTTCATGCCTCTCCTTCGAATGTCTCAACCATACTCCTATGCTTCCTCTAAATTTTACCATATATGAAATAACCCTATTTCAATCAATTGACACAAGCTCACATGAATGCCGGGAGTATGTTATGCTGCAAACACAGGAGAGAGAAGTGAGTAAATTCATATGCAGCCTTGTAAAACAGATTAGCCGACAACATAATAAACCAGTTTAAACATAAAATCCAATTCATAAATTTTATCCACTAAACCAGTTTTCCAAACAGATCAAAAGATTTTAAATCCATCAGTGCAACATCACTCAAATGATACTATTAAAGCTCTTAATCAGAAAAAGAACAATGCTTGTGGTATAGTTAAACAGTGTGGTTCTGTCAAGGAAGCCAGGGATATGGGTGCGAGCAACTCTATAGTTTTTCCATCTAAAAATAAAGAAGAAAGCAAGCATATTGTCAAAAATTTACCTACTAGTGAAGATCAAGAGATTTGAGATCCATCAATGCAACATCATTCAAATGGATGTACATTTCTCCGAGTAGAATCAAAGATAATATTTTTGAGTCCATAGAAAAATATACCCTAATGGCAGATAATTCCAACACAGACCTTGAGAAGGTCCAAATTTTCACAGATTCAAAAGGGAAATTGGCTGTAACAGATGTGTGTCCTACGGTGGATGCAGTTAGGGCATTCTTTGAACAATTGGTTGACCAAAGCTATAGGAAAAACCTTCTACTGCTGATGATCCTCCACTATCTCAATAGCCGAGAGTTTCAAAGCGTGTGCACTCAGTCGTGTTACTGTGCAACTATTACCACAGAAAACAACATCCAGAGCTAGCATTTGTGGCATTTAGGGAATTCTGCAAATTGGTTGTGGATCTGAGCCCAACTTTATTAACATATATGAAATTCACTCATAAGCCTGATCAAACTGACCTTGTTGATATGGAATAGCAGCTATCAATAATAAAAAAAGACTGATAAGTAGAGGAGAGTGAAACTCAAAATAAATCAGAAATAACTATAACAACTTTAACTGATTTTTCAACCAAAATCCTAACCGTCATAACATAAATCTATTGAAGCTACTGATCCAAATCTCTAACTTCCATAACAACCATACCTAACCTTATATCAGATGAGTCTCATCCATTGGATCTAATAACCAAAAATAAAAATCAAAGGCTGAGGTCAATTATGATATAACATAATTTCTACTACTTTATAACAGAATTCTAACAGAATAAGAGGGGAGAGGAAAAGGGGCTAACTAATTGATAACATAAGTAACAAAATAGGGAGAGAGAAGTGTTAAAAATATTCATAACATAATTGAGAGAGGATATAACAGATTCAAAACAAAATTCTAGGGGGGGATTCACAACAGATAATAGAGATTGAATACTCACCTTTTCCACTCTCTATCATCTTCAACATTCCATACTCTCTATCTTCAGAAATTGCCACTATCTCTTCCACGCCTCGACCTTCAACAAGATAATCACAAAATCTCTCCTCTCTTCTTCTACAGAGGTCTGGCTTCAATCATCATCATTCAACAATCACCTTCAGTCAACTTCATCTTCAACCTTCACTCTTCTCATTCTTTCTTCGACCTGCAACCTCCTTGGATGATATCTCAAAACTTTAATCGGTAATCTTCAAGCAAATCGTCGTCATTTTAATGATCTCCATTATGCAAACGTAACAACAATGCCAACAATGGTTTGAGAAGCTTACGCGCACTGAAATAAAGGAGTAAAAGAAGAAGGAGATTTGCGTTCGAAGAGATCGAGAATTGGAAGAAGCAATACCTGGATTATCGCAGCGCTCTCTGGGTTTCTCTTTGTTATTACCTTCACACAAGCTAATATTCAACAATTACTGGGGAAAACTACGTCCCAGTCGGTAAGCTTACTTCTGACTTTCTTCACTACCTCCACCAAATCTTTATACTATAATGTTCTTCTTACTAACACGATCATTTCCCCCATGGTTCTGGTGTGAATACACACATTATCTCCATTTAATTTCAATTCAGTTTTGTTAGGGTTTTTGTGTGTGATTTAGATCTAAGAGGTTGAGAAGAAATATGAGGAAGTTGATGATCGATGCGAGGTCAGGATGTATCTTGATTTAGCATTAGTATATGGAGACTTTTGATTTGAGAAGTTTTGGTGGTGGCAATGGTTGTGGCGACGCCGCCGAAAATCACAAGGGACGAAAGAGAAGAGCGTTTTTTCTCAGGAGCTGGATAGCCACTCTGCTTAGCCTTATTCTTCTGCCAATACGCTGCCGTTTGTTTTGTTTGTTAATTTGCAATTTTTTTCAATTTCTTTTTTAATTGTTGATAATTAAATAAAGATTATGCTGAGTGTTAATTCATAATAATGCTGAAAAATTATGGATAAAATAATGGCATGCTAAAAAAGGATGGGTAGAAATTATAAGAGGCTTATTAAACTGATTCTAGACTGGATCACCACCTTCTTAAGCCCATTAGATGCATTTTTGTGAAGCCTGAAGAGATTGGAACAAAAAAAAGCTTATTGGACATTTTTGACCGGACCTTGGGCCAGTTTCTGCTAGACATACTCCCTGGTTCTAATTTTCACCTCCTTGATTTTTCTAATTTCTATTTTTTTTAGTTTTTATTTTTTTAGTTTAAGTTTCTTTCAATTTTCTTAGTAAAAATAATAAAAAAATAATACATGTAATAAAACAATAAAAAATATATAGAATTTAGGAATTCCTTTTAAATTTTTTTATATAGATAATGAACTACATAAATTAATGAAGTTTTTTTAGGCTTTTCATTTGATTTTTTAGGAAATTAATTCCTAATATATTTTTACTTGAAACTTGTGATTCACCTTTGCTTGTTGAGCTGAGTCTTATGCAGGTTCGTTATTTGATATGCGGATGTGTTTTGGATTCCAATTGTGATTTATTTTCACATCGATGAAGCTTCGACATCTATTCCGGATATTCGATCACTGACTGTTTGTTTGTTGATTCCAGCTCGCACGAAGTATTTTGGGTTTCTTTTCTTTGGTTGCGCTTGTTAGAACATAGTTTGATTCTACAACCCTCATAAGAGTTTTGATAAAAACAAACACAAAGAACAAATATGAACTCTAAATTTGTGTTCTATGTTGTACAGAAGTTCTGACTGAAACGACATCAGAAGTTAAGCCACATAAACACTTAAGCTGAGTAATCAGAATATTCTGAAGTATGATGATCAAAATATGTGCTAAAGAGAAAGATATCCTGATTCTGAATGGAAGTCCAACATGCTAATAGAACCTTATGTTTTTGACTTCCCAAGTTCTAAAGTAAAGCAACATGCAAGATTCCAAAGTTCTGAAGCGTTACTTTTCCATTAAGGCAGTATCATTTACAACGGCTACAATCAGACAAGGATCTTCTCAGTATGGAAAGAGCATTAAGTGTCCATTATCATTTTTCTATTTGGACAGACTACCACGCATATATAAACAAGCTCAAAGGATAAATCATTTATGATTTCACACGACTGCTCTATACAATCTCAAAAAGTTGCAAAATTCATATTCATACTATACTCAAAATTTGTGTAATACATCATAGTAGTGATACCGTTTTTGTAACGAAAAAAAAAGTACACATTGAATCTTTTCCTTTGATTAAGTGAATTTCCTTGAGATAAACCGGATTGTGGTTGTACTCAAGAAGACTTTGGCAGTTGTCAAAGTAGAATTGTAATCAGTTTGATTAGTGAATTAAGTCCTCATTGGAGAGAGGCGAAATCACCTTGGCGGATGGACTAGAGTAGTTTGAGATCAAGCGAACCAAGATAAAAATCATCGTGTCTATTGCTTTTGATTTTTAAGTTTCAATTCAACCCCCCTGCTTGTGTTTTTCACTTCTTCAGTTGGCATCAGAGCGCCTGATTCTGAGTTCATACACTTAACCGTGTCAGTACAAGATCCAAGCTTTAGAAAAACACTATGGTGGGACCAAGTCAAAACATCAGCAATGACTATCATGATGATAAGGATAGAGTCAACGGTAAACCTCCAGTCTTTGATGGAGAAAATTTTGACTACTGGAGAGATAGAATTGAGAGCTTCTTTTTAGCTCATGATGTTGACTTATGGGATATGGTAATTGATGGATACATGCATCCCGTGGATGAATGTGGTTAGAAGATAGATAGAAAAAGAATGTCTGACCAACTAAAGCGTGACTTCAGAAACCATCATAAGGCTAGAATAATTCTTCTAAGTGCCATCTCATATTCAGAGTATGAGAAGATCTCAAACAGAGAGACAGCCAAAAACAAGTTTGACTCTCTGAGAATGACGCATGAAGGCAACATACAAGTTAAAGAAACCAAGGCCCTTGCCCTCATTCATAAATATGAAGCCTTCAAGATGGAAGAAAGTGAATCCATAGAAGCAATGTTTTCATGGTTCTAGATTCTAGCTGTTGGGCTGAGAGTTCTTGACAAAAGGTATTCTACTGCTGATCACATAAACAAGATCATCAGAAGTTTACCAAAGCAATGGAGGCCAATGGTCACTTCTCTTAAGAAGGCAAAAAATCTCAACAAGATATCTTTGGAGGAACTTGTTAGCTCCCTCAGAAGCCATGAGATAGAGCTAGAAGATGACGAGCCTCAGAAGCAAGGTGAGCCTTTAGCATTAAAATCTAACAAAAAACTTAATTCTAAGGTTTTGTAGGCTATGGAAGAAACCTCTGATGGATCCTCATCAGAAGAAGATGAATTGTCTCTTCTCTCCAGAAGGGTCAATCAGCTGTGGAAGCAGAGGTAAAGAAAATTCAGAAACTCCAAAAGATCAGGGAATCAAAATGAATCCTCCTCCGGATACAGAAAGTCTGAGCCCTCCTCTAGACACAGAAGGTCTGAAGCTTCTTCTGGTCACAGAAAGTCAAACAACACGGACATCATCTGCTATGAGTGCAATGAACAAGGGCACTACAAAAGTGGTTGTCCAAGGCTTCAGAAGGATAAGCCTAAAAATAAGTTCTTAAAGAAGAAGAAGAAAAGCCTCATGGAAACATGGGATGATTTAGATTCTTCTGACGCAGACTCAGAGTCAGATGATGAAAGAGCCAACATTGCTCTTATGGAAAATGTGACAGAAGACAACGAAGCTTTTGGGTCAGACTCAGAATCAGACACAGAAGAGGTATTTTCTGACTTTACTGTTAATTTTACCAAACCTGAACTAGGAGAAAGTCTGAGTGAAATTCTTGAAAGGTATCAGTAACTCAGAGTCAAATTCAAGAACCTGAAAAAGGATCTTGTTTCTGACTCTGAAGAAATTGAGAGTCTTAGATTAGAAAATTATGAGTTAAAAGAAAAGATTTCAAAACTAGAAAATGATTTACAAAACTCTCAGAAGGAAATAATCTCAGAGGCTCACAGTAATGCTGATAAGATCATAAAAGAATATGATCTCAACTTTCAGAAGTTTCTGGCTAAAAACATAGATAGAAGCAAGATGGCTTCAATGATCTATGGAGTTAGCAGAAATGGAAGAAAAGAAATAGGACACCAAGGTAAGGTATCTCCACCTAAGAAAGTCGTGGACCTAGTAATTAAACACACACCACTAAAATCTCACTTCACTTATGGGCACACACATGATCTGAAATACACTAGTAATGATTATTCTGCCAAACCAAAATTCAAACAGAATTTTGGTAAAACTAACAAACCAGGACCCAAAAAGATATGGGTACCTAAGGACAAAATTATATATGTAGCAGATATCTTTAGAAACAAGGTTAAAACACCAGTCATGGTACCTAGACTCTGGATTCTCTCGACACATGACGGGAAGAAAGCATATGTTCCAAAGCCTGGAACTTAAACCTGGAGGCTTCGTGGGTTTTGGAGGCAATCAAAGAGGGAAGATCATTGGATCTGGAACAATAGGTAACGGTAACCTTCCTTCTATTAATAATGTGCTGTTAGTTGATGGATTGATGCATAACCTGTTATCCATAAGTCAATTAAGTGATAACGGTTATGATATACTCTTTAATCAAAATTCATGCAAAGTTGTTAGTTAGAAAGATGGAACTATCCTGTTTAATGGAAAGAGGAAAAAACATTTATAAGATAAAACTTTCTGAACTAAAGAGTCAGAATGTAAAATGCCTTCTTTCTGTTAACAACGAACAATGGGTATGGCACAGAAGATTGGGGCATGTTAGTATGAGAAGAATATCTCAGATTAACAAACTCAATCTGGTCAGAGGACTTCCTAATTTGAAGTTAAGCTCAGATGCTCTGTGTGAAGCACGTCAGAAAGGAAACTTTGCAAAACCTGCTTTTAAAGCTAAGAATGTTGTTTCTATAGAACTTTTGCACATAGATTTATTTGGACCAGTGAAAACTGCGTCTGTTAGTGGAAAGAAGTATGGGTTAGTGATCGTAGATGACTATAGCAGATGGACATGGGTAAAGTTCTTAAGACACAAGGACGAGTCACATTCTGTGTTCATTGCTTTCTTTAACCAAGTTCAGAATGAAAAGGATCTTAGAATTGTCAAAGTCAGAAGTGATCATGGTGGAGAGTTTGAAAACAAAAAATTTGAAATATTTTTTAATGAAAAAGGCATTTCGCATGATTTCTCTTGTCCTAGAACTCCCCAACAAAATGGAGTTGTAGAACGAAAGAATAGAACATTGCAAGAAATGGCCAGAACCATGATCAATGAGACTAACATTGCTAAGATCTTCTGGGCAGAAGCAATTAAGACATCGTGTCACATCCAGAATAGAATCTCTATAAGACCTATTCTGAAAAATACTCCATATGAATTGTGGAAGAACAGAAAGCCCAACATTTCTTATTTCCATCCTTTTGGATGTACATGTTTTATTCTGAATACTAAAGAACATCTGAACAAGTTTGACTCTAAAGCACAAAGGTGTATTACGTTAGGATACTCTGAATTCTCAAGAGGGTACATAGTATACAATATAGAAACACATATTGTTGAAGAGTCAATCAGTGTTAGATTTTATGATAAGCTTGACCCTCAAAAGTCAAATCAGAATGAATCTTTTGCAGATATAGAAGTTGATTTCACAAGTGCTGAAGGCAACTCATCAGAAGTTCCCAACAGAGACGCTCCAACAACATCAGAAGGAAATATCACAAGCATTCCAGCACCTTCTGTTGATCAACTCCAGAAAAGGTTATCCAAAAGCAGCATAGCTCACCCTTAAGATAAGCTTCTAGGAAAGAAGGATGATACAATCAGAACAAGATCAACGTTTAGAAATTCTGAAGATTCTCTCATGGGATTGGTATCTCTGATTGAACCAACAAAAATTGATGAATCTCTTTTGGACAACGAATGGATTCTGGCAATGCAGGAGGAGTTAAACCAATTCACCAAAAATGACGTATGGGATCTGGTTCCCAAACCAAAAGGATTCAACATCATTGGAACAAAGTGGGTGTTCAGAAATAAACTGAATGAACAAGGAGAAGTCATCAGAAAGAAGGCAGGACTGGTTGCACAAGGTTATAGTCAGCAAGAGGGGATAAACTATACATAAACCTTTTCTCCAGTCGCTAGGTTAGAATCTATCAGACTCTTAATCTCTTTTGTTGTAAACAATTGCATCACTCTGTATCAGATGGATGTCAAAAACGCATTCTTAAATGGTTACATTGATGAAGAGGTATATGTGCACCAACCCCCTGGGTTTGAAAATTACAAACACCCGGAATATCTTTTCAAACTAAAGAAGTCACTTTATGGTCTGAAAAAGATCCCCGAACTTGGTATGAAAGACTAAGTAACTTTCTTTTAGAAAAGAAATTTACCAGAGGGAAAGTGGACACAACCTTGTTTTGTAAGACATTTAAGAATGACATTTTAGTTTGTCAGATTTATGTAGATGATATTATATTTGAATCTACTAAACCTTCTCTGGGAAGAGAATTTGTTAAGTGCATCCAGGAAGAGTTTGAGACGAGCTTAATGGGAGAACTTAAATTCTTTCTGGTCATTCAGATCAATCAGACTCCAGAAGGAACGTACATTCACCAGAGAAAATATGCCAGAGAACTTATGAAGAAATTTGACCTCTCAGAATGTAAGCCATCAAAGACTCCAATGTATCCCACATGCATTCTGGAAAAGGAAGAGGTAAGTAAAAAGGTAGAGCAGAAGATCTACAGAGGTATGATTGGTTCTCTCCTTTATTTGACAGCTTCAAGGCCTGAAATTTTATACAACGTTTGTTTATCTTCTAGATTCCAATCAAATCCTAGAGAATCTCACTTAACAACAGTTAAGCGGATTTTCAAGTATCTGGAAGGTACTACTAACCTGGGTTTGTTTTATAGAAAATCCAATGAATACAGTTCAGTAGGATATTGTGATGCTGATTTTGCTGGAGACAGAGTAGAACATAAAAGTACTTCTGGAAGCTTCCTGTTTCTGGGAGACAATCTGATCTCATGGACCAGCAAGAGGCAGTCCACAATTGCATTGTCAACAACAGAAGCTGAATACATTGCCGCTGCTAGATGCAGCACACAAATGCTCTGGATGAAAAGTCAGCTTGAAGACTTCAACATATTTGAGAGTAACATCCCTATTTTCTGTGATAATACTTCTTCAATTTATTTATCCAGAAATCCTATTTTGCATTCTAGGGCTAAGCATATAGAAATAAAACATCATTTTCTTAGGGACTATATTCAGAAAGGAATTCTCACTTTAAAATTTATTGACACAGACCATCAATGGGCTGATGTTTTTACAAAACCCCTTTCTGAAGATAGATTTAATTTCATTCTGAAGCATCTCAGCATGAAATTATGTCCAGAATAAGAAGTTTTAATTGCATATTCTATAACCCTCAGAACTTTATTTTTCTGTGAACATCTAATCAACGTGTCTTCAGAAGTTAGGAGTACAGTTGCTTAAGAATCTATCTATGAAGATCCGAACCTTTCATTTCAAAGATAGAGGCGTGCAGTTCACACCATCAAACATCTGCCATCCTCTCACAAGCTACCCTCTGAGGCTGAACACGCGTTCAAATTCTGAAGGGTCTAAGGCTCTGATTGGATGCATTGAGACAGTTGTCAATGGTAATTGTTCAATATCTACACGCAATCCCCTATTCATGTTTCATAATTACAGTATAATAATTACTTATTTTCTATTTCTTGCTGTCGTACCCCAAATTTGCCCTACCTCTTTTACTTTTGTCTGGCTTTGAACTTTGTATTCCATTTGCACCATTTTCACTGAGTCATTTGCATATTCCGCATCTCATGGAATCATGCGCTTTGGTTTAAGGTATTAGGGTTATGCCCTCTTAATGTCTAATTTTGTTTTGAAGTTTTCTTATCAGGTAAAAGGGAAGGTCATCTGGTTCTCGGTTAGTGGATCGTGGGGTGGATTCTTGAGGTATCATGTATTGTTTTCTTATCAAGTTACCGGGCTGTTTCTCGCTCAAATTCATCAGAGCTGGGATTAGGATTTATTTCCCTATTGTTTTTCAAGAGACTAGGGTTTTGGACCCCCTGGTTAGTGTGAAATTCTCCTTTCATCTGCTTCAAAGACGTCTCAAACCGTTTTCTTCATTCAATATGCATCACAGTTGAATTTGAGTTGTTGATACTAGAATTCCCGTAATTACTTTAGGAAAATCTTGTGAGTCACGAATATTTGAAGTTTGACGCAAGAAATGAAATTATGATCAGGGGTCTAAGGAGTTAAGGATTTGAATCGTTGGAAGGCAGAGCCGTGATACAAGTGATTTAAGGTGGAAGATTCCTAATGAACAAATCATAATTATTCTTTCAAAAGCTTGTTGCTTGCCAAGCAAGTTCACTCGTATCGAGAACAATTGAAATTAGGAGTTCAGGTTGGTTCAAGGTTGGCAAGGTTCTAGGCGTACAAGGTTGAAGTTGGATCATCTTGGATCCAAGTACGAAAGGCTAAATGTACATCTTGATTTCAAAATCAACTTAAGTATGCTAGAGAGAGAGAGAGAGAGAGGAGAGAGAGAGAGGAAGAGAGAGAGGAGAGAGAGAGAGAGAGAGAGAGAGAGAGAGAGGAGAGAGAGAGAGAGAGAGAGAGAGAGAGAGAGAGAGAGAGAGAGAGAGAGAGAGAGACTTGGAAGTTCTATAGTCATATACCAAAATTCATCACCATTGTCCATTACTCATCTAAGACATCAAACAAGTTTATTGTTCATTACAAGATCATTCAAGTTTCAAGTAATTTCCACTTGTATTCGCACAATTATCCATTCGGATTTTCAAGGTTTTACCATGAGTTCAAACTCATTCAAAATTGATCTTATGCTAACATCATTAGTCAAGACTTATCCAATTTCCATACAATAAGATTCATCATTCAAAGTTCAAGTTTTAATCTCATTCAAGCAAGATTCGAGGTTCATTCATTTAAAATCATTAAAAGTTACAATTATTTTTGTCATGGCATTCTTGAAAGAAAAGTAGAAAGGAAAATTACAAGTCTATTGAACATGGATACCTAAGTCCTAATCCTACAC